>JAQHUG010000008.1:16845151-16900562 GCA_028555095.1 Dicrostonyx torquatus | reverse complement strand
TATGCATGCATGTTTACTGGAGCCCCTTTGGAGTACGCATGTATATGTACTGGAGCCCCTTTGGAGTATGCACATATATGTACTGGAGCCCCTTTGGAGTATGCACATATATGTACTGGAGCCCCTTTGGAGTATGCACGTATGTGTACTGGAGCCCCTTTGGAATATGCATGTATATGTACTGGAGCCCCTTTGTAGTATGCACGCATGTGTACTGGAGCCCCTTTGTAGTATGCACGTATGTGTACTGGAGCCCCTTTGGAGTATGCACGTATGTGTACTGGAGCCCGTTTGGGGTATGCACGCATGTATACCAGGAGCCCCTTTGGGGTATGCACTTATTTATATGTACTTGCAGCTCCTTTGAAGTATATAATTACTTATTTGAGATCTCATATAGCACAGACCATATTATAAGAATTTTTTTAAGATTATTTTTCTGATTGTGAAACTAGCATGTGATAGTGACCTCAAATGAGAATATTCTACAGATCAACTTTGGTTCTCTTGAACATCACCTTGGGGAGCTCAGTGAGAACACCTTTCTGTTCAAACTTAGAATGTCTAGAACTGTCTTAAACTTTCTGTTTCTTGGGTTACAACTGTGTGGGTTAGAATCATGGGTTGATCACTGAACAGTATGTAGTAGCCATGAACATGTATTTCATCTGTTAATACTGAAGTTATTCTGTATGTATAATAGGAATACAAATAGAACATACTTGTGGACTATTTTAAGAATTACATGACCATAAACCACACAGACTATTGGCATGTAGCATGAATGTGTTAGTGTTTAGTAAGGTACATTATATTGTAGTCTTTATCTGTAGTTACAGCAAGCTCCGATGGACCACTGGAAATACTATATGGCCCTAGCCTTTTTTTACTATGGATTTAAAAATATCGTTATTTTTGATATTGAGGTGATTATAGAGGGGTTGGTATTCAGTATCCCTTTCAGGCTTTTTGTGCTATGAATTCTTGTGCCTTCCCAGAGCATTTTTTATTAAATGTCCCATATATGATTTAAATATTCCAAAGTAGAAAATTTTGGTATACAGATGTAAGATTTGGAAAGTGAAAGTGAGGTAGATTTGTCCCATGCTTAATTATTCTAACAGGCAGGGTAAGAACTTGAGTTTTCTGTTCTGGTCCATGGAGTGGCAGTATGTGCAGGTCCACTTGTGGGGACAGATCTGCTGGTCAAGACTCAGCAGCTTCTCTGTTTGCCAGAAAGCTTCCTGACTGCAGGGGAAACTCGCCAGGCATCAGGATTTTGTGCCCATGAGCCATTCTTAAAATCTAACCTACAGACTGTCCCCTCAACTTTCCCATTCAGCCAGTCACCACTGCTTTGAGAATGAGAACAATTGACTTCTATTAAACCAGGCACAGTGGATTTTATTCTTTGCAACTTAAACCAAATGACTAGGATTGTGCACACTATGTGAACATCATAATTATATTCTCTGGTCTTAGAAGGAAAATGATAACAGAGATCTGTGTCAGATAAAATACACCACAGCTCATAAAATATACCACAGCTCAATTTATTATATTTTACTCACAATACAATTATACACTTAGTTTTCTTAATGTATATATTTTAAAGATGTAGAAAACAAACCAACAACTGAGAAACTCGGCAATGGACAATGGAAATAGCCTCTTTGTTTGGCTCAGCAGATCCGCTCGTGTGGAGCACAAAAAGGCCACTTTTGAAAGAGCTGTGTGAAAAGCTTGCCATTTGTTAGCTAGGGCTGGCCGGCACAGAGAGCATCATTCCTGGTTTGAGGTGACCATCACAGAAGCGTTGCTGATGTTGGGAACTTAGCAATAACAGAAGAAAGAAGCCCCATGAAGGAACCCTGGTGAAGCACTGTAGGACAAAGGGCTGTGTGCTGATCAGTCTGAGAATCACATTCTTGCGTAATGATTTCTCCTACATCCGTGGTTGTATATTGAGCGACGAGATAGTTGTGCTTAATTAGTAAGAACCAATAAACAGTCTCACGATAGAAATCCTTTCAGTTGTTGACCATCTGTCAAATAAAACTTGGCTGGGTAAGGAATTTTTTTTCTTCCAATGCTTTCAAGTTCTGTTAAAAATATTCTCTTGTAGACTGGTATTTAGGGATAAAGAAATAAAATCTGAAGACAGTCTAATTTATATTATGTGGCAGACAATATTTCTTTGTTTACTTATTCATTTAGGGAACGTAACAGAAAACCAACCAGACAAAAATGGCCTCCCAACTGGGAAGATCTGCTGGGAAGGCATTGCATCTTGGAAAGTATAGTCTTTGCAAGGTACAATCCATTCTGGGGAAATGGAACTTCTTATGTACTTCAAGGGCTCTGAATGGACTACTTGAGTGTCAAATAAGAGTCTACATCTGACAAGGTTTGCCTTTTCACAAGAACAGAACAGTAACAGTAATAGCAGCAACAACAAAATGCCCACAGGGGATGTGGCAAATATCAGACAATCAGGTTGCCAGGATCAACATCTTGATGCCTTAGAGAGACACAAAGTCTTACTGACACTTGGGAGACCTACACAAGAGAATTTCTGTGAATTCGAGGCCAGTCTGAACTACAGAGTAAGGCCTGTCTTAAAACTCAAAGTAAGACAGAGTCAAAATACAATAAAATAAAATATAAATAAAATAGATGGGGAAGATGGCTCAGTGGGTAAGTACTTGTCCTAAGAGTGTGAGGACCTGAGTTTGAATCTGCAGCACCCATATTAAAAGCCAGGAAGTGGGGCTGAGGAGATGGCTCAATGCTTTTAAGAGCACCGGCTGCTCTTTCAGAGGACCCAGTTTCATTCTGAGCATCCATACTGTGACTTACAGCCATACCTAACCCCGTTTCCAGGGTACTCAAAACCCTCTTCTGAACTCTGAGGGCAGCAGGCATGCCCACAGTGCACATGCGTGCATGTAGGAAGACACTCACACACATACTTAAAGTACACTTGGAAAAAAAGTAAAACCAGGTATGATAGTAGGCCTTTGTAACCCCAGCACTGGAAAGGTGGGACCAGTGGATCCCCAAAGCTTGTTGATTGGACAGCCTAGTTGAATTATCCAGCTGTAGGTAAACTGTAAGATCATGCCATCAGAGAACAAGATTGTCTGTGTTGTGGACTGACACCAACGTTGACCTCTGGCTCCTGCATGCATAACACAAGTACACACACACACACACACACACACACAGAGTAAAAGAGTGATGGGAAGAGAGAAAATTTGTCTGTTTCAGATAAAAAAAGGCTATAAGCTGTAAGACGGTTGGATATTGGTGCTCACTCAGGTAATCAGGAAGGGCAAGTAATTTATCTCCTCACAATGTGGGGTAGGGTGGGTTTGTACAGTGTGATTTCTGTTTGTGAGATGAAACAAGGGCAAAGCATTGATTGATTCTCTCTAAGTAATCAATTGACACTATTATCCTTACAATAAGGGTCATGTGACAGATTCTGTTCAATTGTCTTCTTGTTCTATTCCTATGTGGAGATATGGTGCCCAGGATAACTCTTACAAGAGAAAGCATTTATTTGGGGGCTTGATTAGAGGCTTAGTCCATGGTGATCATGGTTGGAGCAAACAGGTATCGTGTTAGAGCAGAAGCTGAGAACTTTAATCCTGGTCTGCAGGCAGTAATCGAAAAAGGAGAGAGAGAGAGAGAGAGAGAGAGAGAGAGAGAGAGAGAGAGAGAGAGAGAGAGAGAGAGAGAGAAAGAGAGAGGGGGGCAGACAGAGTGACTGTGCCTGCCATGGGCTTTTGAGACCTCAAAGCCCATCCTCCAGTGCTCATCCACACCTTCCAATTATTAACAAACAGTTCCACTAACTGGGGACCAAACTTTCATACAAATGAACCTATGAGGGCTACTCTCATTCAGGCTACCACACTGGCCTATTGGTCTTTGTTTACAGTGGTATTGGCTGTCATGAGCTGTGCCCTCAACCTCTCACTCAAATTCATATGTTGAGGTTCCATCTCCTCAACCCTCAGTGTTTGACTGTATTTGGAGACAAGGCCTTTGGAGGTAATGGGTTTAACCTAAACAAACAAATAGATAAAAATTGACATTGTATAGAAAGTCAAGTGACCTTGGTTGCTGGTAGAAAAGAAAGCTGGTAGAAAAAGCTTAGTGATAGAGACCTCATTTAGCATGGCCCATGTCAGGAAAAAGAAAGAGAAAACAATGGACAGAAATGATAGAGAATAATCAATCCACTGAGTCCAATTTGTGCCACCCATATAGCCATGAGTGTGGGACCATCCAATTAGGGCATATTAGATCTACCACTGTGAACCCTGTTAACTACAATAATGACTGACTTGACAAGATATGCCAACATAGTGGCATAAATGTTATAGGTGCAATCAACCACTTCCTGATTGAATTTAATAAAGCCTATTTTACAGGAAGAAACCTGCCAGGTTTTTCTTTTGTTACATACAACTTTTCCCAATATTATTTAAGCATGCTTTCCTGGGAGAGTATCATAAATTCTGAACAAAGCTTCCATGGTCTGATATATATATATTAACAAACCTCTTTATTACACACTGAATTATATCTTGGTTGTCTTAAAATTTAAGGTATTATGAATCTTGAATAACAAGTGTGGCAAGATAATTTGTCTATCAGAACAGTATTTATAATACAGTGTCATATGACCTTAACATTAACCGTGGTTAAGTTTTGTCAACCATATTGTGTTACAGGATAATTGCACTCTCTGTGAATTGGATGCTTTTTGTTTCCTTTTTCTAGAGTATCATTTAATTATTATTTAACGATTTTATACATCTGAACAATGTATCTTGATCCTATCAATTTCAGTTTTTCCCTCACCCCACTTCCCTGAAAAACCCAACCCCACTGATTTCAGCTAGCACTGCCTGTTGGAGTGCTGGGTGAGCTTGTTGCCTTGATCTTGTGTGGGTCTTGTGTAAATGACAACAGCTGCGATGAGTTCCCGAGTGGAGCAATCATCCCATGTCCAGCAGATGACATTTGATAGCACTCTTCCTCTTTCTTCTCTTTTCTCCTTTTCGGCATGGGACATGCTTGCATTTACTGTACTTGTTGCTCTGTTTTCTAATAGCGACCAAGTTCACTTAACTTTTAGGTGGTGCCAATATTTACCTAGTCATTTACTGAGCTAAAGTTTGCTTGGTGTGTATAAAGTTAGTTTAAATACAAATATATACTTTACAATGATATTTCATAGATTTATAATCAATGAAGATATGAATAAATTGTATTTCTTATTTACATTAGATTCCTTACACATTTAGTACACATTTTGCATTTAAAGAAAACTTTGAAAGCGATTTCTCATTTGCAGAGTCTCCCTTCCCCACACATACACAGCTTCCCCACTAAGTTTCCCTCATCAGAGCAATACCAGAGTTATTATAGATGAGGCTGCGTTTACACATCACTCTTATCTGAAGACTGCACTTTACATTAGGAATCGTTCCTGATGTGTTTTCTTTCTCCAGGATTAGACAAATAAATAGCGATGTGTTCATCATTATGGTGTAATTTTTCTTAAGGAAATGTGAACAAACATTTATTCGTCCTAGATGGAGCTCTGGGACACATCAGAGAAATGATTTCACCCAAATCTAGCTTTGTGAGACTATGAGTTTCTTGGAGTTACTTTAAGGAGCATGGGTGACTCAAACACAGTTGCATCAGCAGAAGGTCCACCCCAGCTTGGGTGACTTAGGAAATCAGGCACAATTCGAAGGTATCTCTATTCTGGGAGAATCTTCTCTGTCTTATAATTGTTTCTTATTTATATAACCTTGACCTCATGAATCTTGTAACTTTTGGAGCTTCCCAATTTTTATGATGCCCTTTCCTCCCTCCAGGAGGAAATGTTTCAATTAAAATTTTATAAATGTGAGTGCACGATGTGTGTGTGTGTGTGTGTGTGTGTGTGTGTGCACACACACGCACACACACGGACTACCATTATTCCTTTTCTTTCACCATTAGGTGATTCCAGCAATCAAACTCAGGTCTCAAGGCTGACACCTTTACTTGCTAAACCATCTTGCTAACCCTTGGAACATCTGAATTCAGAGAAAGACTCATACAGTAACTATGGCAGTATTAGAAGGTTTGTTTCATTAAAAGCCCTCTGTGTCCTGCTGTTCCACCTTTGCTGTTCCAAGGATCTGTCTGCTGCCCCTCCTTCACTGTTCCACAGATCTCTCTGCTGCCTCTCCTTCACTGGGATCCACTGATCTGTCTGCTGCCCCTCCTCCGCTGTTCCACAGATCTATCTGCTTCCCCTCCTTCACTGTTCCACGGATCTATCTGCTGCCCCTCCTTCACTGTTCCACGGATCTGTCTGCTGTCCCTCCTCCGCTGTTCCATGGATCTATCTGCTACCTCTCCTTCACTGGGTTCCACTGATCTGTCTGCTTCCCATCCTTCACTGGGATCCACTGATGATCTATCTGCTGTCCCTCCTTCACTGGGCTCCATAGATCTGTCTGCTGTCCCTCCCATCACTTATGTTTTCACTTTCTTCAATGCTTTCCCTTTTCCAGAACGTCACCTACTTGGAATCATACACTGTATAAAACTTTAGAGGCTCCTCTCGATTAGCAATGTGCACTTTCAGTTTCCTCTGTGTGTTTTTGTGGCTTAAAAGCATCTCCTGAAACCTAGGCTAGCCTCAGACAACTAGGCAGCCAAAGACGATCTTGGAATTCTATATCTTCTTCCCTTTACTTCTTAAGTGCTAGATTGCAGGCATACATCTTCTGCGCCTGGATTATGTGGTACTGGTGATCAAATTCAGGGTTTTCTGCATGCTAGGCAAGCACTCTACCAACTGAACGGCATCCAGCCCTAGATGACTAATTTTCCTTTAGCAGTAGATAATGTTCCATTTGCAGTGTGCCACAGATTTTTATTTATTCACCTACTGAAAGATGTTTTGGTTATTCAACATCTTGATAATTGTGAAAATCTGCTTAGCAGTGTATGGTGTTTGTAATCTCAATACTTAAGGCTTAGCCTGGGCAACAGTGAGTTCCAGGCCAACCTGGACTACACAGTGAAACTTTATCTTAAAAAGCCTCCCTTCTCACAACTCTCCTCCCCTCAAATAAAACCAGACAAGAAAAAGAAAAAGAAAATCAATCAAACAAACAAAACCAAGTAAAGCTGTTGTAAACTGGCATGCTGATATCTGTGTGAATGGAGTTCCCCGGTCCTTTCTTCAGTCATTATACTGAATGTGAAGAGATGTTTATCTTCTTGTTTAATATTTAAGTTCTCATACGGACCACATTTTTAATCGGTTTACCAAGTCTGCCGTTGCCACATCCACTTTACTCTGACTGAAAAGAAGTCTGTTGCTATCTTAAAGCATGTGGTAAGATTTACTAAAGGAAACTGTTATTTATTAGAACAGCCAGTGGAACATGTCTGATCACAGAGAGTTTATAATGCTGACTTTGTTCCACAGCTTCACAATTTTAACAGCAGCAATGCTTCTTTATTAATTTTTTTTAGCACACTTAAAGATGCAAAGTGTCCCCAAATTCAATTTGTATTTGAAAACCCTCCATTAAGATTTTCCTGATCACTGGGGCATGCAAAAAAGCCTTCTTCTCCATTTCCAGAGAGATTTGAATCTCTCTCTTTGTGGGAAAATTTTTGGTATGAAATAATTTCTTAAATATCTTTTGATGGTAGAAATTAGTATAATATCTCAAAGAGTAAACGCTTAAAGTTTTATACATCTCTCGGCTTGGGCTAAGTTTATTTCCTAAAGTGTAGCCAGGGAGGAGGATTTATTTTAAGTGTGTAGTCTACACGCTAGGAAAGCACACTTTGTTGGGTGTGATGCTGAAGGTAATGAGAGGTAATAGAGACCTAGGGTATCCTGAGAGAGGGAGAGAAAAGATGAGCAGAGCAGCCTGGGTTAATATACAGGCGGGTCTGAGGTATTCTGAGGAAACAGTAGTTACCACTCTTAGAAATCCCAGCTGAGTGGTTTCCTAAGTGCCTGTAATAAAACTCTTGTTCACCAACTGAAGGAAAAGATATAAGCGTTTCAGTTTTATTGGGTATAAAAGCATGAACGAGGTGCAGTTCTCCTGCAGTGGATCCAGTTCACAGAATGAACCTTGTCTCTGCTGCTCATTCTAAGCATGAATGTTGTCCCACCCAGGATGGACCTGAGAGACGTGGAGCAGAAACCCACTTGCCTAGCTTCAGAAGCAGAAGTCTCTTTATGACCTGGAACCCATCGCACCTGGTAAGCAGCACTCTCCACCGGAAGCGGAAATGATAGTGTGGGGAGGACCCACGGGAATAAGTGTCCCGTTGCTATGTTTGTCAATGATGTTCGCTAACAGATGCATTAAGGTGAATGCTGTTACCCCAAGAAAGACTGTCTTTTGGGGATCCTTATAATTTTATTTTAAATTCAAACAGCTGTTGTTTAACTACCACAGACCACAATTTATCTACCGCTCAAGGCCATAAAGTTAGCTTTAATGCTCTCTGTTTCTTTTCTTCCCTCTGCATTTGATTTAATTTTCATGCATCTGACACTCACATGCTATATTTACCATTTGCATATTTCAATATGTACTTTTGCAGGACATACAAAGTACAGAAGTACTCAGGTGTTCAAAGTGGAAGAACAAGTAGAAACAGAATCTCCAGTGACAAACTGCAAATGGAAGAAAGAACCTGGGTGTTTTTGCTTCCTTGTAGAATATTCTGAGCAAAACAAACTCTTTCAGGATAAAAAGCAGGGTTTTCCTAGGGTTATTCATTTATGGAGACTATAGAGAATATATATATATGACAACATAGTTTACTTTTTTTTTCCCTGAACTGAGCCTTGGGTTTATCAGGCAGTATCTGAGAGAGAACTTCAGGTTTATTATAAAGAAGGTCAATGAGTGTGGCCACATCCACAATCCACCCCCTTTTTTTCTAAAATAAATGTGCATGGTTCTTTCACTAGTGGGATTTTTTTTTAAAAAATGAGTTTTTAGTTGCAAACAAAAGAAAACTCTGAGGAGGGTAGTAAGGAAACAGAAAATCACTCTTAGGGAAACTTTGCAGAAGGTCCCTGGTGGGCTGTTGTGTCCCATTTATCCATGGCACTTTGTCAGACCGACCGTGAACTAACCCAGAACTTGAGCAGTCATCGGATGGAAAATCAATTTTGGTCATGGTTAGATGGCTCCAAGATCTGTACTTTGGTCTTAACTACACCATCTAAAATCTCCCACGCAGAGTTCAGAGGAGTACCAGGGCTTTTCCTTTGCTTAGCTCCTTGGCTGGTTGCACAGATTCCTGACAAAGATGGAAATTCCCAGTCTTGCACCCCCTTCCCACTTTCTGAGGTGATAGCGTGCTTCACTCTTGGCTTTCAAAGTTATTCGGGTGACCTTTAGGCCTTAGCATCTTGTTGCTCTTATTTACTGAAGGCGAGTTCAGGAAGGAAGGGAGGTGCCATCATCATGGCTGCAGAGCAAGGCAGAGCCACTTGCTGAGGTGGCGACCGAGTCTATATACATTAGCTAAAGTCAAGGAGCGCAGGAAAAGGGCCTTTGGCCAGAGTTTAAGGACAGGGTCAAGATCGATGCACCGAAGCCCTGCAGGTGGAGCCAAAGCAGCCATTGGGCTTTATTTCAGAGAAAGGTGGTGGTGGTACAGGGGTGGGCGGTCAGGACTTCCCTGGGATTGTGATTTTGAATAGCTGGGAGATTTGCATCTTAGAATGCTCGTTGCTCCTTCTTCCAGTTGACACTGGACTTAGAAATGATAAAAAATGGAAAATATTATCTTTCAGGAAGTTTAATGTTCTAGGTTTCGTGGGAATCTTTGGCTATAAGAATTATTAATCAATTTCTCAACCGAGGAGGGCTCTTGTCATGATGCTAAGCCTTCCGTGGGGCGGTTCAGGAGTCTGAGAAGTGCTGGGTAAAGAAACATCATGTCACCCTCATAGGATATGCAAAGGAAGTCATCTCAGCACTTCTGTAATGACACAGGACAGTCTCCCTTTCCTTTCCACTCTCCTGAAGAGTCCTCATGTTCTTGACTCAGAAAGTAAGGGGACCAAAGATTAGGACTGTGGGTGGAGCTTGTGGATGGGGCATCTTTCATGAGTGTGAGCTGCTTTTTTGGGAACCACTTGTTTTGGCAATGATGACATCTCTCTCCAGAGACCCAGGAGAGTTGTCGGTAGGCAAGGAGGATTCTGGTCCTATTTTATTTATTTTTGAATGGATGGAATCTGGCATAACAGCTATTGTCCCTTGAATGAAGAAACTCACCCTTGGACTACTCACAGTGGTCTTCCTGCATTGTCTCTTTCTGGTGTCTCTTCCTTGACCCAACCCTTCTACAGCTCCAGGGATGACAGAAGGATGCTTCCTTGGTTAGTGCTTAACTGAGGTGAATCGTTTTTCTAAATTTATCTTGGCCCATTGATAATTAAGACCATTTAAAAATGGAAAATGTGCTGCTTTTCCAATTCTTCCAGAAGGTATAGAACTTGGTATTTTTAGTAGGAGGCAGAAGTTTTTATGAAATAAAAATCATTTATATTCTTCTTTGTTTTTGATATAAAGTCTTGCTTTATATCAAGATAACTCAGGCTATCTAACACTCCGTTTTCTAGCTGTTGGGATTACGATGTGCATCTATTATGCTATTTCTGGAGTTCTTCAAATAAAGATTGCAAGTTTCAAACATCATTATGGTTATTTTTATTAACATACAGAGAATATCAAGAATAAAAAGGAAATATCCATGGCCAAGGTAGTTTATGTATATATATAAGAGAGAGAGAGAGAGAGAGAGAGAGAGAGAGAGAGAGAGAATATAAGAATTTTTGATGTGAAGAAGATGAACTGTCCTGGACATTAATGGATTAATTTTTAGCAGTATTAGAAATTAATAAAGATCAAGACACAATTAATTTGGTAGTAGCTATTAATGAAGCCTTCATGACAGCTGAGATGAATAGACCAGCCATATCCTTTGTGTAAAGGAAGTACTGTTTTGTTCTCGGTCAAGAACTCTAAAGGACCTGTGGACAAACTTATAAAACAGTAGCCATGGTTTCATAAATATTGGCAAAAGACATAGGGCTCTTGGGGAGAAATAAAGGGCTTTTGTAGCCTGAGGATTTCCTGAACCCTAACTCTCAGAGCCATATGAAAGTGACCAAGTGATGTGCACATACACAGGGTCACACTGTGGGAGAACCCTAAGCTGTTCTATCCTGAAGAGAGACACAATCCCTCATCTACTGGACCATAAGCTCCTTGCTCCAAAGGGAGACATTGTATTTCTAGGCTGTCTGCTGCACAGGCATTGTGGAGCAAAGACAACCAGATGCAGAAATGGAGACTCACAGAAGGTTGTTTTCTAAAAGATAAGCCAGCTCTATGTATAAACCTCTCAGGTTTATGGTACATTTGGCTGTGAATACTGTACTTCATCTACCACACTGACTAGCTGGACCAACCCAGGCCAGGTCCAAATCACTCAAAGCTTAAAGGATTTGAGAGATGGCTCAGCAGTTAGGCACTTGGAATTGTTCTAAAGGTCCTAAATTCGGTTCCCAGCATCTGTGTCTAGTAACTCTAGTTCCAGGGGAATTCAATGCCTTACTCTGACCTATTTTGGAGCGTACACTCACATCTACATGCTCAACCACAAACACAGGCACACTTGCAATCACATAATGAAAATAATTTTTTAATTCAAACTTAATTAAGAATCATCATCAATAGACTCCAAGCAGCAGCCTTGGTACTAACTCCATCAAGATTTCAAGGAATCCAGACTCCTATGATGAGCAAGTCTAGGAATCACTGAATTCTGTTACATAGAGCCAGGTGGCATCCACCCTTGGTTTCTACATTGTCTTTCCCCTTACCCCAGGGTACCAACCCTGCTGCAGCAGTATGGCCTAGTAAAGTTGAAGGTGTCAACATCACCTTCAGAGATGATGTTGCATGTATTCTGCCATCCATAATAGTCCTGGCCAGGGAGTGTCTGCTGGCCCACATGTTTTCCCAAGCCAACGTGAGACTGATAATGCTAATTGAAGGTTAGGTTAGCTTCTAAACGTCTTTTTCTAATTGAATGAGTTCCATCACAGTGATAACCGGCTGAAGAAAGTGTATAAGGAACAGATAAGTTACCTTTCTGGAAGGGTCCTCTCAATACTCAACGGTAATCTAAAGGTAATCACCAGAGGAAATACTCAGTCTTCTGAAGGCCATAATCCACTGTCATAATTTCATTAAACACAGAAACTATACAATTTTCTTTTGCTTCACGTTCCTGTTACGTTCTGGTACCTTGTTTTCAGAAGAGGGAGTGGAGTCAACTTCACGCTGGCTTCTAGATATAGTGTCTCTATAGAAAGAAAATACGGTTTGCCCTTTCACGGGTTCCTATTTTGGATCTCTGTCAGACTGGGGGCACAACTGGAGAGTCTCTTAATAGTTTTCTGGCCTTAGGAGATTTATCCTTTTCAGTTGGCTTAATAATCAAGTTTAATTTTTTTTTTTTTTGCAGGGATTGCCTGAGGGCTATCAATCCAGCCTGCCCTGTTTGTCCATGGCACCAGCCAAGTGTCATTAGCTCATCCCATGGAATGATTGATCTGCAGCTGTGGAAATGTGGGCTGGAATGACAACAGGAAAAGACAGGTGGTTTTGCAAGAGCCACAGCCATCTCTGATGCTTCTGCTCAGATCCTCAAGGGGAATGATGACTGACCCAAAGAGGTCAAGACGGACAGATCCGGCAGCTTTGGAGAGTTACCCATGCTTGGTTTTCTTGTTGAATCACACTCCATGGGGAGAGCTCCGAAATGCAGAGATGAGCAGAGCTCACCACTCTCCTCAACCTCCCAGGATCGTAGTTACTCCTTCCCCAGACATCAGGTTTATTGGTTGACATCCACACACACAACCTCGGGGCAGCCCTTTCTAAGATGAAATTTCCCATCTTTTTGTACCCTTCACTAAGCCTACATTTAAAACATTTCATTGTATTTTTTATTTATTTTGGGTGTGTACATGTGCGTGTGAGAAAGAGTGTATGTATTTATGTGTGTGAGCATTTGTATGCCACATGTGCACACATACAACTCGAAGGACAACCTGTAGGAGGCCACTTTTTTTTTCTTCCATCTGGGTCCTAGGAACAGAACATCAGGTTTTGTGGCAAGTGTCTTTACCCACTGAGGCATCTGGCCTATGCTTTTTGCTGGAAATTTCATGCACAAACAGACTAGGTATTTTGATTAGGCTTAAAGGGGTCTGTTCAGTCCTATTTGACCCATCTGGACCACTGTAAAGGTACTTAGTGAGCAATGTGCTCAATCACAGGGTCTTTATCTTTCCAGATAGAGTCTATATCGATGCAACATGAGATCCAGGTGGCTGAATCAGAATGAACAGTAACTCCTTGTCCCCTATTCTGATTACACTGAAATCTTAAGTTTTAATTTGTCACTTAGGGAAAGGAAAGGAAAAATCATTTCCGGTAGTTGTCAGGGAAGAAATAAAACTATAAGCCTGTGTCATCTCTGTGGTTTGAGCAATCTTCTGGCCACAGAAGAGAAAAGATTTTGCTTTTGTGAGACAGTGAACGACCAAATGGCCTCAGTATGACTTGTGGAGTAGAGCCCAGGGACTTTATGCCAATCTTCTTCCTGATGAGGCATATTTTCTCTGTCAGATCCTTTCAGGAGCCTAATCTTAGAGAGGAGACAAAACTCATGCTCCAAGCTTGAAGGATTGGTGGGTTATTCCTGTGGATCTTTTATTTCTTCCAAGATATCTGGATTATTTGCAAACAAGGGGCCCCAACGCAAATGTTCTCTCCTTTTTTTTTATATTACATGAATTCTAAGCCTGTGGCTTGGTTGGAGCTAGGGATGGCTTGGCTCTGTGCATATTTCACTGACTTCTTAGGACCCATATGGTAGTCTTGAGTGTGATCTTCTCACCTCTCAGTGGCAGAGGTGTAAGTGATCAATTTGACATAAATGGGGTACCCAATAGTTAGAGTATCATCATATTTCCTTTTCCCATTGGCAAAAACAAAAACAACTCAGTTGAGTTGAAATCCAGAGGATCAGAAAGGGACTACTTTGTGAGTGGAACCAACAAGTCCCATAAAGAAGAGAACCCACACAGAGCTGCAGAATTTGAGTCCTTGACAGTTTGTCACGTACATTAACAGAAGAGAGTCCATAGATAGACACAGATCACTGTGTGCTGCTGTTTGACCCACTTGGTCCCAATCCATCCAAGAGAATGTCCCCTTCTCATCTATGCATCTGCTTTTAGTTATCATGTCACTCACATGCAAAGCCTAGGAACATCTGAATTTCTAAATTGGCTCATTCATAGGTTTCAAGGAAGGTGGGACAGATGGGCTCCTTCTCTGTCCCCTTTCTTCCCACTTTCTACTGTTTTTATCTTTGTTTAATATGAATTGGTTGAGTGTGGACTAGATTTAGTGACTGCCTCTGAGAAAAAAGTAACCTATTGCCCCTGGCAAAATTAGGTTGTAAAACATGACTTCCGGTTGCGCTCACACTCTTTGGGGGCCCTTTTTTTCTAGCTTGTTTTTGTTTCTGTTTTTTTTTTTTCCTTGTGAAATCACCTGCCATGTTGCAGTTGCTCTGTGGAAAGACTAGCAAGGCCAGAAATAATTAGCACTTCCAGGAAAACAAGAAGCTCAATCCCTAAGTCTATGTGTCACATGCATGTTTTTGTTTTTGTTTTTCCTTGTGAAACCACCTGCCATGTTGCAGTTGCTCTGTGGAAAGACTAGCAAGGCCAGAAATAATTAGCACTTCCAGGAAAACAAGAAGCTCAATCCCTAAGTCTATGTGTCACATGCAAGTTTGGAAGTGAACTATATATATCCCAGCCATAACCAAGTGACTCTGTCCCTGACATACACCTTGACTTCAGCTTGTGAGCAACACCGAGGTAGAGGCCTCTATAAACCGTGGCCTACAGAAACTTTAGGACAATGGAGGGTGATGGTGAAAACTCCTAGCTTTGAGGCAGTATGTTATACGATAGTAGGTAGTGGATACCAAGGTATCACAGGGCTGGCTTAACACATGTTTTAATTATGGTAATTTACTGTTTGTATGTGTTCCTCCATACATGCTGTGATATATGTATGGAGGTTCTCAAGAGGACAGTTTTTGGGAGTGAGTTCTCTTTCCTTCTACCCTGGGATCCTGGCTGTGAGTGGAACTCAAGCTGTCAGCTCTGGTCATCAGACCCTTGCCCACTGGTCCACCTCAGTGGACCAGCATTTCCACCTTCCCCTCTGGGCAGCACTTTGGGGAAGTGAGTATTGACTTGACATGAGAGTCAGTGTTGGGGCTGTCCTCTCTCAGAGCTTGGCTTGATTGGCATCTCTTCTTTACATTGTGCTTGATGTGTTGTCTCCTTAAACAAATAGTTTAGCATTTTATTAAAGGATTAGTAAAGAACAAATTCAGAGTTGGTTTTTTATCTTACTGAGTGTGGGTGCCTTTCTTCCCTCCTGCCAATATGAAAAATAAAAGTAGCAATCTGACTTTGAACTTTTGTTTTCCTATGTAGTGCCAGAGAACTCCAGCTTTAGACTCCTGTGATAATTATTGACTTGGGCCTAGCTATTTATTGAACAAATCACATCAATTTTGTGTGGTCCTGCTGTTGCTCAGCATCTGCTCTGGCCTGAGATACTAAACCCCAGAAGCAGTAACTGTTGCCATAGCTTGGACCGCGGACATCAGATTATTCATGATTAGCTCTGCCTTTCGCTGTTGTGGAATTTTCGAAGACTGTCCCCCTCAATTTTATTTCCCTATTCTCTACATACTTTACAGTATTGTGATCTGATACTACTCACTATCAGACTTGCTGAATAATGCCTGCTTAGTGTTTTAGATTCTACCTGCCAGATGGTTAACTCTCAGTAAATGTTAACTCCAAGACATCCCACACATTGCTTGAATATTTATTTAGTAATTGTCTGGTATTGTGCTAGATAGCAGGATCTCTAAAAGCTAGATAGCAAATATTAATCTTCTCAAGGAAAGCATAATTTTACACATGGAAGAGCATTTGTACACCACTACAGCTTCCAAACGTGGCCCTACCCTTTACTCATGCCAACTGGTAAGCCCATCACAGAAGAATTATTTCTGGTTTCTTGTCTGGCATCCTGGTTAGTCACAGACCAGAAATCTTTCCATTTCTAGGTCCTTCCAGGAAACAGTTAGGTGCGAACCCCTGCCTGCCAGTTTTACTTCTAGATTCCTTCTCGAATATTCTCACAATGTACCTTTCTGTCTTTTATGAAGTGAAGGTGATAAAGATGCTGGATAAAGGGGAAGCATTTATATCAATCAGTTGTTCAGAGCACACAGATATTGATACCACTGTTCTCGTCTCTGGCCTCCAATTGGCAAAAAACAATAGCTCAAGTTCTGAAACAGTTTGGATGCAATTTTAGACCAAATCTAGAATCTAGGTGAGTACCTAAAGGGTCACTGTAAAACAAGCAGGTGGCTTTCTTTAGGTCGTCCAACAGTTGGCATGAGCAAGGGTGTGTGTGTGTGTGTGTGTGTGTGTGTGTGTGTGTGTGTATGGGGTGGGCTGAGGAGTGGTCCTGAGGTGCAGCAGGGTATCCTCAAGGGTGTAGAACTGTAGAATATTAAAGAGTAGATGTAATGTCAAGCGAGCAGGTTCATGAGATGCAGGCAGAAACAGAACCTGAAGGAGAGGACGGAGTGGGAACAATCGCCCATTACAACTTCTCTGAGAATTAAGGGGAAGATAGTGGCTCCCAGTGCTGAAGGGAGCTGCTTTGACATAAAGAAGGAAAAGGCCAGGCAAATACCCACACCTTTGTTCAGTTTTCCTGACAGATTCGTTTTCAGAATGAAAGCCATTTAGCTTAACTACCAGCTTGCCAAAAGCCCAAGTTAAAACAGTGCCACCTGGTCCTGCCCTCAAAATGGAATGATTCGGCAAGCAAACAACAAAATAAAGATAGCAACAACACTAAAATCGGACTTTTCTGTCTGGCAGACCTGGGTGAGAATGTGTCATGTAGGAAGCAGGACTGAGCTGGGGAGTCTTCAGAGCGTCTAGCCAGAAGCTGGGAGGCCAGGCTCCCGCAGCTCCTTTGCACTGGTGTTTGTCTGTGTGGCCTGCGATGCTGTCAGGCATGTTTCATTAGTGTTTTCCCCTTATTAAATATGAAAATCATGTCAAAGGTAAGTGTCAGGAGAGTATAAAATTACCTTTCTTATCTTCCATCCATTTATCACTTGATAAATGGAAAGACGCTGCTGCCAAAATAACTGAATGAATAATTTACAGGTGACTCATACATCTCATAGGCTGTTGCGGGCAGAAAACAGGAGAGCATTAATAATCAAAATAAGTTGGATTAATTTAGCATTATTTCACTATTGATATTTTTATCTTGGCGTGGTCATGTAGAAATCTACGGCTGGGGCAGTCTTCTCTCTGCAGTGTTGGTGCTTGTCTACTTGGGACAGGAGTGGGGAGAAAGAGCCCCACCCCTATTCGAAAGGTTCTTTCCCTTCCTCTTCAATGAAAAATACTGCAGGCTTTAGCAACACAGAATTTGATTCTATAGTCTCTCTCCCTTGAATGGTTTTGCTCGTTGTATTTAAACCAAGAATGTGAAATTGCCATTTGATTTAAGAACACCTCACATTAGCACTGAGTTTGTGTGTGTGTGTGTGTGTGTGTGTTGTGTGTGTGGTGTGTTATGTGTACCTGAGTATTTGGAGTATTTTGTGAATAATGCATTTAGAGGCCAGAGGGGGACATTGGGTGTCTTCCTCCATCACCTCCCACCTTTCTTTCTTTTTAAACAGGAGCCTCTCGCTGATTCAGCTAGACCAGCTGGACAGTGAGCCCCAGGGAGCCTCCTGATTTTGCCTCCCCAGCACTGGGGTTGCACACCACCATGCCAGGGTTTTTTTCTGTGAGTTCTGGGGATTGAACTCAGGTCCTCATGCTTGTACAGAAAGCACTTCACTGACTTCACTCAAGCCCCTCAACCCTGAACTTTCCCTTTCTGTGGGTCGTCTTTCCCCTGCCTTCTTAAGTTACATTAAATACTGTCATGGTTGACATTTTGGCTTTTATAGCCAACATTAAAGGCATGATTATTAGTAATATTACTTCTATTATTAATTATGTTTGCACACACACACACAATGTAGGTGCACATGGCCCAGCATGCACGTGTAGGTCAGGGGACAATTTTTATGGAGCCAGTTCTCTCCTCTGACCACATGAGTCTCAGGATCAAACTCAGATCGACAAGATTGTGTAGTAAATGCTTTTACTCTCTGAGCCAGCCGTACAGTCTAGCTAAACATTTAAAAATTCTTTTAAAAATTAAATACTTTGAAAACTCTGTCAGGCCAGAGAGATGACTCTGGGGTGAAGAGAGATTGCTGCTCCTTCAGAGGACTCAAACTTGATCTCCAGCCCTCACATTGTGTGGCTCGATGCTATGTGTTAACTCCAGCCTGAAGAGATCTGATGACACTTTTGGAGCTGAATGTGCATGTGCACCAGTGTGCGCGCACACACACACACACCATATTTTTAATAGTATTAAATAAAATTAAAAAATTCAGTGCCACTGTAGGTCTGGGTTACCCTAGCAGGTCCATGCCACACCCCATTCCTCCTGTAAGGTCCTGCCCGAGACATGCAGTCCAAGCTTTGATGACCAATTCTGCTCCATCTGAGTGAGGTAGCAGCAGATTGCTAACCAAGAAGACATGGTGCTGGGGCCTCACTGCAGTGACCGACACTGCACATTTTGCTCCGGGTACCCAAGGCATCCAAGACAGGTGCAGAGTGCAGTCCCTGGAACTCTGCTTGGTTTCGGAGATCTCAACCTGGAATTTACTTTCTTGCATCGCTGAATAGCTGTGTATCCCAAGAAACACTAACAGAGACTAAAGGGCTGTATGACATCTTCTTGATTCAGTTTGGTGTTTTGGTTAAACAATGAAAAGTTTTA
This sequence comes from Dicrostonyx torquatus, assembly GCA_028555095.1. Classification (NCBI taxonomy): domain Eukaryota; kingdom Metazoa; phylum Chordata; class Mammalia; order Rodentia; family Cricetidae; genus Dicrostonyx; species Dicrostonyx torquatus. Next base: position 16,881,423 of record JAQHUG010000008.1, on the reverse strand, counting down.
TTTATTTATTTATTTATTTATTTATTTATTTATTTATAGTTACTTATCTACTTGCATGCACGTGCGTGTTTGGCAGGGGTCAGTGGGATGCCAGTGGAGGTGAGAAGAGAACTTGTGGGGGTGTTGGGATAACAGGACTAAACCCCTAAGTCCCATTTGGGGCTGATATGATTCTTAAAGGAGATCATTTCATTTAAAAAAGAATAGTAATAATCCTACCTTTAACAAACCTAGAGATCAGACTCTGCCCATGAGCGGTCAGAAAGGCCTTGCCTGGGGCCACCCAGCTCCCTGCCTAAGAACCGGGTGCAGCTTTCAGCAGCTATCATCTCTCCCAACATCATGTTGTGCTGTCCTCTCCCTCCCACCAGCCTAACCCTGCCTGGGCTCCAAGTGGACCCAGGAGAAATCCCTGGTCTCCCAAGGCTCCAGGGCTCCCCAGCCAGGCAGTTATCAGCAGCTCCACAGTTAGCTTACTGCTGTGATGGAAGGGAGGTCGGCTGGGATGAAGGGTAGTCTCCTCCTGGGGCCCAGGGCTGATCTGCAGAATTGGCCCAGACCCTGAAACTTCACAGACAGAGTGGCAGAAGGCTCTCTTGTTTGGGCATTTGCTACCCGGAGCAAAATGTGCAGAGAAGGGAGATAATGAAGTAGTGGGCTAATTCAGGGAGATCCAGCTGGCTGAGCCAGGGGGGCTGGCGGCCAAAGACTTCACTGTTAGCCATTTTCCCTGAGCACCTCGAGACAAAACACAGGCTGCAAGATCAAAAAGCAGAGGTATCAATAATAAAGAAGGGGGTGGGGTGGGGAGAGGAGAGTGGGAGCGATGGAGGCCTGTGTTTTGAAGAAAGTTATTTCCCCTTCATTTCCACTCTTTGGGCCCTTGCATTCAGATTCAATCTTTGTTAATGGATGCTAGTTTGGGCTTTAATTTTTCCCTTCATCTTTAACTTGCTCGCTTTCCAGTGCCTCTTGGCACAACAAACATAGACAGATTCTTTTTCACATGTGCAGAAACATATACAGTGCTTGTGTTAGAGATGAGGGAGGGTGTGCTCTGAGCCAGTGACCTGGGGACTGGACCAGGAATGTGACAGGAGACTGTGGGAAGCCAGCTGCCCATGGGACCCATCCTTCTGTACTTGCAAACAGTAGGTCATATTCTACCATCTCCCCCAACTAATATTAGATGGTGTGTGGTCAAATATGCTTAAATATGAGGAGAGTCATATGCTTGCAGATACAGTCACTGAAACTCCAGGATGAATGACTCTAATAGGAGATATGTTGTCACTATCTTTTTTTTCATTTTTTATTAAATTTAAAAGAAAAGTTTACATTTACTCCCCTTGTTCCCAGCCCTCCTGCTCCCCCACTACCCCACCGCCCTCCCCCTGCTTCCTTAAGATGGGGCAGGATACCCTGCCCTATGGGAAGCCCAAGGCCCTCCCCCCTCCATCTCGGTCTAAGAAGATGTGCATCCATATAGAATAAGTTCCCAAAAAGCCAGTACATGCAGAAGAGCTAGGTCCCAGTGCCATTATCATTGGCTTCTCAGTCAGTCCCCACTGGCAGTCACATTCATAGAGTCCAGTTAGGTCATATGCTCATTCAGTCTTGGTCCAGCTGGATTTGATGAGCTCCCAATAGATCAAGCACACTGTCTCTGTTGGTGGGCCAGTCCCTCACGGTCCTGACTTCCTTGCTCATCTTCTCCCTCCTTCTGCTCTGTCACCATCTTTTTAAAGCACACATGGTATTGATCATGGGTTTCAGGGCATGAATCCTAACTGTCCTGGGGACACATTGACCTTTGGAATCCCAGAGAGAGACTCCCTGCACAGCTGCGAAAGCCTGCGATAGTGCGTGAGTTCTGGTGAGAAGAGAAGCAGAACAGGGCACCCAATGGGGTCGGGTTTCTGGACCATTCACAGGTTGTCTGATGCAGGGAAGAGCAAACAGAAAACTTCCGCTGATGGTTATTTCTTCCCTGCAACCTACAGTGTGGTATTAGGGGTTCCAGTGGGGTATGAGATCAGCCTCCCAATGCCCCTGCTCTCCATTTCTTGCTTTGTCCTGCCTTCATTTCTCTTTCCTTGGGAGTTTTTATGTTGACTATACTCTATGATCATTAGAAACTTCTTCTCAAGATCCTTAAATGACTCCAGGAACTTAATGAAATTTTAGACTTCTTCTATCCCTAGGTTATTTTTTTTTTACATGAATCAAGTTGACAAACTCAAGGTATGAAACAATAGACTTTGAAGCATTAAATTTTAGGGTAGGAATTGTACACCCACACATACACACGCACCTGTGTGTGCCCACATGCACATTCACACATACATGTATGTAAATGCACATGCACACACACATGCCTTAGAACCCACAAATAAGAACCAATTCACCTACCATTATCCTTGAACCTCAATGGTATGTAGATATTTAGTGATACTGAGCACACATGAGTTAAATTGGCCATGTTAGCTTACCTATTTTGCAATGAGAAAAAAACAAAACAAACAAACAAAAATCAAGAAATAAAATATTGATCCTGATTTTTGAAACTTTAGTAATGCATAAGCATTAGGGCTTTGGGGCACTTTTCAGTTTAAAGACCGACTCTAACCTTTGAAATAAAGTAGTTGTCATCAAATTTAAAACCTCAAATTTTGAGAGGACTGAGCCTCACAAAGTGGAGGGGCAGGGAAGGGAGTTTGGTTCTGGAGAGGGTCATGGGTCATCAGTGTTGTATTCTATTATTAAAGTGATTTGGAGATGTCCCTATGTCTGCTTATCTCTGGTTTTTGCTCTTCACATCCCTATTGGTTTTACTGTTTGATTTTTTTTTAATTGACAGGGTCTCATGTAGCAGCTCAGGCTGGCATCAGAGTTGCCATGTAACTGAGGATGACCATGAACTCTTCATCCTCTTGCCCCTTGCCCCGTCAAGTGTTGGGATTATAGGCAAGACACTTGGGTCTATTATTTCTAAGTAACAAAGGTGGTATATATTTACAGGTTCCAATATAGCACACAAATATACTATAGGAGGGTCGAATCAAACTAATTGGCATCTATAGCCTTGCATAGTTACAATGTTTGTGGTAATAGTTTCTAAACTCCCCTAATCAATTTTAAAATTCATACTATAATAATATCTGCTCTTCTCTCGATGTTGGGTATCAGTACTAGAACGGAAATTCTTCCTTTCTGACTGAAATTTGACACTTTGTTCCCCTTGAACATCATTTCTCTGTGTGTCCTATCTTCTCCTTCAACCTGTGGTAGCACTGCCATCTTCTTTTCTGCAGTTATGGTGGCATTTTTTTTTTTTACTCCACGTAAAAATGATATCAGTGCTCGCCTGGCTTATTTGACATAGCAGAATATCCCCATGTTCATTTTTTCCAAGGTCAAATAAGATTCATTGTATGTGTGTACAAAACCGTTTTTTTATCCATTTATCCATTGATGGACACGTGAGTCTGCTCTATCCCTTGACTACACACTATCCATGTGTGTAGATATCACTTCTGCATACAGATTTAAATTCCTTTAGACACTTTGTCAGTAGGGGGACTGCAGGGTCATATGACATTCTAATTGGAAAATCTTGAGGAATGTACATTCCCAAATGATAATAACTCATGCTTCTGAGGCCCCTTTGACATCTTCAGCTTGGGGCTCATTATTTCCTCTACCTAAGAAAGAAGTCAACTCTTTACATGATGAGACCCCCAGGTCATGAGTTTTGCTCGATTGTGATTTGGATCCCCCTGAGTCCTTATTTGATACTAGCAAAAGGTGGGTCTAGTGACTCAGACAAAGTGCAGGGCGGGGTGGCCATGTGCAGTGTCATTGCTTCTACTACTGTGTGGTTCTTATCATCAAGCAGGGCTGAGTTAACATTTGCTAGGAGCTGGTTTACCTAGAGTCTAATTTGTAACCTAATCTCATCCAGGAGATAAAATGCCCTGTGGGCTTGCACAGGTCAGAGTCAAACCAGCTTTCCTGGGATAATTGTTAGATACTAGCTGGGTGTCTCGGAGGATGCTTGGAACCAGTGCTTAACATATCTTCTAGGGAAATTTCTAGAATATTTATCTTTACTCTACAGCCTCTTTGAGACCATGAGTCCCATGGGTATCAGTTTATGACAGTGACACTGAGTTCATCCTCCTAAGAGTTCAGACTCTGGGGACATAGGAGGAAGGGGGAATGTGGGAGTATCTTAGTGGCACAGAACAAGGTAAGCTGCCTGGAAGTTTCAGTTCCCACACATCTCCTCTTGTCACTGATCAGGATGGCTCTGCCAGGGTATCAACATATGGTTGAATTTTATCACAAGAGTTGGGTCGAACAAAGTGTTGGGAGACTTAGATTAAGAAGTAACGGAGGCTGGGAAATCTGTCAAGGATCATGGTCAAGACACAGATATCTTACAGATAAGAGAATGGGAGAATAGATTAGGGACCAATATATTAGCAGTCAGTAGATGCTGGCATGATGGGAGAATTTGGGCTCAGGAAGCAGCTGTGTGATTGTAGTGTGAGCATGGCTGGCAGAGGGGAAGGGTGTGTGTGAGGTTGACTGTGCTGTTTCAGGCATTGCTTTCAATAGCCCATTCAGAGGTAGCCAGATAAGATGGAAGACATTGCACTAGCCAAGGGTGGTGGATGTGTTTGTGTGTGTGTGTGTGTGTGTGTGTGTGTGTGTAGGTATCTTAGTCAGTATTCTATTGCTGTGAAAAGACACCATGATCATGGCAAAAGGAAGCATTTAATTGGGACTTGCTTACAGTTTCAGAGGTTTAGTTCATTGTCATCATGGCAGGGAGCTTGGTAACATGCCAGTAAACATGGTATTGGAGAAGCAACTGACAGTTCGACATCTGGATCTGCAGGCAGTAGAAAGAGAGGGCCATTGAGCTTGGCTTGGGCTTTTAAACCTCCAAGCCCACCCTCAGTAACGTACTTCCTCTAGCAAGGCCACAGCTATGCCAACAAGACCATACCTCCTAATCCTTTTAAATAATGTCACTCCCTAGGCATTCAAATAGATAGGTCTGTGAGTGCCATTCTTATTCAAACCATCACAGTAGCTGTGCAAGAAGGCTACTTAAACAATCATTGCACCAAGACTGTCTGTGTTCTGGTGCTGCTTTAGCATTAGACGGGAATGACAGAAGAAATTTTCCCACTTTTGTCACTTGAGGTATAGATACATCCTTCAGCAATCAGCAACAGTGAGCAGCACAACTGATACCGAGGATAGGGAACACCTATTGATAATAATGTCAGCCAATAGGCTGGAGCTGACAAATGACTGCATCTGGACTGGCCATGTACACACAGCTTGTGGTAGCTTGTATGCACGTGTGCCACTGTTTTGTGCTATGTCTACACGGCACTTATTACACAGTGTTTCATTCCCGAACCAAGGACCACAGGAGAAAAGGATTTCTTATATGAGCAACTCAAGGACATCATTTCCTCTGGGATCCTGATGGGACATATATCTGGGGCACTGAAAGAGGGGACTAGAGGGGTGGTAATAAAGGGAGTGTTTATAGAAGTCCAGGACAGAGTCAAGAAAAGCAGGACCTGGTGATGAAACACTCAGGAGCTTTCACCTGTGGCAGGCGGCTGTAGGAAGAGGGGGTTCAGGAAGCAAAAACTTGAGAAAACACATTTGATGAAAAGCATAGACCCAAGGTGGAACAGAATATTTCATGGCAAGAAAGAGATGGTGTGTGTGTGTGTGTGTGTGTGTGTGTGTGTATGTATGTATGTATGGTGTAGGGGCCTTTTATTATTAGAAAACCACCAGTATCCCATCATGCACCTCCATGACCTTATCCAGCATTAATCACCTTCCCAAAGGTCCCATCTGTAAACACCACAGTTGGATAGGATTAAGGTTCCACCCTCTTAATACTTCAAAATCAGGATTAATTTTCAATACATAAACCTTGGTGGGGCACACCTAAGCCATCATCTCCAAACCACAACAGTGGTGTTATTAGCATGTTACCATAGTAACAGGCATGAAAGGATGGTCAGATGAGGTCATCACTGCCAAAACTGGTCTCAAGGGAAGGCCTGGGAACAAGTATCTCTCAGCTCATCTCCTTTTCTTCTTTCCAAGGTGCCTCCCTTGGCCAAACCAAACAGTTGTCAGACAGCAAGAGTGTGAGGTGGGGTCTGTTGCACACACTTGTCCCACAGTCAATCAAGAGCAGGGGATGTGGTCCACAGAGGTGAAGCAAGTGTAGGAGGCAGAGGCCCATAGAGGCCGAGCAAGTTCAAGATATAGGATCCAGAGAGCTCAAACATGCCCACAGATGAAGTTTCATAGAGGGACATCTCTCAGGACATGATCAGAACAGAGAAGCATGAAGCAAAGATCTGGAAGAACACATAGAGAATTGCAGGCACCTATTTTTACCTCTTTACTTGGGGAAGAGGGAAATATGCAGATAAATCTATCTTCCTAAATGGTAAATCTATTTTCCTAAATAAACTGCGCCCCTTCAAATTCAATGTTCTTCACAATGTAATTTCACTTATCATGCCAGAAAACACATATACAGGCTCGATGACTTGATACTACATATGCCCTAGCAATGTTGGCGAACTACTTTTTAAAAATTACATTGCTATTTATTTATTTGTGTGTGTGTGCACACGTGTGCATGCACACGGGCTTGCAAAATGTCTAATGTGGAAGGCAGAGGACCTTCTGTCTTTGTCAATTCTCTCTTACCACATGGATCCTGGGTATTAAATTTAAGTTCTCATCCTGAGCAGTAGGCACCTTGATCCGCTGAGCCATCTCACTGGCTCTGATGGACTGACTACTTTAGCAATCTTAGGTGAAACAGGAGAATTCTCTAAAGAGTAAATTCAAATAAGCAATAATAAATTATCTTGTTCCTCAACATTATTAAAACCTATCTGAACCTCAACATATTTAGTAGCGTATGCTCAAAAGATTAAACACACATCCAGAGGGCATTTGCTATTCGCCTTGGAGAAATATGTTTAACGTTTTCTGACTTGCAACAGGAAGAGAAGTCTCACCTGTGCTGAGCTGGCATTGCCAGACCAGCTTGTCTGTCCATCACATTAGATGCGGTGTAGCGTCTGTGGCATTTATAGATTATTATGGTGACAGGTGGATGTCAGTTCTGGTGAGATAGTGTTTAAGGGTGGTCACAATGTTATCAAAATGGGCAATCAGGAAAACATCATTTGTAGCACTAACTCAATTTAAACCACCAGGCATATTTTTAATTACTAGAACATACTTTTAAAAAGGAAGCATAGTCTATCCATGGAGGAGTAGTCCAAGCCTCCATCAATACCCAAAGTCACAACTGCTCAAGCCTCCTGAAGCACACACGTTCTTGTATGCTTTAAATCCTGTCTAGATTCCTTACAGTATCTAACATGTCGGAAATGACGCATAAGTAGCTGTTATTTATGCTGTATGTTTTTGTAGAATAATAAAGGACATAGTGTGTGATGTTCACTATTGATAATTTCTTCTAATATTTTCAGTCTGTAATTAGTTAAATCTATGGTGTTAGGAGCCAAGGACTTGGAGGTGAACTAAGTGTTAGTAACATTACAACTCTAACTAATGCATTCCTGAGACCACGTAGTTCATGTAGTTCAGGATAACAGAGCAATAGATTTGTCAAGCACTTAGTCTTGGCTAAAAACCTTCACAGAGTTGATTATTTTCCTTACTGCTGTGGCAAAGAGACAACAGAAGAAAGTTAAGGAAGGAAAGGGTTATCTTGGCTCCCAGTTTGCGGGGGAGGGGAGATTCCACACTCTCTCCTACTGCGATAAAACATTGATTAAGGCAACTTGTTGCTGATTAAGTTTATTTGGGCTTAAGGTCCCAGAGGAACCAATCTATCATGGTAGGGAGGCATGGTGGCCCCAACAGGAGGATGGGAGCTCCCATCCTTGGCTGTAGGCACAAAGCAGGAAGTAGGACAAGAATTTAAGCTCTCCAAGTCCCCAGGGATATACTTCCTCCAGCATGGATGCACCCAATAGTGTCATCAACTCTGAACCAAATATTCAGAGACCAGAGTGCGGGAGATGATCCTCATTTGAGTCACCACACAGAAATCTATCTACCATGGCAAAAAAGCTATGGCATCAGGAGCAGAGGTTAGCTGATCACTTCTATTGCATTGGCATTCAGAAGTGTAGGGCAAATAGGAAGTGGGTAAAGCTAGCGAGTCTCAAGACATACCTCCAGTGACTCAGGGAGGGTCCACGTCTCAAGTGTCTCACAACCTCCCAAATAACACTACTCGTCGGGGACCCAGGTATTCAAACACACGGGCCTATGGGGTTGTTTCAGATTCAAACGGCAACAGTTGTGTTTCAGAGGGTTCCCTTTGACTGATAGAGCGAAGCCTTGGGTTGCACAAACATCTCTGTGAGTAATTCTGTATGTGCTGTAGGAAAGCAATGTGTGCTTTCACAAAAAACAAACAGACCCCCGCACCCCGGCCCATTCTGGCTATTCTAGTCACAGGTCTGAGATGGTGTTTCATTTTCTGTTTGCCCAAATGACAAAGCTCTGGAGGAGCCTTTGTGAGGATGTGATCTGTTTTAATGAATGACCATTAATAATTACACAGTTATCATCTTTGATGGTAACAGTTGTAGTCATGGTAACATAAAAAAGTTATCATGAGCATCTGTGACAGTGCAGTAATAGTGGTTCTTGTGCCAGGGCGTTGTGGCCCAAAACTGGGTGTGTTAGCCAAGCCTGCTGAGAGGGCAAAAGAGCTTGCTGGAAACATCCAGGACTAGGAGATGTGATACTTCGCTTGTCCTGGCAAAAATCAGACCTCCATCTTCATAGTCTCAAGCAATGCCTCGACAAATGAGACAAGAATTTGAAATTGTCAGTAATAAAAACATGCAAGTGGAGCTGGCAGGATTGCTCAGTGGTTAACGGCATGTACTTAGTCTTTCAGAGGACCTGAGCTCAGTACCCAGCATCCCTCAACCATCAATAACTCCAGTTTCCCAGGATCAGATGCCCCCTTTTTTGGTTTTAGTCTGAGCCAGCACTCGTGTGCTTATACCTTCACATATAACTTAAAAATAAATGATTACAGAAAAAGCATACAAGTATCTTCCACACACCCCAAGCTCCTGTCACAGGGTTTGAGGTTTTCTTTGCTGAAATGTTTCTCATTTCTAAGGCTTTAGGATTTTCAAATGATGAGACACCTTGGGGGAAGGAAAAGTCTGACAAACTTCATGTCTGTGTCATAGACAGCTCTACACACGCCTTGAAGATAATTTTAGACATTTTAAATACGTTTGTGCATAAAGACACTTCTTGTTTTTGGTTTTTGAAGACAGGGTTTCTCTGTAACTTTGGGGCCTGTCCTGGAATTTGCTCTGTAGACCAGGCTGGCTTCAAACTCACAGAGATCTGCCTGTCTCTGCCTCCCAAGTGCTATGGTTGAAGGCCTGAGCCACCACTGCCTGGAGCATGAAGCCACTTTTATGGTGTAGAACTTGATGTTAGGGTTAAAAGAAGATTTGGACTGTGGAACATTACGGATTTTGTATTTTCATGGTAAGAAAGCTCAACATGAGCGTTGCTCTAGGTTCCCTGGCAGTCACTGGGCACACGACCTCCTAATCACATTTTTCTTCTTTCTTTCTTTCTTTCTTTCTTTCTTTCTTTCTTTCTTTCTTTCTTTCTTTCTTTCTTTCCTTCCTTCCTTCCTTCCTTCCTTCCTTTCTTTTTTGTTTATTGGATGCTTGTATTAAAAACAGTAGAAGCCGAGGAAAGGAGTTTCTGTATAAGACACACTGGAGGATCTTACGCTGTGTCAATAAAATGTCTCTGTCACAGCATTTGTTCTCAAGTCCTTTCCATCCCAGAGTAGGACATGAGCTGCAGTGAAAAAGACCTCAATGAGCCCACACTAGTGAGAATGTAGCTCACCTGTGATTCCAGGCAGCAGTGTTTTGTGATCTTGGACAAAACATAGGACATGTGAAATGTTTTGTCTCATTATGAAGTTGCCAGTTCATTAAGAACTAATAGATGCGGCCTTTATCTGTCTCTCCCCGCTCAAATTCACACAAGCTGCTCAGAACCACATCTGTGAAGATGGCTTTCTCTTCAGTTGCTGTGTACTGAACGCAGGGCCTTGGATCTACAAAGTACACTCTAGGCTGAGCTGTACTCCCAAACCAAGCATAATAATTTTACAACGAATCCAGGCTACGTTGATATCACTCTTCATTGAATCGTCACTGAATGAGAAGCTTGTACAAATTGCTGACACTCACAACACAAAGGCTTGTGATTTGGGGGCCTCCCACAGCCTGAGTGGCTACGGGAGAGCTATCACCAAACTTAGGTCGATGTCTCTTTTGGACCCAGTGAAGATGACTCTCACTCTTATCTGCTTTCTGAGGGCTGTTATGAGGATTAATTAATGCTTATGAAGAGCTATAATCAGCGTGGATGAAAGGAGGGTAGAGGTATAATGATACGTCAGAACAACACGGCACCTTTCATCTGCTGATCTCCAAGCGCTTCACAAGTCTGAATTAATTACATCAAGGTAATTGCAAGGTATAATGACAATCGCAGCAATGATGGTAATTACCTGGAGAGTTAGCCTTAAGAATCTGATTTTAAATCAATTTCTGAACCTGCCTCCAAGTGGTACTGTTGCCCACCTTCTTACTCTCGATGGCTTACAGCATGGGTGTCTCAGGACCACACTGCCCTGTTCTCTTGAAGCATCCTCCCCAGCAGTGCTCATGGCTTTGGGCCTCATCAGGGAAGGAATATAGGCTTTATATAATAGAAAATTTAGTTTTCTGGGTTGGTGCTGGTATTAGTGGTGAATTTTGGAACTATAAGGAATGTGTTTGGGTGGGGGGAGATTCACTGCACCCAGTGACTGGGTCTAGGCAAATGCTTTCTTATATGTTACTTTTACAAATGTAGTTTATGCTTTGTCAAACTTAGAATGTGGTGGGGACTAAGTGCTTGCTCTGTAGTAACTTGCTTGATTTTCAAAATGTTCTGTGTGGTAGGACTGTTATCATTATTATCTCTATTTCATAGATGGGGAAACTGAGGCAAAGAACAATTATGCAATTTACACAGATCACAGAACTTATCACAGTCAGGTCATAGAGCTGGTGAGTGGCAGAGCTTGGAGTTCATGTCTCAAGCAGTTTGATACTGGGAATTGCATGTGGAAGCCCCGCCCCTTACTACCCCTATTAAGAGGAATCAGAACGAGCACTTTGCTATTGTTATTTTCTTTTTGAGACAAGTTCTGGCTGTGTCATCTAAGAAGAGTATGTCACGTAAGACTGACCCATCAAACTTGTGACCCTGCCTCCAAGAGACAAGAAGGACTACAGGTATACACCAACATGCCTGGCAAGAATAATTAAGCAGAAGAAAATGTTCTTTTTGTGTGTGTGTGTGTTCACGCACATGCTCATGCATGTAGAGGCCAGATGTTTACATCTGGTACCTTTCTCAGTCACTCTCTTCTGTTTCTTCTTCCCCAGCAGTGACCATGGCTTCTCCCATCACCATGGAAAGCGGGTTGGCTTTGTGCAATGGGGAACTGAGTTTATTGTCTTGGTGCTTGTGTTACTTGTGACTTTAAGAACTGTAAAGAATTCCCAGGGTCACTCACAGAACCTGTAGCTCATCAATTCTGCTAGGCTGACTGATTAGCAAGCCCCAAGAATTTCTATCTCTGCCTCTCCAGAGCTGTTTACATGTGCTCTTAGCTATGCCTGACTTTCATGTGTATGCTGGGTGCTGAACTTGGGTTTTCATGCTTGTGTGGCAAAGTATTTTTCTGACTGAGCCGTCTTCTCAGGCACCAGTTCTTCCATTCTTACAGAACACTTTTACATTTTCCCTTAGAGTGGGTAAAGCATGGCACTGGAGTTGGGCCACCTGGGTTGTAGCCTTAATTGCCAGTTGTTTCATTTTTTTGGTTCCCTAGGTGCTCCATCTGTAAGATGAACACAAAGCAATCCTTTCTTTACACAGTTGGCTGATGCCTTAATTCATATATGATGCTCATGACCATGTATGGTATACAATTCCCATTCCACAAATGACAGATGTTAAGGTTTGGATATGGTCTGTCTTTCAAAGGTCTGTGCATTGGAAGCTTGGTCCTCAGTTTAATGACACTGAGAAACAGTAGTATGTTTGAGAAATAGAATCTAATGGAGATGACCTCCCTCCCCTGGAAGGGATCAACGCTGCTCCTGTGGACCGAGTTGGGTTTCAAGAACTGAGTGGATTAGTTCCCTAGGAGGTCATAAAAGACCAAGCTTGGTTCTTCCCCTTCACCTTTCTGCAGCCCTATGGCCTTTCTCACCATATTTCCTCCCCACGATGCTGCCTGCCGAGAGCTCTTCACCCAAGTGGACATCAGTACTTCTGTCTGTTCAGAACTAAGACCTATGTAAATGTCTTCATAAAGTACTCATCTGAGAGGCTGACACAGGATTGCTGTGACTTTAAAGATAGCTAACTTCAAAGTCAGCCTGGGATGTGTATCAAAATATTGTATCAAACATAACATATAAATGTATTTTAATATATTTATGTTAAACATAGTGCCTCAGATGTTTTTGTTATAACAACACAAAACAGAAGAATACATTTACTTTTAATGGTTAGCAGGAAGTTTTAAAAAGCAAATGTCTGAGAAGGTCTATAATGTCATGGTTAGTATTAAGATATAAGTATAAGAGATTTCTTAGAAGTTGTTCAGACTTGTTGAGTCTTGTGATTAAAAAAACAAACAAACAAACAAACAAAAATCCCAAAAAATTTATCCCAAGATCTCAAGAGAATTTTCTGATGAAAAAAAGAATCTAGAAATTTCTCTGTTCTTAGTAGGTTTAGCTACCATCATAGGGGAGACCTCGCACTTAGTGTCTCTCTCACCATTGATCCAAGGTGACTTTAGAGATAATGTGAACTACTTACTGCCACTTCCCTTGCTACTCCTCCTCCATAGAAACTGTTAGGGGATTATTATGTTCCTACACTTGCAGATATTGGAGTTATAATTGTGTTTTTCCTAATGCTTTTGAGAAATCCCCCACACAAGTCACATCCATGGCATCTTGCTACTATGCCTAGCCCAGGTTTTGTGGCAAAGCAGAAAGAGAAAGTCATCACTCCAGCAATGGCTGACAGGCCAAATAACACAAGTAGACCCCGTATTTCTCAAATAAGGCTTGGTGTTCATGGTATAGTCACTTGCATGCTTTTGTGTCCTGAGGGCAATAGTAGCTCAGTTTGACACTGATCAGACTTTCATTAAGATCCAATTTCTTTAGAGAAGAGGCTGTCTTTAAGGTCTCTCACATTTCAGTAAACCAAGTTGTCTACCTGGTTTGTTCCAGAAATATCCGAGTGGAGCATCCTTCATGGGGTACTGGGTTAGAAGGCAAAGGTCTTAAATAGAAGAAATAATGCCCATTGAAATCCCTGGTTATATAATCTGGAACAGAGGTTTATTCTTTCCTACAATGCAATTTATTTTTCAGGTACAGGTTTAATGTTGGCTGGCACTATTCCAAGGTTCTGCTGTTAGCAGTAGATTCTCTGAGAAGTGCTTTTCCATTGGAACAACCAGCTCACAAATAATAACACAAAGACTTATTACTAATAATGAAAGCCTTAGCTTAGATTGCTCCTCACTACTTTTTATAACTTAAAATAACCTAATTTTTAAAATCTACATTCTTGCACGTGGTTTGTTACCTCATCTCTTTACTGGCCATTCTGCTTCCTTTATGTCTGGCTAGCTACTCTGCCTTTCTTCTTCCCAGAGTTCTCTCTCTGCCTAGAAGTCCCATCTATACCCTGTACCTAACTACTGAATGTTTAGCTTCTTTTCACACCAACCATAGCAATACACCTTCACACAGTGTACAAATATCCCCAAAATTTCCCCCTTTTTGTCTAAATAAAAAGGAAAAGTTTACTCTAATACTATAAAATTATATTCAATAAGAACATTTATCAAGTAAGAATTACATTCACAATGTCTAGTCCACTTGTATTTGGCAAGAGGAGAAATTACTATATTATCTATCTTATTTTGATGAGTCCAAAGTTTTATCATAAACCATTTTCTATCATAACTTGTAGTACCATTCTAGAAATATCTTTTTAGACCTTAAAACATTTTTTTTTAGATAAACAACTTAAGGGTTTTTTTTTGTCTCTCAACCTTATACAGACTGTATAACCAAACCTCTATCCATGCCTCATCTAGTCTCAGAGCTGTACCCATGTCAAAGGATAAGCTTATGTCACCTGTCTTGTTGTCTTTCTTAGTTTCTTTTTCATGTCTGTAACCAAGATTTTCAGGTCTCCCCCAATCAAATCTGATATTTCTTAATTTAGAAGAAACCCACAGTTTTTAGTTTTCTGTGTAAACAATAGCACAACCTCTCTCCCAGTGCAACACATTTCTTGACTTCTATTCTGAAGCCAAGATATCTCTAGATTATATAGACTGGTTTAATTTAGCAGTTCCTTTAACAATCCAATGTATCTCAGCAGCTGCCATTCTCTGATAAGTAGAATTTTAAAAATTCAAAATTAACTTAAAGTACCATAAAAAACCAAAGTCTCTGTATTATAATATTCTCATTTTAATGTAGCTTATGTTTTATTACTTTACTTTCTCTTTAAAGGCTTTATTATTTTTAAACTAGCTTTTATAACTGTCTATACACATTTTCTTTTATTTTTTCTTCAGCACCTAAGTATCTTTTGAAGCATACTGTACCTTTTTAGAGGTGTTTTTTTGTTTTTTATTTCTGTGTCTGGACCTGGTTTTCTGTGCTTCTGCAGCTGCATACTTGTAGCATTCTCTTAAACTGCTAGGGTACTGCCACCGAGTGGTGCTGGCAGCTGGCTCTACTCCATGGTTCCATGAGAGCCTAGCCTCATGCCAGTAGATACCCAGGCCTGGTGTTGCATTTGCTGCCCAACTCTGGGAATTCGTTGTGTCTGCCTGCAGCAGGAGTTTGTACCCAGTGTTGGCTGCTGAAATGCTCAGCCGCATAGCAGGGCATTGCTGTATGCTGATGCCTATCTAAGAGAACACTTTGTCTGACCCTATGTGGATAATTGAGTCCCATGTTGGGTGCCATATGTAGCAGCAGTTTCTTGTAGAGACCACCAGCTAACAAATAATGACACAGAGACTTATTATTAATTATGAAAGCTTGGCCTTAGGTTGGGCTTGTTCCTAACTAGTTCTTATAATTTAAATTAATCCATGCTTCTAAAATCTGCATTCTGGCATGTAGTTTATTACCTCATCTCTGTACTGCCCATCCTGTTTCCTCCGTGTCTGGCTGGTGACTCTGCCTTTCTTCTTCCCATATTTCTCTCTTTTCCTGGAAATCCTGTGTATACCTCCTGTCTAACTACTGGTTGTTCAACTTTTATTACACATATCACAGTGATACCTTTTCACACAGTGTACAGATATCCCACAGCAGTTCTCTATGGAGGGCTAGTGCTTAAGTGAACTAGTTCTTTCCTTGAACTCATGGCATTTGTTTGTTTATTCTTGAATTAGGTAAGTATTATAGATGATTTATCAGAGATATCACATAAAGAACTAAAGAGAGCTCTCATTCTTACAACTGTATGTCTTTGGGAACTTTGGAGATACTAGTTACTATCATTTAAAAGAAAGTCTTGAGATTAAATACAAATTAAAAGGGTTAAAGGTTAAATGTAAGGACCCTGGTATAGTGCGCACAAGCTTCAGGCAGCATTTGATGATGCTGAACCCTTGAAAGTTCGTCTCAGAATGTGTGCTCAGGTGTCCACTGTCTTCTTAATCAATTTGCTAGGTACTCAGGTCTGGACCTTGAGCTAAGACTCTGTGCCTTCTCTTTTCACCCATAGCCATGCATCCAAGGCAAGTCCACACGACTACTTGACTTCCAAGTGAGAGGCTGTGGATTGGATCAGGTCTACCAAACTCTCAGCTTTCTGTCACCCAACTTTTCAGAGTAGCCCCTTACACTTACTTTTCTTCTCAGCTTTAATGGGGGTATGATGCTGAGTGGCTAGATTTTCTCAGCTTAGTTCTGAATTCAGATCTACAGTGAGCTTATCACTCCAGCTGTAACAAGACCGTTACAAACCACGTGAGGCTCCATCCTAAATTATGGACTGCTGATTGGCAAAACCTGAAAGGTGGCCAGGCTGGCAGACTCAGTACCTGGGACCTTTTCATGCTTTACAGAGCCGATCAGGCTGCCATAGTGCTGCTAGTTAGCATTGAACTGCTCTGCTCGTAATTGAACCATCTGATGTGCCATCCACAGCATTTGCAGTTTCTACTTGAGTTGGTAATTCCTCTTGGGAATGTCTTAGAAATTCAAAGCCCATTCCAGACTCTCAGGTTGGGCCTTTCCTCTGCCAGCCCATCTGATCAGGAACTCTTTTGGTACTATATGTGAAGGTGATATACAGAAAGCCTTTCAGAGTCTACGGAAGCTTCTTATTAGGGTTATTTGCGGGCTTACATCCTTGGGTACCAGAACTGGTGGTATCAGCTCAGCTTTAAGAACAGAATAGGTTAGCTGACATTCTTCTGGCTTCCATGGCAGCAGCCTTACCCTAGCTCCAATTAACTTTTTAACCAATTGTTAGGTATATCAACATTGATCATTTGTTGTTTATTCTAATTTAGCTTCTTTATAATATTTTTTCTACTACATCTCTTTGTCTGTTTGATTTACATGTGTTGCTGTGCCTCATGGTAGAAGTCAGAGGACAATGTGCCTGTTTTATTCCATCGTGTGGGTTCTGAGAATCAAACTCAGCTTGTCAGGCTTGGCTTAGTGGCAAGTGAGTTTACCTTCTTAGCCATTTCACTGGCTCTGAATGTGGCTTATTGTTTAGTGAGCAATGATAAAATTGTTCTGTTCTCCAGCTCAGTTTTAGGTCTCTTAAGGTGATTATAGTGTCTTGAGAAAAAAATGGCTTCCATAGGCTCATAGGGAATGACACTACTAGTTGGTGTGGTTTTGCTGGAGTAGGTGTGGCTTTGGTGGAGGAAATGTGTCACTGGGGGTGGACGTTGAGGTCTCAGTAGCTCAAGCCAGGCTCATTCTCTCTTTTTCTTCCTACTGACTGTGCAATCAGATGTAGAACACACAGTTCTATCTCCAGCACCATGTCTACATGCATGATGGCATGCTTCTTGCCATGGTGATAATGAACTAAACCCCTGAACCTGTAAGCCAGCCCCAATTAAATGTTTTCCTTCATAAGAGTTGCCTTGATCATCATGTCTCTTCATAGCAAAGAAATCCTAACACAGTAACTCAGCTCTTTTCATTGAGGGTTTTTTTTTTTTTTTTTTTTTGTAGTACTGGATATTGAATCTAGAGACTGGTACATTCTCGGCAAGTGTTCTATCACTGAGTTATATCTTCGGTGGCAAGTCCACTCTTTAAAATGTATTTAGTCTGTGTTTAATTAATTTCAGGGTTTTGTACTGTAGATTCTCAGCTTATGCTGTTAGACCACGGACTCAGGAATTCCACAAGAGAAAATGGTAAACCTCTTTTCAGGTCTCTTCAAACCTGGAAAGATGGTGCTGGAGAGATGGCTCATCTGTTAAGAACATCAACTGCTCTTCCAGAAGAGCCAGGTTTGATTCCTAGCACCCACACGGCAGCTCACAGCCATCTGTAACTCTTGTCTCGGGCTGTAACCCCTTCTTCTGACCTCCACAGGCACTGCATGAATGTGGTACACAGACGTACGTACAGACAAAACACCCATACACAAAAAATAAAAATACAGTTCAAACAACAACAACAACAAACTGGGAAGAACACGTGGTTCCTCCAACTCCGTCTTTTCCTCTTCCTCATCCATGCCCCCCTTATTGTCCTCTATCTGTCTCCTTCCCACATCTCTCTCCTTGCCTGTAAGTCAATGGCTTCTGGAACCTGCTCATCAACAAGAAAAGAACAAGTTGCTTTTCTCTTCTTCCTGTGGAAGCTGCTGAAAAAATAGAATAAAAACAGATTTTTTTCTTCACAAAGACAAAAGATAATATTTAAAAAGCAGAAGAAGAGGAGCTGGAGAGTTGGCTCCATGGTTAAGAGTGTGGGCTGCTTTTCCAGAGGACCCTGGTTCAATTCCCAGCACCCACATGTCGGCTCACAACTGCCTGTAGCTCCAGTTCCAGGATACCTGGCACCCTCACACAAACACAACATGAAACAAAACACCAATGAACATACATTTTTTTAAAAAAAGGAATTATAAGAAAATACTAATAAAAAAAGCAGAGGCAGAGCAGACAAGGTTATAGGAAATACCTTCTAATACAATACTTGTAAAAGCCCAGGATGAGATCATCTCATTCTCTTTCTTTTTGCAAAAAAGGATATATTTTTATGTTTTTGTCTGTATGAGTGTTGCATGTATGCATGAGTGCCCCATCCATTCCCGCTTCCCATGGAGGCTGGAAGAGAATGCTGAATCCCCATCCATCCCTGCTTCCCATGGAGGCTGGAAGAGAATGCTAAATCCCCTAGAGCTGGAGTGACTGGAGGTTGTGACTGCCTGACCTTGGTTCTAGGACCCGAACTTAGGCCCTCTACGAGAGCAGCAAGTGCTCTTAAGAGTTGAGCCATCTACCTAGCCAAAGAGAATCTTTCATCACAGACTTCTACTGAGCTTGGTCACCCTAAGGGTGACTTCTGATGACCATCTTCAAGGGACAAAGGTGTGGCACTATTCTAAAATGCATCTGGTAACCTTGACTCGAGGAAGGATGGAGACCTTTCATGTTTAGATGCACATTGCAATAAACAGCTTTTACCAAAGAGGTTTCTGCTGCAGGAAACAGAGCTATATTATCCTACTGCCATCAAATAAATGTTTAAAAAGGCAAAATGAATCCAGAAACACTCATTGCTGTGTGCATCTAAGAACAGGTAAAGGCTGCATGAGAATATTGTCTAACGTTAACTGTCAGTCAGGGTTCACAGAAAAGTAAAGGTCACAAGTGCATGATTCTTCCTTTTTTTGAGAAATATTAAATATTTGTTTATAATTTTCACAAAAACTAAAATTTCTAGGTTTAGAAGTCTTTTCAAATTGACTTCTAGTTGGTGAGCCTTCATGGTAGTCTACAGATCATGTTATATGATGGCTTTTTCTATGGTATTTTCTTATGTCTCATTAGCATTTGTCCACAATGTTTCATTCATCCTGAGCCAAAGTGTATTCCATTGATGTCAGTCTTACTTCATTGGACAGTGTGTACGTTACCCTGGGCAAATGCTTAGCACTGAGCTACACCCTCAGGCCCCAACTTCTTTTCCATTCTTTTGGAAATAATAGGAGGTATTTGTGGTACAGAAAACAGTCTCTTGTTTTCTAACATCTTTCATTTTGCTTTGTACCCAGACAAACTGTGTGCCAGTAGAGTCAGCAATGGGCATAGTTTGCTCTGCTAAGTGTGATTTGTGCCCCTCTGCCCTGCTCTCTCTCTGCTGCTACCCACTTTCCCACTGCCTCACTGACTTCAGTTCTCGTCGAGAAACAAGGTGTCTGTGATGAGCATGGTCAAAGAACACTGGCAGCACACTCACGAGACATTTAGCATGCCCTGGGGACATCTGTGAGGAGGAGCTCAGTGCCAATACGGATAGGAACTGTGTGGAGTGGATCTCTGTGTGCGCGCAGGCTTCTGTCTCATGGTTCTCTCCAGAGGAGCATGACAGGAAGGTGAAAGGCCAGATTCTAGGTCATGTCCACATGTGCTTTACTGTGCAGTGGGCATGCCTCCACTGATAACTGGAAAGCAGAGTATTAGGAAGGCTTTTAAAGGTGAGAAAAAGAAAAGGTAAGAGGTGGAGAAGCTGCACGAATGTGGAAATTCTATTTTACTGTTTATCTAAGGCTGCATCCTTAGTACTCTTGGTACTCTGCCTCCAAACCATAGCCCTTTCTTCCTTTTCAGTTTTAATTTTGATGCAGGATTTCACACCATTGTCTAGGTTGGCCTTGAGTTCATTTGATAGGTCAGGTTGGCCTTGAACTTGTACCTTTTGCCTCTCCTTCCTGAGCTGCTGCAATGACCAACCTATGTCAGCAGTGAGTTTTCCAAAGAGAGATGGTTGAGCACGTAGCTCAGTAGTTGCTTCCTGTCACGCATAAGGCTCTGGGCTTTAACCTTCCACCCAAAGGGATTGTCACTAGAAAAGAGAAAACACCATATATGCTATGAAAGAAAATGAGGAAAAGCAAATTTGAAGACCTTTCAGGGAATGGATACGGGAGGGAGCCTTTCTCTATCTCTAGCTGTGACTCTAAGTCACTTCTCTAAGTGACTCTGAGAAGGAAACCCTCAATTTAAAAGCACAGGTGAATTTATAATATATTCCAGCAAATTGATAATATATTCCAGACTGGGTTCTTTCATTATTATCTATCTCTTGAAACTTGGAGGATGGTAGCAACTCGCTATGAGAAGTGAGTCATCAAAGAATAAATATACAGCCCTGACCCACAGAGCTGAGCACACTTCACCCACAGCATAGACCCAGGTAATCAAGCCGGCATCGAAGCCACCTACAGGCAAGGTGCTGTGGATTTGTTTGATCAAAACAGCTATAAAAATTTAAAGATAACAAAAGCATACAAAGTGGAATTGATATTTCTCTTTATGGCAAGGCTCAGCTCAATAAATAAATAATGAAAGAAAAAGAGAAACAAAGACGGATTGGCAGCAGATGACAAAGAGCTTGTACATGGTCCCATAAGCCAACGCTTTGGCAAGAGTATGCCACCCTCTTAGCTTTCACACCAATTGACTAATTCCAAGGCCCAAGGTACGGGTGTGACTGGCACGGGGGTTGTACATCCCTGCACAGTCTCTCAACAAGAGAAGCTGGGAAAACTGGAGAACTTTCAACGCAAAGGGGAAGCTCACCAGCTGGAACTGGAAGAGCTGGGTCTGAGTTCAGGTTCGCCATGGGGTAGCTAGGATAGCATTGGCTAATAAAGTAAAATGACAATGACAGAGAGAAGACCTGTCATCTTGCACCCCTGAAAAAGGCAGTTAATCTTCCTCCAAGGTAGTTACAAGGATCAAACACATCTGTAAATTCATACTCAGGAGGCTGAGGCAGGAGGACTGTGAATTCTGAGCCAGTCTGGGTTACATAGTTCAAGGTTTTCTTGTGCTACAAAGTAACACACTCAGGCAAAACACCTTTAAGTGTATCCTAATGATCCAGAAGAAGGCCCTTATTCCCTCAGGTTTCTCAAGACCAAAAAACCAGATGGCCCTCTGTTCTGACGGCCCCACTACAGGTGCAGTCAGAGCTCCCCAGGAGAAAATCCTGCAGCCAGAGAGCGCACAGGAGTGATTTCATCACTTTGTTCTCCTTTGGCAGGATGTGGGTTCCCATGTGGAAAGACTCCTGCATGATCTCCCAAAGTCTGCTGCTTCCCAACCACAAGAGAACCGGTCACAGTTGCTGCACGGCATGACTGTACATGCTGCCCGGCTACATAAAAGCAAACCCGAGCTTGCAAAGAAAAGGCAACCCTGTGCAGAGGGTGCAGCGTGGGAAACTTGCCTGTCTGGTTTCGCCTGGGCTCACTCTTTTGTGAGCAATTTTCAGTGTCAGCTGTATACCAACTAATATTACACTAACCAGCATTGCAACACAGTTCCTAGTTTGGTACAACACATACACACACACACACAGACACATGCACACACACGTACACATGCACATAAACAGAGTTACTGAAAATTTTAAGTTGACATAACTTCTCAGATGGCCTAAAGACTTCAAAGAGTTAGAGAAACATCAATGAGATAAAACCCATGTGTCATTCATGTTTGAAAGTGTTGCAGTCATGTTTAAATAACTGGCAGGACTTCTTTCTTTCTTTCTTTCTTTCTTTCTTTCTTTCTTTCTTTCTTTCTTTCTCTTTTTTTTTTAGTGTGCAGTAAAGCAAAGCAAGCTTCAGCAGACTGGAAAAGTACAATCCACGTCTTGTTGTCATTTTTTGTCTTTGTCTCTTTGCTGTTCTGTCCACCCTGAAGGCAGACACAATCTGGCTTCCTTTGAGCAGGGCGTAGGGCAGAGGCTGCCGTGGCCAGACTGAAGCCCGCAGCATTTCTGCCTCTTGGGGAAAACTGGGCCTCGAGGATGCCAGCCGCCTTCCCCTGCCCTGTACTGAGCACACACAGCCTTCTCCACACCTTGTCAGTGGAGCGCTTTCTGGAAGTCTGCCAGACACAGGGGCCAAGGTCAAGCAACCACCATGACTATCCACAACAAGGAAAGCCTTGGGGAGCCAGGGAGGTGACAGCAGGTGGAGAGGCAGTTAGTGAGTTCAGCAGGGCTGCCGGCTGGCTGCTGTGGCTTCCACAATGGCAGTGGCTGCACCGAGTGCCGGGAAGGCTTTATCTACTGATCAACACAGTGTGCCAGAGGGCTGATGGGACAGCCCGTGTTGGCAGAGGCTTCCAGTAGTAGCCTGTAACTAAATGGCAGAAGAAAAAGGGGGGAAAAATCTAGCAACAAGCCAGTGGGATCAGTTGCTCAGAAAATGAATACCGAGTTTAGGCCTCCCCTGCACCCTTCTTTCCTCTTGCATCATGGCTGCCTGCTTGCATCCATCACCTCTTTCCCCCTAAGCACAGTTATGTTGAGCTACTTTTAGAGTTCAGAGGGCAGGAGCAGAATGGCTTGGGTTGAGAGCAATTAACAAATGGGTTATGAAAAATTGACAAGGCTTTTTTTTTCTTTTGTTTTAAGCAGCTACTCAAAGACCTGATGTCAAGTATCCTTCACTTCCCTTTCCACTTTCACGCTTTGAGGCAGGTCTCTCAGCGAGCCTCGAGTTCACTAGCTCAGGTAGGCTGGGTGGCCAGCGAGCTCTCAGCGTCTTCCCATCTCAGTCCCACAATGCTGGAGTTGCAGGCACATGCAGCCATATCTCCTATTAGTGAGGATGCCAGGAATTTGAAGCCAGGTCCTTACGCTTACAGAAAAAGTGTTCTTAGCCACCGAGCCATCTCCCCAGCCCTGAGTGTTTCTTTTATCAACCTTTCTTTTCCGGTGACACCCAGAAGTTTTACTGTGAGATTGAGGTACTTTACTCGGGCATATTTAGCAGAGAGCTAAGTCAGAAGAGCGGAACCGGTGAGAGCCTACACAAATGTCTCTGTTACTGTTTGTTTGTGTGTTTGAGCTTCTGTGAATGCATCAATTTGCTCTCAGTTTTTACTCTCATTTAGATTTTTTTTTTCTACCACTCCAGTGATGCTTCGGTTGTTCTAGTTTTGGAAGTATTGTGATGACTAATCTCAGTTGCCACCCTGACACACCTCGGAGGAGGCAGCCTCAGCTGAGGGATTGCCTCCGCCAGACTGGCCCGTGGGCACGTCTGTGGGGCATCATCTTGAATGATGATTGATCTGGAAGCGCCCAGCCCACTGTGGGTGGTTCTGTCCTTAGGCAGGTGTGCCTGGGCTATAAAAGCAGGGTAACTGAATGTGAGCCTGGGAGCAAGACTGTAAGCAGCTTTTTTGTCCACGGTCACTGAGTATTTCCTGCCTCCAGGTTCCTTCTTGCCTTGAGCCCCTGCCTTGCTGGCTGAGGATGGACTGTGACCCACAATACCAAATAAACCCTTTCCTCTCCAAAGCTACTTTTGGTCATTGTGTTGTTACAGCAACAGAAAGCTAACTAGGACAGATATAGTATCATTTCCCTTCTGTTATAAAGCGCTATTGCTTTTCTCTCATATTATTAAAGTAAGTACTCTTATTGCCTTAATGGGAGTTTAAGAATGCTGAGTGAAGAAGGAATTGCTTCCTAGAGTTCAAATCAGGTAACGGAGGAAGAGAAGCCTCCATTGGATACCTAGTTTCTACAAGTGAATGATAACTTACCTATTGCTTCATAAATGAGTTCTCCATAGGCTAATGGCTTCCTTGACAGCAGTTAACATAACTCGATTTGAATGCAGCTTTCCAGGAACCTAATAAGATAAAATAGGAGAATGCCCATTGGGTTATTGTGGGTGGTAACGACACTCAGGGTGGAGCTGTGTTTTGTGTCATTTGTGGCAGCTGAAAATGTATATTGATTAAAATACATGCACACATGCAGCCTGCTCTTCGATGTGTGTTTGAATGACACTGCAGTTGAGCCTAGAGCACTCTTGACACTCATGGGAAAATTAAGCCAGCTCAGTTGGTACAGTGCCCACCTTGTGTTTTAGTTGCTTTTCTGCAAATGTGACATCATGACCAAAGGCAACTTGAGGTAGTTTATGTTGGCGCAATGATCTAGAGGGATCACTCCGTCAGGCAGGATAGAGTCATGGTAACCAGGGACAGACATGGTGCAGGAGGAGAAGCTGAAAGACCACAAATTACGCTTCTCACACAGAGCAGAACAAGTTAACTGGAAGTGGGGTGACTCCAAAGTCCCAAAGCTCATCTCAAGGGAGGAGTGAGACACCTCTCCACAGCCTCCCCACAAAGCACCACTTAGTTGGAGACAAGGATTCAAATGCCTGAGTCTATGGGAGGCATTTCCTATTCAAAACACCATATTTAGCATATAAGAAACCTTGGTGCCCTGGGAAGGTGGTACACACTTATAATCCCAGCATTCAAGGTCATCCTTAGCTATTTAATAAATTGAAGGCTAGCCTGGGCTACATAAGAGGCTGCTACAAAGTTAAGGGCAGTAATATCTGACAGCACTCTATTCCAACTTTCCCTTTGTAAAAACCACTGACTAGAAATGGCCAGGCATGGGATTCCAATAAAGATGATTAGTAATAAAATCTGGTCTTCAGTGTGCTGAAGAGAAGAGGGCCCGGGAGGCAGTTCTCTCTGACTGCTGTCCTGTTGATCCTGACCTCTCATTTTATCACAAGGCCCACAGATTCATAGCTTTTTCTTTTCCTTCCTTCTGCATTTCTTTCTTACTTTTCTGAAGACAGGGTATTCTGTAGACTAGGCTGGCCTCGAACTCATTGTGGGATGGAGCCTAGCCTTGAGCTCCTGCTGCGATTACAGGTGTGTGCTACCACACCCAACGGCAAGGTCACACTGAGACAAATGAGTTAAATGCCAGGGTCCTTGCAATAAGACTGTCATGGAAGTTAACATGTAGGTGACACAATGTGTCAGATAATAAGCCTGGCTTCAACCAAATGGCTAAATGGGTCTATCATCAATTTACAACAAATGAGCAGTCACATTTTACCAGTTGGGTTGTTACTGGAGATGAACTTTGTAAAGAGCTGATGTTCTACCTGGACACTGGCGCTGCCCCACACTGGGACTTGGAGTTCCCTGCCTTCCTCACCTCAGTTTCCCTTTATAGCACATTCCCGAGAGGAGATACTCCTTTTGGTAGACAAGCCTGCTGTTCTACAGAAACCAATTCAAACAGAGGAACCATTTGTACACAACCAACACACTTCTAAGCTCACTCCAGAAAGGAGCAGACAGTGCAAAAATTAGAGCTAGAGCCAAGAGTTAGGGACCTGGCCCGTGCATCTATGTTCTGCTCAGAATATATGCCATTTTCCATTCTAATGTGAAGCACAGCAAAATCTTCCCGAATTTACCAGGCCGTGAAGGCAAATATAAAAACAAAATAACTCCTAATACCTTTAGGTTTTTTTTTCTAGAGAAAACAAAGCATAATTTATTTTTTCATGTGCATTATGCAAACATGATGCATAGGTTTGGTTCCTACAAAGTTGTAGCTGTCGTCTCTAAAACACATCTAATCTCATTTGGTTGTCCCACTTCTTAAAGTGTAATAGTCTTAAAACTTTGGACTTAGCAAAAACAATGTCTTAAAATTAAGCCTCGGTCTCTGTAAGGCACGCGAACAAACTCGCAATCAGCGGAACATGATTGCTTTCTCTTGTTTTAGATAACTAGGAAACAAGAATGCTGATTGAAATATAGCTGGGAATAGAATCCACCGTTCGTAGAACCCTTTAGTCAGATTCATTTCCATGTTCCCGTTTGCGTGGCAACACCCTTGCAAAGCTTCTCCTTAGTTTCCTTAAACACACAAGCTGGAATGGACACGTATAGTAGCCAGGCGTTCGGAAGGCAACTGTGTTCTCTTGGCCTCCGCTTGTCAGATCCCAGTCGATCTCAGCAATGCTCCTGGGCTAACCCTCCCAACAAAATGGACAAGGGCCAAATCCAGAGCAGTAAAAGAAGTAAAGCAAGGACGCAGTGTGCTGAGGAGGGAGGACAGTCCCTCTTGCAGGGTCCAGCAGCTAGTGAGGGTCTGCTCTGTGGTTACCTGTGCCGTCCCCTAAGATGAGGCAGAAGCCTTCTGTGTTACCTGCTGTTTCTGTTGTAAACACACCGGCAGAGCGGTGGGGTCACTAAACTTTACTGGTTTGCTTTACTTGTCTCTCTCTTCCTCCGCTTCCTTGCTGTGCCTCTCTTGTTCTCTTTCAGCTGCTGCGTGATGGGGAGACTGCACACAGGCCTCCAGAGTCTCAGCCCCGTCTGTATTCTGATCATGCAGGAAACATGGCCCCAAGTCTGCAAAATCACCTTTACTTTCTTATGCATCCTTAGGAAACTAAGAAGAAACATAACCTGCCACCCTTTCCTACCCAGGGATTGTTCTTTAAACATCAAACACTATCTGTGCTGCCTGACGCCAGTGAGGCCTTAAAGGGCAACTTTTATGTGCTCTCTACCTAGCTAGGTCTTTAAGATCCTTGTCTTTGCAGCGTAGTCTTTTAGGGACACCCATTGTGTTTCCAGGTCACATGTAGTTCTGAGGTAGGGTTTCACCGTGTGGTCCTAGCTCGCCTCAAACATTCTATCCTCCTGTCTCACCCAGTACCCTCCCATCACTCCTCAGTGAGTGCTGAGGTTACAGGCATTTGCTGCCTGTGCCCAGATTGACAGCTGTGTCTTCCTAAAGAAGATCTGTCCCTAATCTGCCTTGCGCAGGTGCACCATGCTTTGGAAAAGTGCAGATATTGAGTGCTTCCTTCTGCCACCTTAGAGCAATGGCCCACTCGCCCAGTCGCCTGTCTGAATCTGTCTTAAGTGTCTGTAATTATTCCCTTGTCCGTTTCCCATGCTGTTTTAGGAGACTCCTAGAGGCACAGGGTAAGTAGCGGTAACTGTGGGGTCACTCCATAAAATGCGTGATGCCAAGGCTCTCAAGATCCCCTTGTGTCAGCAGGTGGCAATGGGATTTGGAAGCCCAAGACTGAAAATTACTTTGTCTTTATGCTGGAAATGTCAGCTCAGAAATTAATTTGGCTGCTATTAAAAAGGGTACTAATTGCAGGCTCGGTAGGCACAATACATTTTATTAGCACAAACTATATTATTGTGTTAATTATTGTTTGCTTGTAATACAATCATCCTATCAATTTGCCAGAATTTGGTTTCCCCTGCAATTATTTTTTTCTATTGCTAATCAATAACAGGGTAAGACTTGGGGAGTAAAACCAGCAACGATGAAGACAAAAGCGCCTTCCGTTTATCAATGACAAAGGGTGTGATCGAGAAAGGAGAAACAGAAGTAGCAACTTTGAAAGCTCAGTCTTAGGCATATAACTTCAGGGTTTTGAAGGATGGTGGCTCACAAGTCTTGGCTAAAGTACTTGGAATTGCAGTATTCTGGAATTAGTCCTCATGATCCAGCATGAAGTGGCGGGGCAAGCTTCAGCATCCTGCAGCCTTGGCTAGAGTGATGAACTTCAGCAGGGCTGCATGCGGCAGCCAATGGGGAAGGTGGAGGGAAGGGGGCTCTGAGTGGAAGGAGGAAAGCTGCACACGAATGTGCTGCGTGTGCTTGTCTCCGACACAAGGCAGTTTGGAAGACCAGAAACCACGACTGATCAAACTCTGGTTCGATGTTTGCTGGGGGCTTGGGAGTGACCCTCCTGTGAACGCAAACACAATGATGCCAGCAGAACTCTGGGACTCAGTCTGGAACAAGGAACGTCAGAAAAGACAGAGATTCAGAATGCAGGGTAAGTGTCTCAGCATAGTCCAATGCCATCAGAGGCTGAAATCTTCTAAAACTCTTACAGGGTGTTGGATTCCCCCACTTTGGTGGGTATTAACTTGAAAGAAAACACAGTGTTTTTCTTTAAAGCGCTCAAGCTTTTCAGTGTTTTAAAGGACAAGCAATGGTGGCTTCTCCTTCAAATGTTTGATCTCTATGCAGGAGGGTTAAAACTGGAAGGGAGGGCCAAGGCAGTTTCTAAATGGTATTTCTGGAATTAGATGCTAATTATCCAATTACTATGAAATAACTTTTTAGTCATAAAGTTCTCAGAATAATTTTTTATATGTGATAAAAGAATAAAATATGTAAGATTGTTTCTACCACTTTCTGCTGTGAAACCCTGTTACCTGCCCACCTATTTACTGGTTGGATGCCAAAATAGCTCTCACTTTTATTTTTAACCTTTCAGAACGAAGCTTTATGAGATGAGAAGTCACCATGACTATGGCAGTCATGGTTGGGCCCTGAGTAGAAAATAATTTAAAAGGGATAGCTTGCTGGGCGGTGGTGGTGCACGTCTTTAATCCCAGAACTGGGGAGGCAGAGACGGGTAGATCTCAGTGAATTCGAGGCCATCCTGGTCTACTGAATGAATCCCAGGACAGGCTCTAAAGCTACATAGAGAAAACTCTGTTTTAAAAAACAAAAAACAAGCAAGCAAACAAACAAAACTAGGTAAAGTAAGGGAGCTAGCTCGCATGGAGGCGTGACAAGAGAGGCCCAGAGCAGCCGTCAGCTCCTGCCCTTCTGTGGAGAAGGGGTCACCAGCCAGCTCTCAGAAGTGGCTCCCACCCACTTCTCTGTTCTTTGACATCCAGCAGCTCAGGGGAAAACTCAACCCAACAGCAAAGCTTAGAGATGGGGACCCAGGCTTGGCAGGGCTGCCTCTCTGACTCAGGGCTGTCACAGATGAATATGGAAACACTGTTTTTGCTAGAAGGAATCAAAACAAAACAAAACCCGAAAAAAAACGAACGAACAAAAAAAAACAAAGATTCACTTGAAAAATGGGCATCTATTTATTTATGCCCACATCAAAGGAATGTTTTTTGTTCATTTTTAAGGACACATTCATGAGACTCACACATCTGTGTAAGTCAAGCGGAGGTAAAGTCTCGTTTAGCATCTTGAGACTCTGTCTCCGCCTTCATTTTAAACAGTAGGGTATATATTGCCTAAATTGCCTCAGTGATTCATCATTCTCACCAAACCTGAAAATCAAATCGTTGCAGCCTTGCTGAGCTCAGAGCTAGGAACTGCAGTTTTATAGATGCAGTTTCATTCTGAGGGGACAGAAATCTACTCCTGAGAAACGCAAGATCACGGCGAGAAAGGTCCTCTTTGTGAAGCCCAATTTTGTACGTCAAGTGGGAAAACCACATATGGTGCCGTGGAGCGCAAAAGTTTGTTACCTGGTCTCACCCAAAACCTGGGAAGTGTCTACGTCACTGTGCCAATAAAAACCCACAAGACAGAAACTAAAATCACTCATCAAGAAGAATGATCACATATGTACATAAAAACTCAGCTCACCATTTCTTAGTCTACACTCAGCTTCGGGAACTGGTATCTAATGTATGGATCTCACGTTGAAAGGATGAAATAAATTAGGGTTTTAAGTATTTTATGTTTTCTTAAATAAAAATTAAGTATTTTTATTTTTGTGATTATGTATATATATATATATATATATATATGTATACACACACACATACACACACACACGTGTGTGTGGGGGGGCCATGAATGTGCAGTGACTTCAGAGCCTAAGAAGGGGACATTGGATGCCCTGGGACTGGAGCTACAGAGGCTGTGGGCTGCCTTCTGTGGGTTCTGGGAATGGAATCCAGGTCATCTGCAAGAACAAGTTCTCAGAACTGTTGAGTCATCTCTCCAGCCCACCTTCTTCAAGTTCTCAAGTTGGAATTGTAGTTTCTTTTTGAAAAATTTAAAATCTCATACAACTTTTAGTGGTGAAGGGAGAAAAGGTATTTTATAGTGCCTGCTAATTTACTACGACAGTAACTACTTTGTAATAAATTTATCAACAGGCGTCTTTATTCCAATTTTCCTATTCTTGATATTCTAGTTTTTCCTTCAATGTACAGCTGAAAGTGAATGTCTTTGCATGTTTCTTTTTACCTGACTGCTTTGGCAGGTTGATAAAGACAGTAAGTAGTGTAGGATTTGAGAAAATTCTTAGGAATAAATATGTTGAGAAACTATCATTAAGATATAAGTAACACACTCAACCAATGGTTTTTAGTGAAGACAAGTACAGGTGTAAATATCTTGAAGTATACACTTGTGCACACACACACACACACACACACACGAGTGTGCTCAATAGGCAGTCACTTTGATGAACCGATATTTGCTATTATATATTGTCTGTTCTCCCCACCCAAGAATACATTTTGGAAGCTTACTTCATCAGGCCTCTCCTTGTTTAATCCTCTTTCATTCCAAAGTTACCTAATTCCATTGTGTGTGCATGGTGACAATTACCAGGCATCCAACATCTGCCTTCCTTGGGAGTAGGAGTGAAAGGGGTGGGTGGAAGGAGGGGCACTGATTTCCTCATGAACTGTCTCCTACAGCCTCAGAGCACCTTGGCCCTTTGTTACCATGGTTATCTCTGTCCATCTTGTATTGAGTTATTTACGACTTGTTTCTTCACCTGGTGGCATTCTGTTGAAATGAACTGCAATAGCTCTGGCTGCTCCTGTCATGGCTTGGATCTTAAACATACCCTAAAGTCTGTATAAAGGTTTGGTCACCAGCCTCTGGTGCCTTTGGGAGGTAATCAAAGCTTTAAAGAGATATGGCCTAGAGGAAGGAGGTGAGATCATTAGGGGTGAGCCTTGGGGGAAATGTAGGCCCTTGGACCTCTTTGTCTCCTCCTGCTGGTTGTCTGCCCACCACGGGATGATCAGCCTTGTTCCAGAACACATGCTTTATCATGGTGTGTTGACTCACTGCAGGTTCCCTACAGAGGAGTCCACCAAACAACAATGGACTAAAACCCCTGAAAGAGTAAGTCAAAACTAGTTACCATCCCTTTAACTGTACCATTGCTAGTCAGGTATTCCTGTGCAGCGTTGGCAAGCCGGCTACCACGGTTTCTGTTAATCGCCTTCTCCACAGCTGCTCCTACATTTGTAGGCCCTACAAGCGCTTGTCTTCTTTAGAACAACATTCAGCATCTAAGCCACCGCCCCAAAGTGACAGCGACTCAGCAGATCATTAAATCTTAGTAGTGAATGCTTGAGCTCCTGACAATAGAATAGAGAGTATGGAGGCAATCCCCTGGGGGAAAGACCTCTGTTTTTAATTCTTCATAAATTGGCATCAGGATTAGACCACGGCTCTTTCCATGCGCACCATCCATCAAGAACTCCATCCCTGTAGGCATCCAGTCTCACACGGATTTCTCAAACCTCTTTTAGATCAGGGTGTGAACAGGTGAGAACATTCGCCAAGAGGAGGCCCCAGGGGCTTCTAGCAAGCCTCTCTTCTGAGGATGCCACCTTGGTGTTCTCTAGCCTGAGTCAAGCCTATTTGTCAGGTGCAGGGATAGCTTCAGTTCTCTGGTCAGCCCTGACCAGCTGATGACCTCCTTGTCTAACATCTATGACTCAGTTTCCTCTTCTGATATGTGACCTTAATAACATTACTTATGTCATAGGGTTGATAGGAGGGTAAAATGAGAAAATACATGTAAATGGTAAAATGATAATGTACACTTAGGAAACTGTGGGGTTGTGTCTGTGTTTGTATATATACAGGTGTCTGTAGTAATGAGCGGGAGCGGGCTGTGTTCCCTGCACCCAGCTCCTGGCCAGCTCCCAGTTGCAGGCCTGCTTTTGGTCCTAGCTAACTTATACCCGAAATAACCACCCAAAAATTATGTTAATTTAATTACTGCCTGGCCCATTATCACTAGCCTCTACATCTGATTCAGCCCATTTCTAATAGTCTGTCACCACGAGGTAGTGGTCTTACCGGAAATCATTCAGCATGTCTGACCCTGGCGGCTTCATGGCAGCAGCTCTTTGAGCCTTCCCTATCCCAGAATTCTGTTCTGTCCTCCCTGCCTATCTAAGATTTTGCCCTATCAAAAGGCCAAGGCAGTTTCTTTATTAACCAATGAAAGCAACCCAAATACATAAGGACCCTCCTACACCAGGTTTGTATATACGTGTAAATGCATGTGATGGGTGAACATATGTGGGGTGTGTGTGTGTGTGTGTGTGTGTGTGTGTGTGTGTGTGTAAAACAGGGTCTTTGATTGGCATGGGGTTATGACCAATTAGCCCTGGCTGACTAGACAGTAAGCCCCAGAGATCCTACTGTCCCTACTCTGGAATTATAAGCATGTATCATAGCACCTAGCATTTTATGTGGGTTCTGGTGATCAAACTTGGATCCTAATGTTGGTATGGCCTATTTGTTGTTTAACCAACTGAGCTATCTCTCCATCCCTGAAAGCTGTGATTTCCATCTATTGACATTTGTTACTAAATAACTTATTTATTGCCAATATTTTTGACTTCTTTCCCCTAAAACTCTTAAGAGAATAATCCAATGTTGTAAATGACTCATGTTCTCTTGATTCTCAAAGGAGATTTTATCTGTCCATCAAAGATGGAGGAACAGAGTGTCCTTGGGTACTGGGTACCTTTGGGATTGATGAACTGACATCCAAGTCTTGCCCTGTCTTGTCAAGTAGTATATGAGGCAAAAACAACCAAGTTGCTACCTCTTCCACCTCATAAGCTTTCATTTGACATACTTCTGCCTTGAAGAGATGGCTTCAGAAGAATTGAAAACTGTGTAGACTACTCTGAAGTATGTCACTTTAAGAGTTAAGTTTAAATAGCACCAAGGTGACGCCAGCCTTGTAGAGCTTTTCAGGCACCTTTCTCGGTGACTTGCTGGTTTTTGTCATGCTTATACCCAAGACTGTAGTAGGGTGCTCCTGTATTTCTGTTGCTTTCATTGGTTAAATAAAGACC
This sequence comes from Dicrostonyx torquatus, assembly GCA_028555095.1. Lineage (NCBI taxonomy): Eukaryota > Metazoa > Chordata > Mammalia > Rodentia > Cricetidae > Dicrostonyx > Dicrostonyx torquatus. The sequence continues at coordinate 16,848,215 of JAQHUG010000008.1, read as the reverse complement.
CTGCCTGGCTTATAAGATAGGTCAGCCCTTAGGTGGGTGGAGTAGACAGAACAGAAGTTCTGAGGAGAAGAAAGGAAGTGAGAGATCCAGTCACCATGAGGACCCCGCCGCATATGGAAGTACCGTAGAACCGTCCAGTAAGTCACCCACCTCGTGGTGACATACAGACTTTTATAATGGGTTAGTTTATGAGGTGAGGGCTAGCCAAGAAGAGGCTAGAGATAATGGGCCAGGCAGAGTTTGAATGAATGCCATTCTCATGTGGTTATTTTGGGTGCAGGTGGCCAGCGGCTGAGCGGGCCAGCGGCTGGCGGCTGGGGAACACAACACGCACCTCTTTCCCTTATTTACAACACAAGACCATTAACATGCTAGGCAATTAATCGAGTTGCATCCACTTCCTGAGTGGATTATTTAAATTGGATATATATATATACATACCAACAAGATGATTAGAAAACATTAAAAAAATTTAAGATCCTAAACATAAGTGAACCACCTATATTGACTTACCTGTTAATATGCCATCAGAGGAAGGAGTGAAATTTCTTTGATCATTTACCAACACATAAGTTTCTTTCATGTATTCCAAAGGAGAATTGCCATCTGGGAGTACAGTTCAAGGGTAGAGTACTTGTCTAGTGTGCCCAAGGTGCTAGGCTCCACCCCTAATGCAGCCAAAAGTCAACAAAACTGAAAACATACCCGGAAGTGGAATCTCTCAGAAAGACCTCAGAGGCATTTCCTTAACACCCTCGCTTTCAAGGTGTCCCAGGCAGTGAGGCCCAAGTAGGCTGCTGGTGGCATCAAGAGCTGGGTGAAGTCAGGGACAGTCATCATTGCTCCTAGGACCAGAGTCTTAAATGTGTGTGAAGTGACTGTGGCCTTAAGCCATCTAAACAGTCTCTTATGTGCCTTAGTTTATCTTGCATAAAATGAAGGCTTTGGGTTAAACGATCTCAGATAGATGAGAGGAGGGGAAAGGAGGAGAGGGGAGGAAGGGAATGGCTTATTGTAAGGCCTAGTCTAGCTCAGACAAGCCAAGAACATTTTGTGCCTTTTTCTAACATATATTTGTTAGACCATTTCCTGACTGAGAAATTTATCAATCAAACAAACCATGGTTTACTAAGCTAAGCTATTAATTTTTTTCCTTTGCTCTGGAGAGTAGCTATTGGATAGTACTTACAGGTGAAGGTAATTATTTATATATTTTCTTTTTTTTCCAGTCATTGTAGTTCTTTCTTGATTAACAACCAGAAATGAAGAACTGCTCAGAGTTCAAATTGTATGCATTGTAGTGCTCGAGTCGCAGGGACCCCAAGAAGACCACTAGAGACACAGACTCATCGAAATGCAAAAACAAGGTTTAATTATGCAAATCGTGATTTGGACTTCTTCTTACACACCAATGCAGTGGGAGCCAGAGGAGGTATCCCACATGCCACCGTTCTTAGGCAGGGTTTATAAGGGGTACCGGTGACTCTCTGGTTGGCTCTAGTCCTGTCTTGGAAATTTCCTGCTCTGCTGACAGCCACCTTAGGGCCTAGTACAAAGTAGAGTTGGTGTTGTCTCTTTATTTCCCCTCCCCCTTTTCTTGTTGATCGACCAAGTCATAGGTCTCTTATAGTTCATAGGTATCTTCTGTCCTGAGGGGGTCTACAATTCTGAGAGTGCTGCACCATAAATTGGATGGTCCCCAATCTTTCCTTCATAAATTGGACTAGCCTATTGAGCATACATGGTCCGAAAGTCAGCAGTATCAGCAAAATTACCAGGGATCCCATCAGAGTGGAGATGAGAGTAATCAACCAGGGGGAGACTATGAAACCAAGATTCAAACCATCCTTGGTTGCCTTCCCTTTCTCTCTTTCTCTTTGTAAGTCCCTCCTGCACCTTGGCCATGGTATCTGTTACAAGTCCTGAATGGTCTATACAGAAACAGCATTCTTCTCCCAGAGCTGCATGCAATCCTCCCTATTGTAAAAGGATTAGGTCCTGTTCCCTTCTGTTTTGTAAAATCATTTCAGCCCATGAGGAGAGGGAGTCCTTCAAGTGGGAGACTGAGGTCTCTAGGCGTTCTGTGTCAACATCCATAGCTGCTCGCAAAGCAGAGTAATGTTCACTTTGGGGCAGAAGAGAGGTAGTTCCTGTCCCCAACCCTGCGAGGCTCACCTGTAGGAGGATACTGAGTGTAAGGGTGCTTATGGGCTCCTTTTTATTCTAGTTAGACCAGCAGTCTGTTCCAGTCTATCTAGGAAACCTTGGTAGTCATGGTAAATGAGAAGGAGTACCAGTCTGATGAGGACACAATATCCGTTGAAGTCCTTTAGAGCTGTAATATGTGCACAAGGAGTTAACCCCATGGAGCATGCCCACCAGATGTCATTGTGGGGATTAGGTACTCTGCAGTGGTTGTGAGGGGATAAGTTGAATTGCAAGAAAAGTCTTGGCAGTGGGAACTTTACCTAGAGAGTATGGTGAGTGCCAGTGATATTCATGAGACCTAGTCGCATCTTGAATAAGGGAATTTTCTCATAATAAGGGGGAGCCATGTCATAACAGAGCCAACAAGAATCGGTTAGGGTCGGCCATGAGGAGTTTAGAACCATATAAGTCTTAGAAGCTCCAGGAGGGGATGCTGTTCTGGCACCAAAGGCTTGGTAAGAGCTAAAGTATCTGGGGCTGGTGTTTTTGGTTGGAAGTGTGGTTACAGCCAGTTCTTGGGGCACTGGTCTCTTTGTGGGTCAGGGAGTAGGATTAGCATTTAGTGCCTTATTGGGGCCTATTATTGCTGGTTTTATTGGCTCTATCTTAAACTGAATTGCAAGGGTGGTCAAGACTTGTCCCCCATATCTATAGAGTATTATTACACTCCAGCATAGGCCTGATGGCCATCATGTGTCCTATTTTCACTGATAAGTGAAAGTATTTTTTATCTGGTCTAAGTCACCTGTCCTGCAGGGTTTGTCAGGCTGAGGAAGAGCAGGGCCATACCAGATTGCTTTTACATATTTAAAAGTGACTAAGTCTGGTCTACTTACAGACCATCTCCATTCCCCAT
>JAQHUG010000008.1:16830775-16844640 GCA_028555095.1 Dicrostonyx torquatus | reverse complement strand
GACAGCCATGTAGGGCAACTTTCATTTCTGCTCCAGCGATTTTAGGCGTTGCCTCAGGACACAGGGCCTGAATCTTTGAGGGCTTGGAACAGAGGCAGCTTTGAGTAGCCTGTGCTGGCCCTTGACTGGCCTCAGGCTGGGACTCAGGCATTGGGGGAGGTACAGGAGCTGCATGTGGCGGAGGCTGGGGAGTGTAGGAAGGAGAAAAATGTTCCCCTCAGTCTTCCCCTTGGAGAGCCGGTGCTTTGGGGTCTTCCTTTGGCTTCACCTCAAACACCTGTGTAGGGGCAGAGGGCTGGAGTGGAGGGAGAAAGGGTTTAATCCAGGGGATGGGGCCCTGCAGCCTGCCCATCAGCTCTCTCCAAGTTATGATGTAAGGATCTGGTCCCGATGCCCTATCCTGGGTTGAAAAATCTGCTCCTCCACAGGGCATATGGTCAAAAGTTCCCTCTGGAGGCTATCCCACATCAAAAGAGGGCCATTCTGAGGGAAAAAAATTACCCATTTTCTTTTCTTAACATCTACACTGTTCTTATGGGTGGTGTTCCTGACCTTCTGCCAATGCGCCAGCGTCAAATCTAAGAGGGCTGAAGAAACATTCCCCATCTTCAGTCTGTCAGTTGGCAGTCGAACAAATGGCAGACACACAATTAAGGTAAGGACTGTCACACAGACTACAATTAGACAGGATTCTAAACAGATGACCACGGTCTACAGATAGTCCTGGAACGTGAGTCCCTAGCGAAGCGGGCCCAATGGTTCAAAAACCATATGGATGGGGAAGGAGATCTCTAAGAGTGCTTCCTCGTCCCCCAGATCAGAATTACTGATGGAAGTCCACTGACTTCCCAGACGAGGGCCCAGGAAGTCTCCTGGTCCCTCCAGATCTGCCTTACAAACTTGACTGCTAAGGTAGGACAGACAGCTGAATGCAGCCGCTTCTGAATTAGAAGGTTACAGACAGACAAAAGACAGAGACAGTGCTATAATTTACCCCTCCAGCTGATTTAAACCTTCATGGTCTTGGGGTCTCAGGGGTCTTCTGAGGATCCCAGATGAGCCCCCAAATGTAGTGCCCAAGTTGCAGGGACACTCAAGAAGATCACTAGAGACACAGACTCATCAAAATGCAAAAGCAAGGTTTAATTATGCAAATCACAATTCGGACCTCATCTTGCACACTGACACAGCAGGAGCAAGAGGAGGTATTCCTCCATTCTTAGGCAGGGTTTATATAGGCAAAAAAAAAATCAAATCACAAATCTATTGTTATGGGCATAAGGGGTGCAGGTGACTCTCTGGTTCGCTCCAGTTCAGGGGATTTTCCACTGTGCTGATATCAACCTCGAGCAGCAGCTATGCTCCTGTCTTGGGAACTTCCCACTCTGCTGACAGCCACCTTAGGGCCTAGTACAAAAATAGAGTTGGTTTTGTCCCTTCATGCATCCCTTTCACTTAGTATGTATGCTAAGAAAACTACTAAAATTGAATGAGATGATGCTTTATTTAGTTATTCAGTATGTGTGTATGTGTGCCCATGAACGTAGACCTTGCTGTCAGATGTCCTCCTCTATTCCTCTTCTTGTTTTTGAGACCTAGTCTCTCACAGAACCTGGAACTTACTTGGCTAGAGCGGCTGCTAGTGAGGCCCTGAGGTCCATGGGTGTCGGCCTCCCAGGTGTTAGGGTTGCAGGTACACATCACCATCCCCGGGTTTTTACATGTGCTGGTGGGATCTGAACTCAGGTCCTCGTGCTTGTGCAGCAAACTTTTCAGCCTCTAAGCCATCTTCTCAGCTCTGTGGCTTTATTTTTCACTAATTTTTTGATAGATAAGAAGAGAGAGAGAGAGAGAGAGAGAGAGAGAGAGAGAGAGAGAGAGAGATTGCCTACTGTATATATATATATTTTTAACTCTCATGCTCTTCTCAGTCATGGTATATGTGGTGCTTTCCTAGCCATCACTCATAAATTGAAAAGCAAGTTGAAGGCTGAAGATGTCAGTAAATGATAAATAAAAGAGTCATGATGACACTGGGCTTCTGGGCTCTTAATGGCTGCTATTGTTGCAGGAGGGGCTCATTACTTCCTAGGTGTGGTTTCCCCACCAGAGCCAGATCAGTTCATCAGAGAACTAATGGGCACATGGGACATAATTGGTGCCGTGTGATGAACGAGGCAACCTACTCTCTCCATTTAAAAGAAAACGACTCGCTTTTGCTTGGCAACCACACCTTCTAATTACTTGCAAACGCTTAAGACTCATTATCTTCAAAGTTTGCAGAAAGACAGAAAAAAAAGAAGGGGGATAAAAAATATTAACCCAGAGTGGAAAACTCCAAAGAGCAAACGTTCCAATCAGTCAGCCAGCCTTGTGCTGAGCCCCGCCACAGGAAGAATAAGTTGGATTGTTACTGGCCAATGAAGGGAGCCAGTGGGCACCTCTGAAGCAGGTGTTGAGTAAGAGAAGGTGGCGGTGTGTGTGTGTGAGGCATGGATGGGGCTGTGTGAGCACAGATGTGGTTAGATACTGCCCCCTTTCTTCTCTTCGGTAGTCCTTGAGGCAGTTCACCTCTGTGTAGGGTTGAGATTGCCTCCTATACCTGTACCTCTTGGCCCTGGGGAGCAAGCCTGCTAGGAAACGTTACTACTGCGGCTGGCAATTCACCCAACACCACCCAGAGCCCCTGCCTTTTCCTCCTGGGCTGAGCTTTCTACTTTCTTCCTGTGGATGGCTCAGCCTAGGAGAAGCAGAGCGTGACCTTGGAAAGAGGTGTCCTCTGAGCACCTGTGCCCGGAAATCTCTTAATCATAAGCCTAGTCGGTTCCAGCCTGCCCTCTCTACTTTGCAACAGGATTTTGATGTCAAGTGTGGGTGACGTCACGTACAGGGCTGGTCAGGTCTGCCTCAGAAGCGTCATCAGGCAATTTCCTCTCATCCCTGCATCTTCAAGGGCTTCCATCCCTGTGACAGAATACCTGAGGAAAGTTATCTAAAAGAGGGAAAGGGATAGTTTTGGCTCCTAGTTTTGGAGGTGTCAGTCCAGAGTCTGTTGAACCCTGTGATTTGGTTCCATACCGAGGAGCTGTAGTGCAGTGCCTAGTAGAGCGGTTACTACTCCTGTGGGGACTGGGAAATGAAGACGTAGGCAGGGACTTGGATTCGAATATCACCTCTCCCTCCTCCCTAGGCCTATCTTCCTCCCATGAGATTCCACTTCTTAAATGTTCCACTACCTTTTTCTTTCTTGAGATAGGGCTTCCCTGTCTAATGCTTGACTGTCCTGGAACTCACTCTGTAGATCACGTTGGTCTTGAACTCATAGAGATCCACCTGCCTCTGTTGCCCAAGTGTTGGGATTAAAGGTGTGTGTCATCACCACCTGGCAGATTCACTACTTTTTCAATGGCACCATAGCACCCATATATGGGCCTTTGGGAGAGCATTGGAAATCCAAACTGCAACAGCTATGTGAGTCTTTTAACAGGAAGATTTTTTTTATTTATTTGTATTTTATGTGTATGAGTGTTTTGCCTACATATGCACAGTGCCCACAAGGACAAGAACCGGGCATTGGCTCATGGGACTGGAGTTAGAGATAGCTGTGAGAAGCCGTGCAGATGCTGGGAACCCAATCCAGGTCTTCTGCAAGAGAGTGATTGCTCTTAAACGTGGAACCATCTCCCTAGCTCCAACATCTTTGCTCATAGGAAGGGGCTTTCCCTAGCCCTGTGTACACGCACATAGACGAGCAGACAGCCTTCCTTCCTGTTCCTGAAGGACCCTATGTGTGTGCCTTGAAATCTCCTGAAGCATCTGTGGACTTGGACCAAGGAGACTAAGAAAATTCTCTTGGTCGCACTGTGTCTCATTTAATTTCAGAGATGTTTCTGGATGTTTTAAGGCCGACTAGGGGGGCCTAAAATGAAGTAAGCCAGAATTCTGGTCTGGAGTGAATTCACAGATTCAAGGTGTCTTTGTTCCTTCTCCCTCTTTCCTTCTCCCCACCCCATCCCACCCCTCCTCTTAGTCCCTCCCTCTCATCTTCTCTTTATTTCTTTCTCTTTCTGCTTCCAAAAGCGACTATCTCTTGCCACTTGTAAACTGATCAGTGGGATATTTTCTGGCTGTCAGGTAAATTTGGGTGGCTAGTCTTTCTTTTCTGTGTCCTCCTTGGAGAATGACAGACACGAGGAGACACTGGATGACTGGATTTATTTAGAGAAATATACCCCAGCAGTTGCTGGAACACAGGGGCTCTCACTGTCTCATCCCAGCTACCATGTCACCACTTATTGCTGCAGTCAGCCATTCCAGGCTTTTATTAGAGGATGCTCTGGTTAACCAAACAGGGCCTCTTGGCCTTTGAATTTTTATGCTACTTTAAAGCCTTTAAAAGGGAATGGATTTCTAAACTTCTTCTCTCTTAAAGTTAAAAAACCATTTTTAGTATCTGTTAAGTGTTCATGTTGTGCTCAGCACTTAACCAATGCTGTAAATGTTGTTCTAGATGAGAACCATATGACAGGGGCTCCCTCCTGCAGGCTTGGACACGCTACAGGAGAGCAAGGGCCACTCAGCTTGTGTGTGTACATGTTTAAGGTGGAGTGTCTCTCTCTCTATGTATGTAGGTATGTATATGTTATAGATGTATATGTATGTATGTACGTATGTATGTATGTATGTATGTATGTATTCATTAACTTGTTTTTCTAGACAGGATGTCACCTAGCCCAAGCGTGTCTTGAATTGAATTCACTGTGTAGTCATGGATAACCTTGAACTTTTGATCTTTCTGCTTCTGTCTCCTGAGTGCTAAAGTCATCTGCATGAGCCACCACACCCAGTTTATGAAGCACAGGAGACTAGACCCAGGCTTTTGCAGGTGCTCTCAAGCACTTTATCAACTGAGTCACACACCTAGCACATTCTGTTTTTAGTACCCCAGTGTGCCCCTGACATCATTTCCTCTCATCAGTACCTACTGTACTCTGACATCACTTCCTCTCATCAGTACCCACTACACCCTTGACATCACTTCCTCTCATCAGTACTTACTGTGTCCTTGACATTACTTCCTCTCTTCAGTACCCACTGTGCCCCTGACATCACTTCCTCCCATCAGTACCTACTGTACCCTTGACATCACTTCCTCTCATCAGTACTTACTGTGTCCTTGAGATTACTTCCTCTCTTCAGTACCCACTGCACCCCTGACATCACTTCCTCCCATCAGTACCCACTGTACCCTTGACATCATTTCCTCCCATCAATACTGTGTCCTTGACATCACTTCCTCTCATCAGTACCCACTGTACCCCTTACATTACTTCCTCTCATCAGTACCCACTGTACCCCTTACATTACTTCCTCTCATCAGTACCCACTGTATCCTTGACATCACTTCCTCTCATCAGTACCCACTGCACCCTGACATCACTTCCTCTCATCAGTACCCACTACACCCTGACATCACTTCCTCTCATCAGTACCCACTGTGCCCCTGACATCACTTCATCTCATCAGTACCCATTGTGTCCCTGACATCACTTCCTCTCTTCAATACCCACTGTATCCCTGACATCACTTCCTCTCATCAGTACTCACTGTACCCTTGACATCACTTCCTCTCATCAGTACCCACTGCACCCCTGACATCACTTCCTCTCATCAGTACCCCACTGCACCCCTGACATCATTTCTTATCATTTCTGTAATTCACTCTTTTAGTTTAGATATTTTAGATCTAATATGATTGGCACCTCAGACAGAAAGAGGCAAATCTGCAGCTGAGTAACAGAACACTTGCCTACTATGTGCAAGACCCTGGATCCCATCTCCAGTAGTGCAACACAACAACAGACAACCAAAGATTCACTCCGTGTGCATGTAATTTATACGGAAGGGTCATTACTATCAACATTGGAAAGTTACATACAGGACTCTGCCTATATCCTGTTTTGGAGCTCACAAAACACTGAAGAGAATTCACAGTTTTTATCATTTAGTTATTTAATACAATTCACCAAGACCACATATGTGATACATGGAATACCAAACACTGAGCAGTTAAGGGAAACATGAAGGGATTGATTGTAAAAAATAAGAAATAAGAACCAAGTTGTGTTCTTGCCAGCACTGAGCTGCCTGTCAGGTACTGTGCTCAGTGTGTGTGCTAGCATTCTCACTGGGCTCCTTTAGGAGCTTTCTAAGAAACTCTGTTTTATAAGGCATGCTCTGATGTGGATATTTATAGTCTCCCCAAATTCGTACTTTGAACCTGAATCTCCCCAACATGGCGGTATTAAAATGGTTAGTTTACTAGAGCTCCACTCTTAGGAATGGAATTATTGCTTTTACAAAAGAGGCCTAAGAGACAGTGAGAGGCCTCAGCAGGTAAGCTTAACCACCTGAGTTGGATCCTTAGAAACCATTTGACAGAAGGAGGGAACTGACTTCTTTAGGTTGTTCTATGTCCCAGGCATGTTATGTTATGTACGCACACACACACACACATGTGCATGCACACATACACCATACATGAAGACATACACAGACATACATACACACAATACACACATGCACGCAGACATGTGCATACACACACAATGTACACACATGCAGGCATACAAAAGCACACACATATACACACAGAGTCAGGCATACAGACACACATACACACATGTGTACGTGCATTCACACATACATATGTAGATGTAAAAAGACATATATACACATGTACACACACAGACAAGTGCACACACACTCAGACATATACACATGCATATATATACACACACACAACCACACACATGTGTGCACAGACATATATTCACATGCATACACACATACATACACAAGCATACTTACACACACATACACACACAGACACTAAATAACTGTAAAAAAATAAATGAATAAAAGAGGACTAAGAGATCACATCCTCAGCCAGGCAGTGGTGGTGCACGCCTTTCATCCCAGCACTCGGGAGGCAGAGGCAGAGGCAGGCAGATCTTTATGAGTTCGAGGCCAGCCTGGTCTACAAGAGCTAGTTCAAGGACAGGCACCAAAGCTACAGAGAAACCTCGTCTTGAAAAGGCCAAAAAGAGAGAGAGAGACAGAGAGAGAGAGAGACAGATCACATCCTCCCCTTTTCACCATGAGAAGACATACAGAATCTACCCTTTATGAGAAACAGGCTCTTGCCAGACAGTCTGCTGGTGCCTTAATCTTGGTCATCCTTGTGTCCATCTAAAGCATTTATTAAGGCAGCGCCTATAGACTAAGTCTGAAATTTATACTAAGAGAGATGAGTCTAAAAGAAACATTCTCCAAATGAGGAGCAGCTGTGGAACTTTGTAATGGGTAGAGGTTGGGGTTTTAAACTAAATTAAGAAGAAAACCTACGTACATTATGAATGTTTCTGGGGAGGATCCAGAAGAAGGGAGTTGTAGGGCAGACTGTCCTAGCGATTGGATCTGAACAGTGGTAGAGATACAGGAAAAGGCAGCCCTATGGGATCAAAGACAGAATTAAAATTTGAAGAACATCTTTTTGGAAACCAGAGCCATGTGTCTACAAAGTTCAGGAGAAATTGTCTGAAGTAGGTTTGTGCCCTATTGTTTGATGGATGACAGAGCTTGTGGATGATAACTTTGGCTCTTTGGTAGAAGGAATATCTAAGTTGAGATATAAAACATTGAGAATGTGTTGTGGCTTTTCTTGACTACTTATAGATTAAAAGAGGGAAGAGAGTCAAAGGTGAGCTTATTATCAAAAAGGAATCAGTGTTTAAAGACCTGGAAACCTTTCAGCCTGGACATATTATAGCAGATGAGAAGGATGCTGGTAGACAATGCCCAGGAGTGCGCAAGGGGTCCTCATGGATAGCCATAGACTGTCTGTGAAGATGATGGAAGAGTAACTCTGAAGGTATCCAGGATATCTTCAAGGTTGTCTGTCCAGCCTCTGGCCCAAAGTGCTAGATCCTTAAACATGAAACGGTCAGGGTACCTCCAGGACCCCAGAACTCTCTATCTGAACTATCAAAAGTCCTGAGCCTAGTATTGTTCCACATTTGTCTTCAGATGGATGACATAGGGATAATTTTGCATGGTACCAGGTCTTTATGAGTTGTGAAGTTTGGCTTCTTCCACCAAGATGTCAAAGAATACCCAGGGGAGGTTCAAGACCAAGGCAGAGGATGACAGCCTCTGGAAACACCCAAGACAATTCTACTAAAATCCTCAGCTCTCCAAGGCCATCAGTATGTAATTGCTCAATCAAATGCAAATATTGTCACATGGTTGTGCTGTGTAAGTGATGTGATGGGGCAGAGTTACCTGGAGGGTTGGCAGTCCAACTCATACCCACCAGGCTTCCAGAGGTGACACTTCGAGTCACAGCTTTAAGGTTCAACATTGTTTGTCCTATTAGGGCTTGCATTCTGTCTCTCCATTTTGGGATGGGGAAATCCTGTCCTGGCCCAGCCTTATCATTGCAGTTGAGAGCATGTAATATGTTTAGTTTCATAGACTCAATTAGAGGATAGTGCCTCAGAAAGATCTGTACCTCAAGTTTCAGCTGTACCTGCCTTCAGCCATACTTGAATGTCAATTTCTCAGTAGATGCTGGAGCATGGTAAGAAGTTGAGACAAAAACATCATAATCTGTAAAGAAAAAAGACAAAAGTTCAGGAGACCAAGGCTGGTATGCTATGGCCTGAATGGCTTTTTCTTTCCAGAAGCCCCATGTTGAAATCCTAATCTCGAAACTAATGGCATCATCCAGTGGGTCCTCTGGGAGATCAGGCCATGCAGACAGGCTCCTTATATGGGATTGCTTCCTTTAAGAAGAGGCATGAGGAAGCCTGTTTGTCCCTTGTACCATGTGAGGACAGGGAGATGGAAACCTCTGCAGGGACTAGACCTGCTGCAAACACAAGATCAGTCAGAAGCTTTGTGTTCGACTCTCCCTTCTCCAGAACTGAGCAATAGCCATATAGATCTATATGACTCCTTTCCCACTATTACACTTCAGGCCTTCAAATCCTGTCAAGGGGATAGAGTCGAACTCTTTGGAGGGAGATACGCTCCAAATAGCGGATGTCAGATAAACTTCTCCAAAGTGCTCTCTCTCTCTTCAGTGTGAGACACAGAAGACAGGATCTTACTCTGACGCCCAGGTTAGCCCCAGACTCAGAGGAATCCTCCTGTTTCTTTCTCTGAAATGCCAAGATTATGGGAGTGATTCCTCACATCTGGGCAAAACACCCTGTGCTCCATCCTTCTGCTGTGCTTCTGAAGTACATAGATGCTTATGTGTGAGCAGTGATGAGAAGCTAATCACTTTTGATTGGAGTCACTACCCTTTAGTGAGCATTTCTCAGTCATGAAGCAAAATGAAAGAGGAAATATCTAGAAAAAAGTCCTAATTCTGCGAAGAAATGAACGCACTTGAATAATTATTAAATGAACTCAGCCATTTCATAATATTGATGAGTAGACTGTTCACACCTTGATTTTTTTGGTATTTATTTATTTGTAATTTATTAGTGATGTATTAATTGGTTGTGACAGGACTTTGCTGTATAATCTAAGGCTGGCTTTGAACTCACCATCCTCCTGCCTCAGTGTTACAAGTGCTAAAATTACGGATGTACCCCTTCAGCACTTGATATAAAATAAAGTGTCCAGTCCCACTCTTTTGTATAAATGCTGTCCTTGCTACGATGAGGCACACAGTATTAATACAGATACAAATGCCACCATCAGAGCCATGGGCTCCCTAACTCCATGTTGTCCACCAATGGGCTCCTTCCAAAAGTCATTTTAGTGCACTGGCCTACAGGTCCAAAACTGCTCTACCAATGACAAGTTGTAGCAGTAGCTTGGTTGCTCACTCCTCTTTTATTTCTGATGCTATATTCCTGAAAAAAAAATGACATTCCTTTTTGGTGATTCAACTTTTCATAACTATGATGTGTTTGTCCTGATTCCCCCCGCCCCAAAAAAGATGACATCATATTTGAAGAGGATCTTATAAACAATCTCTTTCCCTAAATAGTCTAACAAATGGCAAATGAAGTATATTTTCTTGTTAACATGTAGGAATCATTGAGCCTCCTTCTCAAATGCGATCATAATCTAGCTTTGCTTCATTGCATGTCTATTGTATTTCTTCCTCTTCAAATGGTATGAAGGCATCTAAATGGTAGTTTAAAAATCCATTCGTCAACCAATTATTGAACACACACTGGTGTCTGGTACTATTGAAAATTAAAGCTCTCTCCAGAATTTATTGAGCATGGGGAGAAAAGAAGGTATGTTTAGGAGCAGATAAAATGACAAGTGGGAGATTTAAAAAAAAAAAAAAGCCTTTCTGCCTCTAATCACCCTTCCTTTCTGGTAGCCAGTGATTTGGAGAAAACGTTAAATAATATCTTTACCAATCAAATCATTATTCTAATGGATTCATGTCCCAAGGACATTACTTAAGGCCAACAAAGTTCACACGGTAGCTGAGCTCCGAGGTTTCGTGCAACATAAGTCTTGATGCTTCTTTGCTTTCAGCAGAAGTTCTAAGATAAAACTGAGTAACACAAGATGTTGCTCTTCGTGTCCATTAGATCTCCCTTGGTTTGTCTGTCTTTCATTGTCTCACACATATGCACACACAGACATACATTATCCATATCTTCACAGGGTAAGTGAATTTCTTGTTCAAAATCTCTCTAACTGGTTATAGTTTATTCATCCACAACTGGAAAAATGGACAACACCGCTTTACTTCTCTGTATGGATTCATGGACACAACATGGTGCTCATTTTGTTTTCAATGGAATTAACATGTGAGTGAGTTATGCTTAATGGCCACAGCCATGTCAACTTGTAAAGGGGGAGGGTAAAGGCAAGACTCACAGAACAAACTGTTTCTTCACGATATGGAGATAAATTCACCCTGCGGTTAGCAATGGCTTTTCACGTAAATATGCCTGCCTGATATCTGACATCGGCTAGTGGTCAAAGAAAGTGCGAGCAAAGGGGAAGAGAACAACCATTCTCCAAACACCACCTTCCATCTTTATTGCAACCAGAGAGCTGTCCTGTTTCACCTGCTCATCTGTGACAAGCAGAGCAGCTCCGAGTTGGTTCTGCTGAGTGGCATTTGGGTTTGGGCATTAAAAGGTCTATGTCAGCACCTGACAGACACCTTCGGCTCCAACTGTTGTTCTCAAAATATTGTGTAAATTGAGCATAGATACTAGATTATACTACCATTGAGCAAATATATGTACGTGTGTATGTGTGTGTGTGTGTGTGTGTGTACATATAGACATCCACCCCCCGATACCAGAGTTGTACTGACTAATGATTTTGATTTCAGAATTGATCCAGACTCCAAACAAATAAGAAGACAAAAAACCCCATCTAAAAACAAAACAAAATTCCACATAACAGAAAAATATATTGTTAGTTTCAGAAAAGATTCTAAAAAAACTTTTTATTCAAACTAAGCTTCATCATCAAAATCATAACAGAAGCAAATACTTCTGTTTATCCTTCAATAAGATGAAATACTTCAAACTTTTAAAAGTATTCAGAACTAACAAACCCAGTTTTCTTCAACACAATTTTTACATAATAAAAATTTGCAAATGGAATTAGGAGATCCCTGAAAATCTACTATTTCATGATTCAAATGTCCTCCTTAGCCTGGGTACATCATAACATGCAATGCCCATAGGCTTGGAAGAAAGTCAGCAAGGCAGAACCATAGATGGATCACGGGATAAGTCTGGACTCTTGGGCACAACCCAGAGAAACATTGCAGTTATATAATGTTGTAACAACACTATCTTTAAATATTTCTCATTTGCATTCAGGATAAATCATAAACTTCCATAAGCCACAGCTGACAGTTCTAAGACCCTCCTCTGCATATACAAAAATGTAAAGAATCTGCTGTTGTCATAAGTAAAAGCTACAAAATTATGTGTCCTGGGAGCTACTTCTGAATTAACCATAGACTTAAAAAAAAAGGGTAATATATATCTGTGTTCTTCTTGCTAAGGATTAGGTTGTGTTCCCCACTCCACTCTCCAATTCCTAGGCTGAAGCCCTAATTTCTGTTTGTGAAATAAGGAGGTAATTAAGGCCACGAGAGTAGAGTTTAATCCTATAGAAATAATGCTCTTAAAGGGGGAGGAACAGACATCTGGGCCCTCTCTGCCATGTAGGATGTAAAGGGCCGCTATATGCACACAGGAAAAAGACTCTCACCAAGGCGATGGTTAGCCAGTCCCTTAATCTCAGACTTCATGGCTTACAATCGGAACAGTGAGAAGTTAGTCATTAGTGCTGTCTACCCATCCAGTCAGACTTTTTATTTATTTATTTTAAAGAGGTCAGGCAGACTTCTAGAATGATTGTTTTGCTTTTCAAAGGGCTTCCACTGGAATCATCAAATTGTCTGTTTTAGTAATTCCCAAACTGTCCCAGGACTGAATGTGCAACTATTGACAGTTTACCTAAAGGCCTAGCAACAATCATGAAGAGCTCCTACTCAGAGTCTCATGGAACCTTCAAGAGATGGAAAGTGGCAGATGGATGCTCTGCCTGTTCAGTGTTGTTGTTGTTGTTGTTGTGTGTGTGTGTGTGTGTGTGTGTGTGTGTGCATGTGTGCACATTGGGGTCACTCACATAGAAATTACTGGTAGCTTATATAGGTCTTGAGCTATGTTATAAGTTACATATGTACTACACACAGTCATTTGTGAATTTCTTGTAAGCCCTAGTCACAACTTTTCACTTTGAGCAGTTAAGTGTGTTCTACAGAGGTGAGAAATGCAAGCAGGGCCATTGTGGACAACTGGGAGATTTAGTTACATAGCAAAGACACCATCTTAGTTCTCTCTAAACAGACCAAAGTGGGCAGATCCACACTTCAAAGATACTGTCACAGCTGTTTTTGGAGTCGACTAGTGTTCTTTTTAGGTAGCTATTACTCTGGATCATCCCACTCCTGCTGGCAGAATTATCCCCTTCCTGATCAGAGAACCAGGATTTAATGGTGGTTGTTCCCCTAGTGCCACACTGCCGTAGAGATGAATATTTTGCATTGGTATGAATCTTGGCTTATTGATACAAATTTAAGGTCAATTTTGTTATCTGCTTCTAAGTAGAGTGGAACCAGACAAGTTTTTGTAACTAGTGGTTTTTGTTTTTTGTTATTTTGTTTAGTTTTTGGTCTTATAGAGGCAATAGGTTTGGAAAATTCTAAGCACTTTCTTTGTCTTAATTAGGTGGCATCATGATGCTCATTATAATAGATAATAGTTGATGTTAATCAAGACAACTTTCTAATTGAATTGATAAACCAATCAGACCCCTAAGGCGTTTTATAGCAAACCATGTAGAATAAGAAGAATTGCATGTATTTGCACAATATGGTGAAAATTAAAAGTAAAAAAAAATATGATTTGTAACTGTAATTTAAAACATTGGGCTTTTTTTTTCCATCAGTAATTATCATCAGTGTTTCTCTGGGGAAATTGCTAGTAAAATTTATTTTGGTGGAGTATGAGCCTAAAATTAAACAAGAAAACATATTTATATTTTTGAAGGAACAATATACACATTGGCTTATTTATTTATTTATTTTTATTTTTATTTTTCCTTTTTCTTTTTTTAATTCTTTTTTTATTGTTAAAAGAGAAATTTACATTTACTCCCCTTGTCCCCTGCCCTCCCGCTTCCCCAGTATCCCTCCTCCCTCCCCCTGCTTCCTTAAGAGGGGGCAGGGTAACCTGCCCTGTGGGAGCCCAAGGCCCTTCGCCCTCCATCCTGGCCTAATAAGGTGTGCA
>JAQHUG010000008.1:16802789-16826779 GCA_028555095.1 Dicrostonyx torquatus | reverse complement strand
AAGGGGGTGCTTGGGGGGAAGCTAAGTTGAATAAGGAAAAGGGCCAGTAGAGTGGGAGAGCCCTCTGCGAGGCCAGGAAGTTTCAGGGATTGGGGTGTCTCTAGTGCCCTCCCTGGGTAGCTGGATGGCCGGGCTGGAACAGTCTTACCGTTCCGGATGGCTCAGCAGGTGCTGGCTAAATTTGGCTTATTTATTTAGATGGGATTATCTTTGTTCATCAGCATGTTTTGGTCTGCATGAAATCTATACTATCGTCAAGTGCTTGGATATTAATCTAGTTAATTCTGTTGTTCTTATTTTTTAATATTTGGGTGTGGACAGAGAGTTGTGAGCACACTCTAGTGAGGAGAGTAGGTTGTAGTCAATGAGAGGGCTTTGGGTGAGGGGTCTTGGGAGCCTGGATGGTGTTGGAGCAGGCGGAAATGTCATTGAGTTCTGATGTTGAGTTTGCACACTCTGTGTGCCTGGAAGCTCCACAGTGTAGAGATTCTTAACCAGAATCCCCCCCCCCCCCCCCACCCCCCCCAGACAGGGTTTCGCTGTAGTGTGAAAGCCTGTCCTGGCTGTGTTAGCTGAGGCGGGGATGTCATTGAGTTCTGATGTTGAGTTTGCACACTCTGTGTGCCTGGAAGCTCCACAGTGTAGAGATTCTTAACCAGAATCCCCCCCCCCCCCCACACACACACCAGGCTTCAGTTCCAGGCAGGTCAGATAACTTGCCTAACTAACCGGTCTTTGTGGCATGGTGTGACGTTTAATTTTATAAAGATCATTAAGGCAATAGGATTTAGAGTAATCCTGGAAACAAATCTCTTGGCATGGTCTGTGAAGGATTTTCCTGATTAAGACAATTGATGTGGGAAGACGAACACTAACAGTGGTGGCATCATTCTACATGTTAGTGTTGCTTCAAGAACCAATGAAAAATGAGAAAGGGAGTGGAGCCTTATCGTCTTCTCCCCCAGCTTCCTGACAGAGATACAGCGGGGCCAGCTGCCTCATGCTTGTACCCCCTTCCTGGTTATGATGGACTGTGTCTCCTTGTCCTAGTTAGGATTATCATTGCTGCTGTGGAGCACCATGACCAAGAACAGCTTGAGGAAAGGGTTTATTTGGCTTATAGTTACATATCATTGAAGGAAGTCAGGACAGGAACTCAGCTAGGACAGGAACCTGGAGGCAGGAGCTGATACAAGGGCCATGGAGGGGTGCTGGTTATTAGTTTGCTCAACTTGGCAAAATGGCTTGTTTACCCTGCCTTCTTATAGAACCCAGGACCACCAGCCCAGGGTGTTATCACCTGCAGTGGTGTGTGTCCTTCCACACAATCATTAAATTAAGAAAATGCCCTACAGGCTTACTTACAGCCCAATCTTATGGAGGCATTTTCTTAATCGAGACTCCCTCCTCTCTGATGACACTAGCTTGTGTCAAGTTAACTAGTCCGCATATAAAACTCACCAGCACAACTGACCTCTTGTCAACATGATGCACAAATGCATCTCTGTTAGGCCATCACCTTCTCTTTCTTGTTCATCCCCAAGGTCACACATTAACATGAGCATCGTGATATAAGACAGCTACAGATTTTAAAAGTCCTACAGCCTTACAAATGTAAACACTTGACAAGTTCAGTCTCTTTTAAATCCAAAGTCTCTTTTAAAATCAAAAGTTCTTCAATCATGGACTCCTATAAAATGAAAAAATAAGTTAAATATGTTCTCACTTCAAGAGGGAAGAACCAGGGCATGGTCATGATCAGATCAAAACAAAAACCAAACTCCCACAGTGTAAATCACTCAATGTCCAATATCTCAGATTCATTCATGATCTTCTGCATTCCTCAAATAATTTTCATCACCTCTGGCTTCGTCCTGTGCAGCACACACAGCTTGTTTTCTAGGCTCACAAAACTACAGTCTGAGGCTGC
Source organism: Dicrostonyx torquatus (assembly GCA_028555095.1). NCBI lineage: Eukaryota > Metazoa > Chordata > Mammalia > Rodentia > Cricetidae > Dicrostonyx > Dicrostonyx torquatus. The sequence goes on along the minus strand of JAQHUG010000008.1, from coordinate 16,824,849 downwards.
CGCTGTTCTCAGCAGATGTCCCATGGTACTGGCATCTCCAAAAATGTTAGGGACTTTTCCTGCAATTAGTCTGTGCTTTTGCCAATAGCTTCTTCTGGTGTCTCTTCAAGGTGCCAAGCCTTAACTTCTCTTCATGACCCCTTTCATCCTGGGCCTTCAACTGCTACTGATACTGCACTTTCACAAAAGCCTCTTCTGGCCCTTCATGGTGTCAAGCCTAAGATGCTCTCCATGATCCCTTCATGCCACTTCATTTCACTTCCTGCCTTTGAAACCGATACCTTCTGGTACCAACTTTGGCTGTCAGTGGCAGCTGGCTGGTGTCTGTCTGACTCCACCTACTCTCTATATTTCTGTTCTGATTTTCTACCTGGCTTTACTCGGCTAAGCCATTAGTTAAACAGCTTTATTCATTAACCAATCAAATTAACATATATACAGAAGGACATCCCATTCTATCTATCTATCTATCTATCTATCTATCTATCTATCTATCTATCTATCTATCTATCTATCTATCAAGACAAGATCTCACTCAGCCCATCTATCTATCTATCTATCTATCTATCTATCTATCTATCAAGACAAGATCTCACTCAGCCCATCTATCTATCTATCTATCTATCTATCTATCTATCTATCTATCTACCTACCTACCTATCTATCTATATCTATCTATCTTCCATCATCTTCTATCTATCTATGTGGATGCTGGGGATTTACACTCAGATCTTCATGTTTCCACAGGAAGTACTCTTACCCACTAAGTCATGTGCCCCAACTACCCCTCCACTATACAATCAAGTTTAAACATTATATTTAAAAAAATATTTATGTTGTTGAGCATGATGGTGAATACCTCGAGAGGCAGAAATTCAAGGCCAGGCTAGTCTACAGAGTTCTGGACCATCCTGGAACACACAGTGAGACAATCGCAAAAGGATTATTTATGTTGTATGTTTGTGTGCACAAGCATGTGACATGGCACATGTATGGAGGACATTGGACAACTGTCAAATTGGTTTCTCCTTTTGCTTTTATGTGGAGCCTAGGCATTGAACTGCTGGCCCCAAGAAAATATATTTTATTTTACTATTTTTGGAAGAGAGTATTTTAGAATATTTTTATAATATGTAGACTCTTTGTGTTCTAATATTGGCTATTTTAAACATCACCCCTTATTTATGGAAACTCTTGATTGAAAATGCCTACCTGGAGGTAACATAGAGCCGGCTCACAAATCAGAAGGAACAGTAGTTGTTAGCTTACTTTAAAAGTCAATTTTCACAAGGTAAAACTTATGCACCCAGTCCTATTGTCTAATGAATGGCTCATTTCAGAAGCCACAGAAATCCTGGGAAAAATCACAGAATGACCAAGTGTACTACTGCTGCCTGCACACTGAGAGAAGAAGCCAGGCAATGGCACGAGCAGCCTCACTTGTCAGGAGTGGGGCTGCCCTTCTCCTTCTCTTCACCCTTATTCACAATTGCCCCTTGTTTAGTTTTGAAGCCTTTCCAGGGGTAGGTTATCTCAACATAGCTGACGTTTAAATGTTTACATTTTAGTCACCGATCTTTCTTTTTTAAAAGTATTTCAAGTGAAAAGCTGGGTTGAAGATGAACTTTCCATGACACAGAACAAAGATCACCTTCATGTGGAAACAGGCTGGGAACCGTGAGACTGGATGTGGTGATTAGCATCTTGTCAGCTACAGAATGAGACTCAAGACCAAGGGGTCAAGGAGATGGCTTCAGACTAAAGACTCAAGAGAGCCATTGTTTGGAAGGCACCTTTATGCAGTGAAACTGTACTCCACAGAGGAGGCAACACGGAGGTGGCTATTCCAGGCGTTTGCCAGGCAGGTGAAATCTTGGAAGGGCCCCCACATCTGTCGTTTAGAACAAGAAGCTGGGCTGCCAATTCCTAGGATAAATTAATCTGTTACATTTCACAATGCCACACAGGAAAGTCTTCAAACTTAAATTCTCCTAGGCAATTATCTTCTGGTTTTAAAAGAAGTGGACATGATGCCGAATTTCACTAACTGTAGTTTGCCAGACACAGAAATGTGGCGCATCTCATGGCACTTGGAGGATCTATAAGGCAAACACTCGCTGGGTCCATCTGAGCCTGGATGGCTTCCTTATAGGTAAATGGAAGATAAGGATGGGACCTTGTCAGGAGAATAAGAGTAGGCGCAAGTCACTTGGCAAGGCATTAGCACCCCAGACTGTGGGTTCCTACCTCATGCTGAGACACTTCAGAGGAACTAGAGAATAAAGCTCCAATGTATCTGAACGGATCATACTGCAGTTGCACCGACAAGTGAAATACTCATTTCGACACCATTTCTAATTTCTGAAAATCATCTCCACACCAGTATGCTATGAATGCAGGGTGCTTGAGTTTCATTTTTAAATATATTTCTTCAAGATGGAGAGATGGTTTGGTAGTTCAAAGGACTGGAGTTGGGTTCTGATCAACCATGTCAGACTCCTCAGAAAGACCTATAACTCCAACTTCAGGGGACCTGATGCCCTCTTTTTTTGAGTACCTACATACACATGTGCATACACAAGTACACACACACACACACACACACACTACACATACATAAGAGATAAATATAGATAAATACATTAATGTATCCTTTATAAAAATATTGCAAATGTAATATATTTTGGAAAAAATTAACAGGAGGCAGGTGTAATAGGGGTGCTATTACTTGTCTGAAGTCATTGGCATAGAGTATTAGTCTTTCTTTTTGGGGGCAGCCTCCAAGAGTGTCTGGACACTGAAACCTTTGGAGGACTGCATTAGTCACCACCTGATATTCCTTACCTTGTTTCTTTTTGCTGAGGATTGGTTTGTATACTTTACCTCTGTCAGGTAGTACAGGTTGGCTAATGGATGGGTAACAGGAAGGAGTGTAAGGGGAAGCCACTGTTAACGTGGCCCCCTGCTGCTTTTATTGCCATGGCACCCGCAGTAGTTAAGGTTGAACAGCTGTTTCCGTTATGAACTTCTATTGCAGGGGTTTATAACTGAGCTGTAAAAACGTGCTCCAGGCTAAAACTCCACTTATTGGGACTTAGCCTGGCATAATTTTTCCCCTATGATTTTATTCTTTGAAAAGAAAAAAAATGACTTTATCCATATAAAATAATCTAAAAATACAGACTTTAAAAAAGTTTAATTTTTTATCATGTTAATTGTTAAGATGTTACAGTATATGGCAACCACATTTCTACTGTTTCAGAATTAGGCTTTCCCAAAGGTACCTGTCAAGTGTTCAATGTAGATATACGCAGTACTTTCCTAAGAACATGCTTAGGTCATACATTAAAATATCAGTGTTTGGTTTATTTTAAGACTGATTAATTTGTTCATTGAACAGATTATCAATTGAGATCATTCTTTCTAAAAACTGGTGAAATCATTGCGCAGTTTAAGCAGATCAATAAATTGATATCTTAAGGTGATAATTAGTAAATGAAGTTATTGAAGGGATGATGATTTTATGTTCCAGGAGTTGTATCTAGAGATACAAAGGGTTCTTTACCTGGTGTCTTAGTTTGATTTCTACTGCTGTGATAAGCACTATGACCAAAAGCAACTTGGGAAAGAAGTGGTTGATTTTATGTTACAATTTAAAGTTTACAGTCCATCACTGAGGGAAGTCAAGACAGGAACTCAGGTAGGACCTAGAGCAGAGACCATGGAGGAATGCTGCTTTCTGGCTTGCCATCCATGGCTTGTTCAACTTGCTTTGTTATGCAACCCAGGCTCACCTGACTAAGGGTGGCACAGCCTACATTGGCTGGCTGGGCCTTCCCAGTGTCAATCATTAACCAGGAAAACATCCCATACACTTGCCTACAGACTAATTTGATGAATGCAATTCCTCAATTAATATTCCATCTTTCTAGATGATTCTAGCTTGTATAAAAGTGACAAAAATTAACCAGTGTAATTGACTCACAAATATATTACTGTTCAACTATAACCGTTCTTGTCTTGTTTGTCCCCAAGATCTCATGTTATTAACACATTATAAAGCACAGAGAAGCTTTTTACAATCCCACAGTCTCTTAAAATTTCAACAATTTTAAAGTCTAAGATCTCTTTAAAAACTAAAGTCTCTTAACTGTGGGTTTCTGTATAAAAAAAAAAGCAAAAACAAAACAAAACAAAAACATCAAACACATTACCAACTCCAACTGCCAGCATGAGATGCAGACGTGGCCACCTAATTGACATTGTAACTGTATCTTCAAAAGGCCATTCCATTATCCTATCAAGTTCTAGCTTCTTCAGGATGGTGGGAAACATGTTAACATCAGTGGATTCCATAATTATAAGTCTACTGTCACACTTCTCTAGCTGGGAGTGAGTTTTCTGGTCAGAAGCAATGCTCTGTGGAATAATGTGACTATGGATAAGGCATTTTTAAAAGACCATTCCATGTTGGTGGAAGCATTATGTGATGAAAAGGCAAAACCATAGTCAGAATAAACACATATTCCAGTATGAATCTTTCCATGAAGGAAATGGTCCAATGAAGTTTACCTGCCACTAGGTCATTGTCTGGTCACCTCAGAGAATGGTGTTATATCAGGGGCTTAGCCACTGTCTTTCAAACCATGGTGCTCCTTTATCCACCAATTTTAGCTCTTAAAGTCACTGATGATAGGGTGAAATTTCTCTTGAACATAGCTTCCCTGGCTACATGGAAGCAAAGAAATTAACACTCCATGTATATGTCTAAATGTTTAGTATTTTTGCAATGTGTCCAGAAACATTTTTAAGATTGTCATAGTAAAAGCACTTCCAAGTTTGGCAGGTATCTCTAGTCTCTTTCCTTTTTTTCAGAATGCACCCCAAAACCTCAGGACAGGTGAGCACACCCTAGCCAAGGGCCGACTGGTTTCCAGTCTTATATGTGCTCTTTTTAGTCACATTGGGACTGCCAAATGCATTTTCCAGGAGGAAATGATACCTGCTGATACAAAGAATGTTTTTGTGCAATACACGAAGAGTGTGATAGTGGCCCTGTTCTACAGCTCTCATCCTATCTGGGCTTCTGTGGTTTGATAAATTTTTAAAAATTATACACTGTCTTTTCCAGCAATATGGATGTTTGAAATTGAAGGAGGAAGTGGGTTATTTCTTCTGGGTGAAGGACATTCTTCCAACAGTTTAACATACCTGGACAGTGTGCTTAGGCAGACATCTAGAAGCTGATATGCTGAGAACCCCCACTTCAGCACTCTATGTCAGAGTTCCTTGAACCACAGCTTTTGGTTCTGGCCAGACATCTCCATTGGATAGTGTTCCTAGCTGGTGAGGTTTCACTCCAGAGATATTTATTATGTTTCCTCTTAGACATCTTCCATCCTCTGAGACAACAAATGTAAGAGGTATGGACTTGAAGGGAAACATATCAAGGATTTAAGGAAAGTAGGTAAAAGTGCAAAGGTAAGAAAAGGAGAAATATAGACAGAAGTTTCTGTCTTGCTGGTCCTGTAGTCATTCAGTGCCAAATAAACACACAGAGGCTTATATTAATTATAAACTGTTTGGCTCATTGCTTAGGCTTGTTATTAACCAGCTCTTACAGCTTAAATCAACCTATAGTTCTTATCTATATTTAGTCACATGGCTTGGTATCTTTTCTCAGTAAGGCATTCTCATCTTGCTTCCTCTGAGTCTGGATGGTGAGATTTACGAGCATCAACAAAGACCTCAGCTGCTGTTGATGGTCATGGCCACATGATGCAAGCTAGACTCTGGACAGTCATGTAGCCTTTGGTGGCCCCACGGGCCATGAACATGACAGACCAGGACTGTGATAGGACCACGGACCCAGACCTGGTCCCTGAAAGCAGCCCAGGCTCAGAGTCACCATGACCCAGGTGGCAGCACAGTCTACTCAGATTAGCATGGCCCCCATGGCAGTGTGGCCCTTCCTCAGACACCAACATGGTCCCATGTGGCAGACCAGACCCCTGGCATTGGCATTGCCTTCGATGGTATCAGGAGCCAGAGACATCAACACAAACCCTGAATGCAGTAGGGCCATGGTAGTTTCCCATTTTGAGGATAGGAATATTAGTTTGTTTGGCCTGACTTAGGGAAGAAACAGTGTTAAGTGAAATAAAGGCTGGAGAAGGTGAGAGAAAGACAGCTTTGAAGGCCTCTCCACATTCACATTTTCTCACATGTTACTTTGGGGTATGATTGTCTCAGCCCTAATTATTTAGGGGTTGCATATTTGGGAGTACTTCTTGACTTTTTCAAGCACAACACACAGGAGAAAGACTGTCTGCACATCAGAACCCCTGGGGCTGGAGAGGCAGGTGGAACTCCCCTGCAGCTTTGCTCATTCCTTCCCTCCCCACAAAGTTTGCTGGAAGGCTATCAGCAATACTGAACTTAATGAAAGGGATTATTTGTAGATAAGCATGTTTAATTACTTAGAAATTTTGTTTTTATTATTAATAGTGGGTTATGATTGGTATTGATCACATTGATATCCTGTGACTCTGGATTAGAGTGAGAAAAAAAAAGGCAAAAATCTACCAAATATTTTAATGTGTTATAGAAAAAGTTAAGAAGCTTATGAGGCCTTTCTTTTTCCTATTAGAAAGGAAGCATAATTTTGAAGGAAATTCTGGGAATTTTTGGATAAATTTGATTATAGAAAAAGGAAGGTTGTAAATTTCATAGGATATAGGAATTCACCCTTTATTGGGCAGTTATTCTACCTAGTATGCAAGTCTACTCTGAAATTAACATTCCAATGGAAGAGGGTACAGGAGTAATGAAATAAAGCTTTTTAGGGCCTAATTTAAAAAAGATTCTTGATTAAATTGAGTTATAAAAATCCTTTGTATTAGCAGTTAATGTAAGTCCAGGGCCCTGCACATTTTGGCTTTAGTACAATGGATCTTAACCTGTGGGTCATGACCCCTTGGGGTCAAAATGACCCTTTCACAGAGATCAGCTAAGACCATTTGAAAGCAGATATTTACATTACAATTTATAACAGTAGCAAAATTCCAGTTATGAAGTAGGAACAAAAATAACTTTATGGTTGGGGTCACTACAATACACGGAAGGCCATTAAAGGGTGGCAAGGAAGGTTGAGAACCACTGCTCTAGTGTGATATCTAAATGGATCCCCCATCCTGTATGAAAATCATCTGTTAGGACATCCTCACAGCTCAAGTAGTTGTAGGGAGTTGTGAACCTCTATTAGCCAGCTATCTCATTTACTTGGTGTCTCAAGGCAGTAAAACCTCAGCATGAGTGGAAAGATGACTCTGGTTAAGAGAGCTGACTGCTCTTCCAGAGGAACCAGGTTCATTTCCTAGCATCCACACAGTGTCTCATAAGAGACTGTAGCTCCAGTTCCAGGGAATCTCCTCTGCCCTCCTTGATACCCAGATCACGGAGTCCCCCCCAAAACTAAATGGACAACATATTGGAGTGATAAGAGAACCCTTACCTCAGTTGGGGTGGGATTTTTATAGTAGCAAATGTTGGGTGAGGGGTTTCTAAGATTCAGGACACCTGATTGGTTGACATTTGTCTACGGTGTCCTGGTGAAAAGTGATGGGTGTGTACCAGCAGGTGCTCCTATCTACAATGGTTGGAAACGTTAGGAATTTCCTTTGGATGGTCTGTTCCTGGGTGGTATCTAGGTAGTCTCAGTTTGTGGTCTTTCTTGTAACCAGGTATTGCCTTAGGGTAAACTATTGAGACTCAGGCCTCTATTGAGCTTGTCATGATTGGGTCATGTAGCACACAGATCTACATGCAAGCAAAACACTCATGCACATGCATGTAAAACTACCTGGTATAGAAAGTCCTTCTGTATATGTGTTGCTTTTGTTGGTTAATGAATAAAGAAGCTGCTTTGGCCCGTGATATGGCAGAGTAGGGCAAAGCAGGAAAACTAAACTGAAGTCTGTGAGAAAGAGGGCAGAGTCAGTGAGAAGTCATGTAGCAGCCCACAGGAGACAGATGCACCAGATTGTTGGTGGCAAGCCACAGCCACATGACAATACATAGATAATAAATATAAATGGGTTAATTTACGATATAAACGTTAGCCAGAAATATGCTTAAGCTATTGGCCAAACAATATTGCAATTAATTCAGATTTCTATGTGATTATTTTGGGAGTCTAGGTGGTCAGGAAATGAACAGTCTCTGACAACAACTGCCCCCAAACAAATAACAAAAAATCAATAGCAAAACAACATTTGCACCTCAGCATGTTCATAGATAAAGGCAGGAAATTATTCTTTCTCCTCTAACACCTATCTGTTCTGTCCATTATCCCTGTGAATCATGCACCCAGGTCTGAGCTACAGTTTCATTCTTTATTTGCTCCATGTTGATTGTTTAGTGCTAAATCTCCATCACGTCTCACCTGGGCCATTCCATTGCTTTTGCCCATGTTCCCATGGGTAGTCTGATCATCAATTCAGTTTTCAATATCTTCTCCATATCCCAGAGGAGAAGATTCAGTGCTTATTGATCATGTGTTCCTCCTCTAGTGTCTATATCTTGTGATTGTATACATGTAAATGTACACAAACATACATGTAATTTCCTTTATAGATATCCACACATATACTCATTCACACATATACACAGACACACTAATTGATATTACTTGCTCAAACACTACACATACACTCACTTATATGCACAATGGTGGCTTGAACGAGCCTTGTTTCCCCTAGACTCATGTATTTGAAATCTTGATCTCCTGTTGGTGCTGTTATAGAACCTTTAGGAGGTGGAGCCTTGCTGGAGAAGCACTGTCCTAGGGTTGGCTTTGAGGATGTGGGACCTCACCCCACTTCCTGTTATTATTATTTTTTTTATTTCTTTGAGTAGATAGAAATGTGATCAGCTGACTTCCTCCCTCTGCCATCTGCCCCATGTTTCCCTTCCATTATGGATGTTCCTTTTAGAACCATAAACCAAAAGAAATTGTTCTGTGAGTCACATTCGGTCACAGTATTTCATGACAGTAACAGAAATGTAACTAACATGCACATCCTCTCCCACAACTTTTCACTGGTTCTCAAAAATGTAAGAGGAGAGATCAGAATCCTAAATCCGATATATAGGCTGGGCTTTAATTCCATGTTAGAGTGTCTACCCAGCATATATACAGCCTTAGATTCCTCTCCCAGCATAATTTTTTAAAAAAAAAATGAAAAAAATACCTCTTATTTAAATATAAGGTCTTGTCTGCCTTACATCCTTACTCTGACTCTAGACCTTTATTGTTTATCATTTTGCCTCAGTTTTGTGTTGTAGTTTAGCCACCTGAACTTCCTATTGAGTGCATCACGACACAGATGACTTGCCTTTCACAGCTACTTTGTCCCCAGCCCTCATTGTCCCTGTTCATTTGCCTCACGGCCTCTCTCTCGACTAACAGTTTTCCTAGCTAACTTCTACTGACCTCTGAAAATGGAACTCACATACCCTTTTGTGACCAAGTCTCTTCCAGATCCTGTGCTATTTATTCTGTACCACTGTATGAGACTCACTTTCTGTTTTGGTAAAAACTTGATGACTGTGTCTTCCACATAGGATTCTCCATTCTGTGGAGGCTAGAATCTTGTGTTTTCACACATTATTCAGTCAAGATTATATCATTCATTATGATGCAGTTGGACTTTCTTGGCCCATCAGATCACAAATAATGACACAGAAACTATTTTTTTTATGACACAGAAACTTATGAGTAATTCTGAAAGCTTGGCCTTGGCTTAGGTATTTTTTCCTAACTAGCTCTTAAAACTTAAACTAACCTGTTTTTATTAATCTACATTCTACCACGTGTACCGGTTACCTTTCTTCTGTACCATACATCTGACTTATTCCTTGTCTTGCTGGCACTTCTTTTGTATGCCTACATTCATCCTGAGTTCCTCTCTTTGCCTGGAAGTCCCAGCTATTCTCTTCTGCCTAGCTATTGGTCATTCAGGACTTTATTAAAGCAGCCAGAAGGTGCCTTGGCAAAGACTTCTCTCCACAGTGTATACAAATATCCCACAACAATAGGAAGCAGTTATGTTCATACACAGGTGTTCTTATTTCTAGAATCTTTAAAAATTTATACTTAATTGACTATATCTAGTCTTGGCATTTAGACAATGAACAAACCCAAGGAGTTTTTGGGTTTTTGTTTGTTTGTTTGTTTGTGTGTGTGTGTGTGTGTCTGTGTGTGTGTGTGTGTGTGTGCACATTTGGGTGCATGTGTGTTTATGTGATAGTGTGCAGAGACTTGAAGTCGATTTTGGGTGCCTGTTTTAATTACTATTTTCTTTTATTATTGAGGCAAGACCTGCTGAGCCTAGAGCCTACTAATTCCTGCTACTCTATATAGCCAACTTCCCCCACTATCTCTTGTCTCTGCCTCCCCAGGAGCTGGGATTATAGGCAGACATCATGCCTGACCCACTTTTTACGTGGTTTCTGGGATTACAGGCAGACAACATGATTGACCCACTCATTTATATGGATTCTGGGCTGGGTCTGAACTCTGCTCTTTAAGCTTGTGAGACAGGCATTTTAGCCATTGACCTATCTCACCAACCTCCCCCTCCCTCAGGAATTTTAATTAGGTGGCTACTGTATTCACCATGTTAGAAACCACCATCTTTATTGTATATCCTGGACTAGAGCACAGCTCTGGTTATAGATTCACTGTTTAGCAATGATGCATTCCTTCCACTGCCCAGGTAGACAATGTAGGACTCAACGCATGCCAGTGATCAACTGCACATAATAATAGTGGAATTCTTCTTTCCTTTGTAGCCGCTAATGTGCTCTGACAGCTCTGTGCCCTTGTGGGCTCTTTCCCCGCTCTAGTCAGGGATGGAAACCAGACAGCAAGCTTTTCCTAGCCGCCCCTCACCCAGCTTCACCCAGCCTTCCTAATACAAAGAGCACAGGAAATACTCCCATGCTACGTGGTAAGATCATTCTTTCTAATGGTAAAATCTCTCCTGTAAGCTCTGGATGTCAAGTTTGCATAACTCCATTTTAGATTGCTTAAGAACACTTTATTATTATTATTATTATTATTATTTTAGATGTCTGTATTCTAATGAGAAAGAGAAAGAAAGGGTATAGATTTAGGTTGGTGAGAAAATGGGAGTGATCTGGGGGTAGCTGGGAGAAGTGGAACTGTAATCATACTATACTATATGATAACAAATCTATTTTCAATGAAAATTAAGAAGAAAATGTATAAAACAAAAGCTAAAATACCCCCACAGTGTCTAAGCTAGGGTTGCTATTGCTATGATGAAACACCATGACCAAAAGAAAGCTGGGGAAGAAAGCATTTATTTGGCCTAAATGTCTACATCATAGTCCATTTCTGCATGAAATCTGGGCAGGGACTCCTCAAGCACAGCAGAACCCCAGAGGTAAAAGCTAATGTGGAGGCCATGGAAGAGTGTTGCTTCCCAACTTATTTCCAATGGCTGACTCAGCCTGCTTTCTTGTAGAACCCAAGACCACCAGCCCAGGCATAGCACCACCCACAATATTCTGGGCACTTCCCCATCAATTGCTTCTTAAGAAAATGCCCTACTGGCTTGCCTACAACCTGATCTCATAGGGCATTATCTCAATGAGGCTCCCTCCTCCCCATGACGCTAGCTTGTGTCAAGTTGGCAGAAAACTAGCCAGCATACACAGAATGAATGGGAAGACACAATGACATGGCAACCCAATGTCAAGTGACCATTACTTTTTTATATGAAGCAGATGTGCATAAGAAACACAAGGTAAGATGAAAGTGCTATGCTCAAAGCTAAAGAATTTAACCACAAAGGCAATTAAAGAAAAAATCTGGGTGATTTTCCTATGTAGAGTCTAATAAGAAACACAGTGGCAGGATGCTGTTCTCGTCAGAGCTGGCAGCACTCACTCAAGTCCGTGTTTATTGCTCTGAGGTAGTAAAGCTTGGGCGGCCAGCCAGTTATTTGGAAGTTGATAATAGGAATGGAACTTTCCTGAGAGAAAGACCTTACTGACGCCCCAAATGGAACTATTACCCTTGCTGGTTAGTTGAGAGTAGAGACCAATGCCCTAATGTACTACATGTATTTGGTTAAGAATTGTTCATGCTTGTGAGGGTGGCTTTTTAATTTCTTCATATGCTTAAAAAATGTATGTACTCACCTAAAAAAGCCCAAAAATGTGAGCAGGATAATAAAATGATGTCGTAAAAAGGAACTTTTTGACCTTTTCATTCTTTTTAAAAATAACTTAAATGATCTGTGCAGATTATATCAAATCAGGTTGAGAAAGATTCATTGATTTTTTTTTATGTGTGTGAATGTTTTGTTTGCAAGTATGTATATACCATGTACATGCATAGTGACTTCAAAGGCCAGAAGAGAACATTGGATCCCCTGGAACTGGAGTTACAGATGCTTGTGAGTTACTGTGTAGGTAGTGGAACCTGAACTCAGCTCCTCTGGGAAAGTGCTCTTGCCCACTAACCCATCTCTTAGCCATTTTTCTGAAACATGTTTTTTTTTAGTGCTCAGTTCACGTTTATCTAAATTTGTAGCACATTTTTGGATTTTTGTTTATTTTTAAGAACTTCAGATTTGGAGAAAAGAAGAGAAAAATATGAATTAGTGGCTTTTATGTCTTTTCCTCCCCCTTTGGTCTCTTCTTTCCTTTGCAAACAGTATATTTTTTATTGTAGAAATGACTTTAAAGTCAGGGATTACCGACGTCAGACTCACCATAGATATGAATTGTTAGACACGCGGAATCCTAGTCTCACTGGAGACCTATCAGGACATCTCTTTTATGTCTCTCAGACTTTGGAGCCTGAATATTTCACCTGCTCCCTGGGTGATTCTTACACTTAAGAGCAGCTTTTATACAATATGGTTAAAAAGAAATAGGAGGAAAATGACCACAGTCTTGGTGACCATCTTATTCCCATGAAATCTCCCATATCCTTTAAAATAATTGCAAAAGGTTTTTCAATAAAGAATTATTAGATTTGTTTTTTATTTTCTATCAAGGGTCTTTGACGGGCAGGTGCGATGACTCAGCAGGTAAAGACATTTGTTGCAAGCCGAGGATGGAGCTTTGATCCCTGGGACCTACAGGTTGGGTGGAAGGAGAGAACTGACTCCAGCAAGTTGTCCTCTCACCCCCTCAAAAGATAATTCGTAAAAGCCCACTTAAGCTATAATCTGTCTAACGCCATGGCCCTCAAATCTGTGTGCTTCTGGCTCTACTTAGTAGGGTCCTGGTGGACGCAGAGAAAGAGATAGGAGATTGTAGCAGAGGAAGAGATGGAAAATTCTGGAAGGAGCCTGTCCTGATTCTCCTTTCTTTTCTCTTCAATCTCTTTGGCCCCTCTTTTCTCCCTTTCCCTTTTCCTTTCTTCTTCCTCTTTTTCTTTGCACACACAGTAGGTTTCCTCGCACATTTTCATACCTACTATGCTCTGGGAGGCTCCTCCCATCTGCTGAGGTTTATTTACTTTCCATCTTGTCTCGCTTTCCTCCCCTGGGTTCTACTTCTGCCCTAATGTCCGGGAGAATTTAGGAGTGCAGAAGGAGGAGCACATCACAGACGACCATTCATGAGTGAGCACAACCATTACTGCAGGGACCGGAAGAGGCAATGATACCAATGAGAAACACCCTTCCAAACGCTGCCTGGGAGAGGAGAGTGCATAGGGTTTAATAGTGAGCCCAAGGGCACAGGCCAACAAAAACGGTTTCTGATGGAGAGAGGATGATTTGTCCTGGGCTCTGCTCAACTCACAAACATTATTGTTATTATTATTATTGTTATTGTTGTTGTTATTGTTGTTGTTGAGGGATTTTTTTATAAACCCCTCCGTGCAAGAAACACAGAGGACATTATTTTTCAGGCACTTGCACAACACGTATACAAGCAACTACATTAATACAGGGCGAAGAGCTAACACGAGGGAAGGCAGGCTTTCTGTTGGATATTCAAGTCTGAGTACTTTTCAAATAAAACTTTCAATATTTCTGATCTAGGAGAAGTGAGATCAGTATTTTTTTTTTTTTTTTGGTTAACCGATTTACTTATCTATCAATCTGCCTTTTGGTTCCAGGGATTAAACTCGGGCCTTATGCTTACTATCACTGAGCTGTCCAGCTGGATACAAGGGGGATTCAGGTATGCATGAGGATAACTAGGCAAACAGAAATGAGCTGGGGGGAAGAGGCAACTGGTTAAAGAGGCGGAGGAATCAGAACAAGTTAGAGATTTTTCATCTGTATTTTTTTTTTCCAGGACTGAAATCGCAGAATGTGGGCACACGGCTTGACCATGAAGGACCTTTGCCATGGCGCCCCTGCTTTCTGGAAACTTTGTACATGCAAGGCGCGGGCTTGGATCCCTAAGCATCTCGCTTTATCCATTAACACTTTAGAAGAATGCTTCAGGCAGGGTCGTGGCTTGAGTGGCTGCGAGAGCCCTCATGCTGACGCTGTTCAGAACAGAACAGTAAGTAAGAAATTAAGGCCTTGAAGCACTGTGTCCGAGGAAGAAAGACTCTAATTCGGCTGCTCACGCGACCACGGGCCTTCCGTAAAATCTGGTGTAGTTGGAAGCTACCAAGGTGGGTGTCTGCTTCTCATGGAGGGAACCCCTTCGTGTGTGCAGGCTGCACTTTCTTTTCACTGCTTGTGGCCAGGGAGATTTAAACAGCGGTGTCGAGCCAAGAGCGCCTCAGTGGTCTCTTCCTTCCTAAGCTTCTTTTGAGCATGGGTGCTGTATATCACTCCCCTTTATAATACTCCCCACTTATAAACGCTTGCCTTAGAGTTTTGATGGAGGGCCATGGTGCCTACAGGCAGCTCTTCCTTCTCCCCTCTTCCTCTTTCTTTTCCTGCTCCTTGTGGGTGTGTGTATGTGCGTAGGCACGCATTCGGAAGTCAACTTCTACGGTACCCTCGGCATGTTCCTCTTGCTTTTGAGATAGGGTCTCTTGTTGAAACCTGGGCAGGCTGATTAGGACAAGCTGTCTGGTTGAGG
This sequence comes from Dicrostonyx torquatus, assembly GCA_028555095.1. NCBI lineage: Eukaryota > Metazoa > Chordata > Mammalia > Rodentia > Cricetidae > Dicrostonyx > Dicrostonyx torquatus. The sequence continues at coordinate 16,809,756 of JAQHUG010000008.1, read as the reverse complement.
AGTCTATGGGGTCTATCTGTGTCTGCCTCCCCAGCCCTGGGCTGGCGGACAGGTGCGTGCCATTATGCCCAGCTTTTCACATGGGGATAGGTCTGGCCTTCAGGTCCTCACTCTTAGGGCGTAAGCACTCTACCGGCTGATCTGTATCCCCCGTCTGAACCCCCTCTGCTTTTCCTGCCTCTTGTCGGCCTCTTTTAACTCCGCTTGTTTACACCTGGGCATGGCCGAGGAGGGGCTGGAATTCATTGCCTCAATAGCAGCATGTTCGCCACCAGACTGGAGCTCCTATAAATCATTTTACTGGGTTCTATTTCCTGAACACTTCTTTTAGGAGCAGCGGGGGAGGGGCGGACCCAAGAACTGGAAACAGATTTGCTGAGAGGCCTCAGCTGAAACTGCCTGGGATGACCCAGCTGTTGCTGCTTCCATACCACAGTGAGGGAGTCTAGGGGCAAGAGATTAGTAATTAGTTTCCCTTGTAGGTGAAGGATGGCCTTTGAAGACGTCTGGCATTAATTAGAGGAGTGGCCACTATTGCTTTTTTCCAAATCCTGCTTTCTAAAACCAGGCATTGGCAATTTGGACAGAGCTTCGGGGGGCTCCTCTTTAGGAAGAGGCGAGCACTTGGCTGCACGTAGGTGACAAAGGTCGCGGTGGATCCTGTGAGCAAGGCTCCAAAGCACATCCCGTTTCCTCTTTTGGGACACACATCCTTGAGAGCAGAACTGCAGGTTCTTCGCCTCTGTGTAAGAGGGAATTGCCTTTAGTCTTAGAAATGGGCCAGCGTTGCGAAGGGGAGCAAATCCCCAAGTAAGATCAGAGTAGTATCCCTGACTTACGTTGTAGTAGATGTCTCTAAACGCATCTGCTGTCAAGAATGGGGACTAGGTTCTACCTCTTGAAGGGAGACACATCAGGGAACTTACAGTATTTCTTTCTAAGCTATCACATTTGAGCAACTGAAAAGTTATTTCTTGCGAGTCAGCCGTCCATCTCCCAGTGCAGTATGTCCCAGGAGTCTGTGGCATAAGAGGACATTCTACATAGAGTAAGTCAGTCAAAACCGGTTCCATCCAGGATTTCTAGATAATACTTATATGAACTTGAACACTAGCTAACACTTCAGTTTCCTGATGTGGAAAATGGCGGGGGTGGGGGTGGGGGAAGAGACACACACAACGGCATGCTGTGGGTGTAGTTTATTCCCCAAAGTTCCTGATGGTGGAAAATGGGGACAACAGCGCTCTGGGGGGTGTGGTTTATTCCCCTCAAAGTTCACGAGCTGGAAGCTTGGTTCTCACTTTGGTGTAGACAAAAGGTGGAAGAGGTTGGGTCAAGCAGCAGGCAACCAGATTATTGGTTAACTATACCAGGGAATGGATTAATGCTGTCCTGTAGGAGTGAACCAAATCCTGTGGAACTGAATTAGTTCCCGAAGACTGACACCTCCCTTGGAATCTCTTCCACACATGCACCAGCCACTGTGATGCCATCTGTCACAGCCCTATCATAAACGCCAAACAGATCTCTTAGATTGGCCAAACAATGAGAGACAATCAGCCTCCTTTCTTTAGAAAGATATCCAGCCTCAGGATTCTTGTTTCAGCAACACGAAATGGGCCAACACATAGCTTTTCTACCAGTTTTACATTATTTTGAGAATTTGCAACTTTGAATTTGTGTGAAGGAACCGTGGAAACTGCTGTAGAAGGTATTATTCAATGATGAATCTTACAAAGCGTCAGTAGGGTTATGGCCATTGGATATGGTTGTATTGGAATAAAATTATGGAAATACATTTAGAGTCAGGAATATGTAGAACACTGTCATATTTTTTCTTAATTTGGCAGATTGTTTTTGTCATCAGATCCACTTTGTCATAAACCTGAGTCGTGGGAATTAGCAGGTGAAAAGCATAGTTGAGTAGATGGCAGCGCACTCGTTCTGATCAAGACAAACAAGCAGGGGCTGTCATGGAAATAAGCAGGCCGACCGTGAGTGCAGCTCAATACATGAACCTTTAGAAAGGCGAGAGCAGTGTTAATTAATAAATTCCGAAACTCACACAATGTTAATGATAATTTGATGACACCTATTTCTCACTGAAGAATACTGTCATCAACAGTCTCCATCGCTGAGTACTACTAAAAACTTTCCTCATTCTCTTTTACAAAGTCAACAGCAAAAAGAAAAAAAAAAACATGGTTGTGAATGTAAGAATTTTATTTGAAATCTCAACATGGTGAAATTTGCACAAATTCTAATAGAGCAAAATTAAAATCCATTAACACTTGTCTCTGGTAATTAACGTAAGCTTGCTGCTTCAAATGACTATTTCAGACATATGGAGGGAAGTAAGAATGGGAAAATGCTGAGCCAGGGAAAAAATATGAAGATTATAAACCAAGAATGATGTTACTCAGAAAGCTTCTAATTTCAGAAAAGAAATAAAAGTTATTTAGGCTTTTAGGAAACAATGAAAAGTGCTGTCTAGTTTACAATGTATAGATTCACTCATGGTTTTTACCAGATGTTGGTTTTATAAGATACACTTTCAACTCTGTACATTAATGATAATTTATTACTAGGTTCTAATTGTTACCCTCTGGAGAGAATAGAAATGTGGACAAATATCGATTATTTAAGACAAACTATAGAAAACTGATAGTGTCTGATCAAAAACTAAAATAATTTAAAAAGTTTGAATAGTTTCTTAAATACTTGCAGGAAATGAGGAGGCCGAGGATCCATCCTTTGAATTTAGTGGAGTGGTGCCACATATTTGGGCTTAATTACCTTAAACAAACCACTTTCTGTTAAAGTGGAAAATAAATTTATGTGGAAATAAGATGAAAAGGATTATCTTGTTTTTAAAATATCCAAGACTTCTTCTATTGCAGGGACACCTACATTAGAAGTAAAAACTGAAAAATCAAAATAGAATAACAAAAGAAAGAAGTATTAGTGATGATGATGATGGTGATGATGATGATGGTGATGATGACGATGATACTTTTATAGTGTTTATGAGGTGCCATGTGTTATGTTAATGTGAATTACCTTTCTTTTTTCTTTTGAAATCCTGTGCACGTGTGTATTTACATGATGGCATGTGGTGGAGGCCACATTGAGGCATGATCTATTGCTGTTCTCTGATGTTTATGTCAGTGTAGCTGGCCTATGAGCTTCTGAGGATTGCCCTGTCTCCATATGCCCTATCACCACTGGAGTGCAGGGCTGTAGACATGAACAACCTGTACTCATGTGGGTCTGAGAATCCAAGCTCACGTCCTTACTCTTGCATGTCAAGGGCCTTTTCATTGAGCAGCTCCCCACCCTGACTATTTTCTCTGTATTTTAAACCGTAGTATTTATTTGTTCTTTGAAAGAGTTATGCACCTATACAGTGTATTTTAGTCATATCTACCTACAACTCCCTGTTGTGGGATATTTGATCACACTATAAACCCTGAGATTGTATTATTAAATAAAACCAACTGTAAGTCAAGAGGCAGAGCAAGCAACCAGTCAATTGGAAGTAACTATTGGGAGTGAGGGGGAAGTTGGGAGATCGGAGAGAGAGAGGCACAGGAAGTAGAATGGAGGGATATCTGGTTGGAGGAGTTTTGTTTTAGATGAAGTAGGAGAGAGTCCTCTCTTTGAGAAGGTGGAGGAGGGAGATCAGCCGGCTTCTTTCTCTGCCTCTCTGAGCAAACAGACTCCTGAGTCATTCCTGGTAAAATAAAAAGATAGAGACTTAGTCAATACAACATTTGCCTCCTAACCATGGTGGCAGCTGGGCTATGACCTCAGCAATGAGGTAGCAGTGGCTGTAAAGGCACAGTCAGTAGTTGAGGCATTGATAAGATTGGGTGCAGATGCTGTAACATAGATAAAAAAACAACAATTCTCTCCCTGTAACTTCTCTTACTGAACCTGATTATTTTATATTTTCAACGTTTAGTTATATAACAGTGCCAGTTGCAATTCATTTGATATCTACCATAACCGAGATTTGGGTGCATTGTTAGGCACCCTTACCAGAACTACATAAAAGGCTTATGTATGAGGGATTTAGGCTCATACAAAATAGCATACTACACCCTTAAGTTGAATGCTCTAGTCACACATTTGACCAGTGAAGAAATTGGGTTCAAGTTCAGATTCATGTTGCTCCTACTCTTATCTACTAGTCTACTTGACTTCCCTCTACAACAGCAAGATTGACAAACCATCACCATTACCCTGGGGCAGCAGTTGATGTTTGAACAACACTTCCACCCTACAAAGTCCTTGTGACAGATAACTGACATCTGATAGAAGATTGAAGAGCTTTCTATGAAATGAAATTTGCTTGATTAAAAAATATAAAAATGTATGGTAAGACATATAAAACACGGAGTTTGCTGTCATGATCATTTTTAAGTATGTGTTTCTGGGCTCTTAAGTGCATGCACGCTGCTATGCAATCATATCTGTTTGCCCCTACACGGCTTTCAACATCCCAAACTGAAGCTACATCTTTAAAGCTTCTCATCCTCCCTCCCTCAGACCCTGGTGGCCACCAAGTGCTTCCTTTCTCTCTGATGTGAGCATGAGCAGAGTCACACAGCAATCTGTGTTGCTGTGCATGGCTTTTTTTCACTTTGTGCAGTGTCTCAAGCTAGGACCGCTCCATGATGTATCGTGTGTCAGAACTGCCTTCCTGTCCAAGGCTGAGCTGTGTTTCCTTGCATGCACAAGTGATGTTTCGTTTGTCTGTGCATACAGTGATCAATACTTTTGCTTCTTCTGACTTTGGTTGTTGTGCACAGCAATAGTAAGAATCTTTTCATGATACCACTTTCAATTCTACAGAAAACTGGTATTTCTGGAAAAAAAACTCATGCAATTTCATTTTATTTTAAGAAGAATTATTTATTTATGTATATGTGTATGTGCCTGTATGTACACACACACACACACACACACACACACACACACACCTGTGTTATGGAAGCCATAAGAGGACATCTCCTTCAGTGTATGCCTTTGAGATGGGGCTCTCCCTGAACTGGGGACATGTATTTTCTTTGATAGGCTGGAAGCCAGCAATCCCTTCTGTCCGTGTCTCCTTCAGAGCTGGAGTATATGCACAGCTAGGATACCAGGTTTGTTGTGTGAATGCCAGCATCTGAATTGCAGTCCTCAAGTGTAGCAAGTGCTTCTAACCACTGAACAATCTCTCCAGCCCTGACCATGATGCTTTAAATGTTTAAGGAGCTGCATGTTTGTTTATTTGTCCATCCATCCATCTATCTATCTATCATCTATCAATCATCTAGCTTTATATCTATTTACAGTGCTGCAGCATTTTACATGCCCACCAGTTGTGTATAAGGATTTTATTTATTTATTTATTTTATTTATTTATTTTTAGGGTTCTCATCGTACTTGCTATTTTCTGTTTTCCTTACCATGGTCATTCTGACAAGGTTTTGCATTGCATTTTTATAAGGATAATTGATGTTAAATATCTCTTAAAATGCTTATTGGTCATCCATGATATCATTTACTGAGAAATCCTAGTAAAATTGGCTCAATTTGAATTGTGAATTTTTTGTATATATGTGTAGTTTAAGGGTTTTATAACTCCAGTTTCTATGCTTAACTCTTGGACTCATTTTTAAGTTTATCTTTGTATATGTTGTGCAAATGTCCAGTGTCTCCTGTACTATTTTTGGGAGAATCTTTTCTCCATTTAGTGGTGTTGCCATCCTTGTTAATAACATTTCACTGTATGTATGAGGATTTCTTTTTCTCATGAGCTCACTATTTGATTACCTTGGGGTTTTATTTATCTCTATATCAGTACTATAGTATTTCGATTACTGCGGATTGTAGGAAATTTGGAACTAGGAAAATGTGAATCTCTACTTTTTAAGAAAATATTTCTTGTTATTTAGTATGTGTCAAGAATTTTAGGAATGAATTTTTGGTTTGTTACAAAATGGTTAGGATTTTGATAGGGATAACATGATGTTTGCAATTTGCTTCAGGTATTATTGTTATCTTAATAATATCAACCCTTCCCATTTATGAACAGAGAGTCTTTTAAAAATTTCATTTGTCAACATGTGTGGTGTCTGTTGTATATATCTTTCACGTCCTTGTGTATGGTTTTTTTTTTGTATATTTGCATCTTTGGAAGGCATTGTAATTAGAGTTTTTTTCCTGAATTTTCTTTTGGGTTTGCTTATTGCTAATGTATAGTGTCACCATTGATCTGCGTATGTTGATTCTGTATCCTAACATGTGGTGGATTTCATTACTAGTTCTAGTTTTTATTTACTACTGGAACCTTTATTATTCTCTTAACAGATAAAATTACATAATTTATAACAGAATATTTTTGTCTTTTTTCTTTCCAACTTAGAAATTTTTATTTAAATTTAAATTAAGATTTATTTTATTTAAATTTAAGATTAAATTTTTATTTAATTACTTTTTCTTGCTCAAATGCTATGGTTTTAACTTCCAGTGCTCTACTGAACAGATGTGGCAGATGCAGGTTCCCTTGCTCTGTTTCCCATGTTGCCTAAAAGTCTCATTCTTTCACCATTGACTACAATGTAAGGCAAACAGTTTCCTATATGACATTAATTTTTAAGATTGCATTTGCTTATGTACTTTTGTGGGAGGTCTGAAGAAGCAGTCACATGTCACAGAGAGTCAGTGAAGAAGCTTTGAGGGGTCTACTTCCTAAAAGTGGTTCATTAGACATGTCAAGAACTAGTCAACTGTTTTTGTTTTTTTAATTACCCTTTATAATTGGCCATGCTTTTCATTACCCAAATACTTGTTTCTCACCTAGTGTTTTCCTTCATGATAACATGGAGGAATTCTTTCAGTGGTTATTTATTAGTTACTTAGTATTTTTTGTAAGGAATGTCTAGTAGTAATTTTGGGCTTGCATGTGATGAGAAAC
>JAQHUG010000008.1:16766224-16802464 GCA_028555095.1 Dicrostonyx torquatus | reverse complement strand
TAGTGCAGTTCCATGCATTCCTAAAATTTTCTAGACTTCTTGACTGCTTATATTCATGATTTTATTTTAAATCCAGTTTGGGAAAGTTTTAGTCATTTCTTGAAGCAATGTCTTTGTCCTATTATTCCCCCCCCTCAGGATTCTTGCATTTATTGGTCAGCTTCATGCCATCTGACAGGCCTATGAGGCAATGCAATTTTTTTCTGTAATTGTTTTTCTTTCTGTTCATCTGATGTGGTAATAACAAGTAACCTGATATTCAAGTTACCAGGTTTTTCTGCCTCCTTAAGTCTGAAATTTTCATTTCAGTTACTGCATTTTTAGTTCTATATTGTTTTGTCTTATTTTCATTAAAATGTATATTGCTATTTCTAGACACAAGCAGTTCTCTATGTCACCCTTTTTGGCATATGCAGTTGTTTTAAAGCCTTTGTCTAGTAAATCTGCTACTTAGACTCCTTCATGAACTGCCTTTATTTGGTGATTCACAATTTTTGTTCCTTTGAATGTTTTGTTTTTTCATGTTGAAAACTGGACGTTTGAATCATGTGTTAATGCCAGAAATCAGACTCTCTCTCTTCCAGAGCTGCCTCCTTCCCTTTCTTTCTCCTTACGTTCTTTCCTCCCTTCCTCCCTTCCTCCTTCCCTCTCTCCCTCCCTCCCTTCCTTCCTTCCTTCCTAACTGTCCCTTCCTTCCTTCTCTCCTTGCTTTGTTTCTACCTGGGTATAAATTAACCTTTCCCCTAGGAATGTGTCATGATTTTCTGAATTCCTTTATAAAAGTTATTGCTTTGGAAAGTCCTAGTCTCCAAATGTTTTACTCCCAAAGGACAAAAACAGAGAAAAATGAAGAGGAAAAAATGTGATGGCCCTTTGAATCTTTTGGGGTAATGTATTGAATACAACGGGATGGCCTCTTGGCTACTCTCTGTGTCTATAATGGCAATCACAACAACCATTAGTAAGAGGGATCCTTAAGATGTAGATGCCAGGGACTTTACTGCTCACTGTAGCTCCCACAGCTATGTGTATGTTGCTCCATAAGCACACAGGGAACACTTCCATGAGATAGAAGGTAGATGCAGTAAGCTGTTACAGTGGTCAAAAACAAACTTTGATAAATAAAAAAAGAACCACAGTTTGAAAACTGTAAGCCTTGGCGTACATCCCAGGTTTCCAAACAGGAGACAGACTCTGTGGTAGGATTCCCATGTAATTGGGAAGAGCATTCCTTGTGCTTCTTATTCTCTTCTTGGAAGAGCCCTCCTTTCTCATGTATAGGACATAGAGATGAGAGCTTGCTTATATACATAGGACACTGCTGCACAATATAGGAGAAATTATTTTCCATGTGGATCCTTTCGGAAAGTTAGTGACCCCTAGATTCTTGATGGAAGAGGCTTACATTGCTGAATTAGTGTGTGTGATACCAGAGTTATTCATAAATCACGTTCAGACTTTAGTTCACAGGGTCTTGCAGGAGTTGATATTTGGGTGCATCTACGTCCTTGTCATCTGTGTATCACTCTAGAGGTTGGAAAAGGAATCAGAAGTTGCATTTAGGTCCCGAGTCTAAGCCTTGCCAGCAGACATGCCCTCCACTAACCTTTCTGTTGCTGCTCTGTAACCTGAGCTAGCTGAGCTAATGAAGGCTTGTTTGGGGTTCTTCTTCAGGACTTTACAGTGTGCATCTACAGATGGCTATGTCTACATACTGACCAGATTAAAACTCCATTATGCCTTATAGGTGCCTAGAAAATTGACTTCCAGGGTCAAGTTGACACCAGAGAAATCTTCTTATTATAAAATATATTGATTGTCTTTCTGATTTGGCAGAACTAGGGGGCTGGATCTAGGGAAAGACTGCAATTGTGCCCCAGCCTCAGCCCACTAATTGTCCTTGAATTAGTAATGACATCATAGGAAGAAGCGTCTTTCTCTTTCCATTCCAACACTGGAGCCTTCTAGGGGTCGTGTGGATGCAGACGAACATCCCAGTTTTCTAGAAGTCGTCATCTCAGTTTTGAAATGTGATCCGGAGCCACTCAAAGCAGCTTGCTGTACACCGAACACCCTCAGGGGGCACCGGCAAAACTCTGCCGTCTTCTTTAGTGAACTACACCATCTATTTAAGGAAATTGCTCTAAATAAATTAGGGAGCGCTTTCACTATTGTTTCAAGTATGTTTTGTTTGTTACAGTTCTAGGGAGATGACTGTCCCCTCAGGCTAGATTTGTAAAGGACATAATTTCAAAACTGAGAAGAGCAAATAATGAATGAGTAGGCTTCAGGAGATGGGATTCCGGCTTCAGCTCCTTCCTCCGATCTGCCTGTGGGTGTTGACTAGGTCTGTTAGGAGCTCTTTAGTTCAATTTATCCTTCAAGCTGCCGTGGCTGGTGATACTTGCTCCTGTTTCCATGTAAGGCAACTCATGTCCCACACTTAGCCTCATTCAGATAAAGATGAACACTGTATGTCTTGAGACTGGAAAGATGGCTCAGCAGTCAAGAGCATTTCCTGCTCTTACAGAGGACCCAGTTTTGGTTCTCAGCACCCACACGGAGGTTCACAACAGTCTCTAACTTCAGTTCCAGGGGATCTGAGACCCTTTTCTGGCTTTCATAGGCACTAGGCATACATGTGGTATGCATACATACATGCAAGGCAAAAGACTCATACATGAAAAATTGGATGCTGCATGTCTGTTGACATGAGTCTTTGACATGTGCACAGTTGCCACTGGTGCCTGTTTGCTGAGAGCAACGGGTATTCCTGCCATATGGCAAGTGTCTTGTGAGCTGTAGTACCTACTGAGTTGGTTGATTCCTTAAGAAGCAGGACAGGCGCAATGTTTGGAGGAATGGAAAAAGAAATTCTCACGGACCCTATTGCTGGGCATTGGTGGGCGTCAGTATTTCTGTGGAACTCAACTTTCTCCCTCCAGCACATAGAGCTTCATAGCAAAATGGATTTGAACCTGGGTGGACATGGTCTCCAGGAATTAAATAAGCAATGTCACCCAGTAACTAGGGGTCATGTTATATACGTGATATATGTCATCCCTGACTAGGACATGGGTCCTGTATTTGGCATGAGCAAAAAGGTGCTTTGTAAATGGCAGTGCTAAGGAAGTATGGCTATGGTTTTACTGAAAATGGTGACTCCTTCAGAAATGCTTCCTTAACCAGATCTACCAGTGTAATCAATCTTAGCGTTTGCTGTAAAAGTCAGAGGCAGCCGGGCGGTGGTGGCGCACGCCTTTAATCCCAGCACTCGGGAGGCAGAGGCAGGCGGATCTTTGTGAGTTCGAGACCAGCCTGGTCTACAAGAGCTAGTTCCAGGACAGGCTCCAAAGCCACAGAGAAACCCTGTCTTGAAACCCCCCCCCCAAAAAAAACCAAAAAAAAAACCAAATAAAAGTCAGAGGCAAACAACCCTATAATGTACAATTTCTAATTTCTTGGCACTGTTGCTCTCTACATAGAATATTGTATTTGCGATTTCCGATCTCTCTCTGTCCCTCTGTGTGTGTGTGTGTGTGTGTGTGTGTGAGAGAGAGAGAGAGAGAGAGAGAGAGAGAGAGAGAGAGAATGCTTCTGTATGTGTTGATTGCTTCTCCGAGTTCAATGAAGAACATGCAGAAACAGGCCTTCTTTCACACAATGTCAGCATGTTCTTAAGTCTAATACAAAGATGATGACTTAGAATATAATGATGAATCAATACAGAGCTTCAAATGAGGCCTTTTAAAGACTTTACCTTGTCAAAAAAATATCCGGCTTTGCATGAAAGTCTGCCTGAAAGACATCCCTGTAAACACCACATCCCTTTATCTGCTAAAGTTAGCAGAGAATGGAAATTTTTGACACAGATCCTCAATATTTGTTTTTTTCTTTTCAACAGGCTGTTACTTAATATTTGTCAAACCAGATCTGTGCAGAGCACACACTGAACTCTGTGGTGACTTGAGTACTTTGGTTTGTGGAATTACCTGGCCCACATCAGAGGGGCCCTTTGAGCCAGTGCCTTGCTGGCGCTGTGCATCCTGCATGGATACTGGTTGCAGTAGAACTGCAATAGGCCCTGCTTTAAGAAAACCCCCAAAGGATGAAATCCCTTTACATAGAGATTTCTTACCTTTTATTGCGAAGCTTTTTTTTTTCTGATACTGTTCTTCTCCATTAGCTTCTTCAGAAGTTTTAGTTTTTTGCAATTGTTTTAGTAAAATACAGAAAGACAGAGGTTCTGTACCAGTCTGTGTGCACATTCCCAGTCAGCCATGAAATGCAGAGCTGGTCACATGCCTTCTGAAGCAGAGGCGAGTCCGGCTTTCTTTCAGTTGTCCTACTTGGCATGTGAGAGTTTTTCAAGGGTCACAGTCTGCAAGTCTTTCAGCTTGCCTTGCCTCTCTTATGACACAGAAGACAGAATACGATGGCCAAGGAGGAGGAGGAAAAGAAGAAATGTTTCTGTTAGTGTTGGTGTTGGCATTAAATGTGCAATGGCATTAGTACACACGGGTATGTACTCCTTTCTCTGGTAGAGGAATCCAGACTCCATCATCCAGAGTCCAGATTTTTCCTTTTTATGAGTTTGTTCAGGTAAGAAAGCTGTTTTTATAGGGGGTGGGGTGGGTGGGCATTAAGTTTCTTCTATACAGTTTCTGTTTTTTCATCTTTGTTTTTTGAGCAAACCAACACTTTTTATTTATGATTTCCAACTTACCTTTCTTTAAAGTGCAATGAATGCAAAAACTATCTGCATTTTAGTTTTCTAACATTTTACAGTGTTTTCTCACGTACCCAAGCAAAGGATTTCCCAGAGGCTCATCTTTACTGGAAATGGATACAGCTCAGTTTTCACTGAACATATTCTTTCACTTGCATATATATTTAGCTTAACAAATAGTTAAATGAGATTACCTAAATCTTCATGTAACACAGAACAAGATATAAACAGTAGGAAGAGGACTGGAACCAGGGCCAGGTTCTAACTGCTGAGCATCCTACCACATCCCCCGGGGAGCCCCTACTTCTCCAAAGCTTCACCATCTCCCACAGCAACACCATCACCCAGGGATCAAGAGTTCAAAGATGAGTGGGTAGGCAACTTTCCATGCTCAGACAAGAACCCTTCCTTTATACAGGATGGTTGGGGATGTGAACGCATGACTGCAAGCATTCAGTCTCACTAAATCTCTGGTAAAAATCACAAATGCTTCTCCAACTGAGCATGGCCGCCTTAAGGAAGTGTCGAAAGTGTATCTTTTTAATGACTTATTTAATGCGTTTTAAATTTTAAATGCAAAAGCATTTTAAATTTAGTACTAACAAACTGGACAAAGTAAAATACACAAACCAGTTTTAAAAAAGAAAGCATACTTACCTGAAATAGATTAGCAGGGAAACAGTGGGGAGAACAGACAAGGAGACAGTGGGAGTAGAGCGGGGGCTAGAATGGAAGGGGGGTTATTTGAAAAGAAAAACTTATCTGCAGTGAAGGAGAGCTGTAGATCTTCCACACAGCCCCAGCAGATACATTTTCCATACTGAAGACTAAATGCCTGGACATTCATGGATGGCCCATCTTCAGGTGTACATTGACTCTTTGCCAAGCCACACTTTGTTCTAATGCCTTGTCTACTGTCTATAAATGTTCAGGAACCTGTGTTAACAGTTTATTTTCATAGACCTGAAGATCGGCTTTCAGAACCCCCCCCCCCACAGCTGGGTATCTTGATTCAGTTTATAGAGAAGAGCCCTTTAGTTCAGAAAACCAGCACAACAGGTTTTCTTTTCTTACCTCAAAGTCAGCTCTGCCTTTGAAAACCAGTGACTGCCTCTTTAAACACCACACTGCAGTGGAAACAGCACAGAGAGATAAAGTCTTGCTAAGTGGCCTAAAAGAGGCCATTGAAGTTTCATCTCAGGGATTACACACTGTTTTCATTAAGCTAGTTATCCTGGTGTGTGTGTATGTGTGTGTGTGTGTTTGTGTGTGTGTGTACACGTGTGTGTGCGCGTGTGAATGTGTGTTTTCAGATTCAGGTATTAATGTTCATCATTTTAGCTCAATTATTTCCTTGATGATTTAATTTAGTTATTTGTGTGTATGTGTGTGTGGTGCTGGGGATTGAGCCCACAGACTGGAACATTCCAGAAAAGTGCTCTCTCTCTCTCTGAACACCACACCCTAGACTGACAGCTCCAGTTTTCAGTAGACCGCCCTCAGCCTTTGACTTAGGAAGTGGCTGCAGCGTACTTCACAATTTAGATTCTGGAGCCCCAAACCCCATGTGTGTTCTTCTTTCATGTTACAGTGAGGATTAAACCATGAAGGCCTTACATTTAGTGACAGAGCTAGTCACAGTGAATACGTATTATGAATCAACTTAAAGGAGGTCCCTAGAGCAGCTGAATGAAGTGTTGTAAGGAGGCCACTTGTTGGTTTCCCAGCTGCTCAGCAGCTCAGCCCTGAAATAATCACACAGAAACTGTATTAATTAAATTACTGCTTGGCCCATTAGCTCTAGCTTCTTATTGGCTAACTCTTACATCTTAATTTAACCCATTTCTACTAATCTGTGTTTGGCCACGTGGCTGTGGCTTACTGGCTAAGCTCCAGCGTCTGTCTCTGGTGGGGCTACATGGCTTCTCTTTGACTCTGACTCCTTTCTCCCAGCATTCAGTTTAGTTTTCCCTGTCTATCGTATCACAGGCTCATGACAGTTTCTTTATTAACTAATGGTATTCCCAGCATACAGAGGGGAATTTCACATCACTGAAGTCATACCTCGAAGGGAGAGTGAGGTTTGCCAGGCACTGGGGAGGGTGAATGGGGTAAGAAGTACATGTTTAATCAGCACATAGTTTAGTTAGGGAAGACAAAAGAACTCTGGAGCTTAGCAGGTGGTGGTGGGACAAAAAAGGAAGGTGCACACATTGTGTGGCTTTCCTTGGGGAAACACAAACAAATGGACAGTTTACTCCAGACAGACCACTCACAGCAGACCAAAGAAAAGAGGCCATCCAACTTTAGCTTAATGGTTTAGTTTTTTGGGTTCCTTACAGGCCGCATGGGGATTCAAGTGCACTTGCCCCATTAAAATGCCACCACAGCATGCCTGATGAACCACAAAAGGTACCTCCCTGGAATCCTTTGTGATACTTAGGAGCAGCCGACTGCCTGCAGAGTGTCCATACAGCCACAACTGGTACTATGTATGGAACCTATGAAGAACCTTGTGAGTCTTGTAGCTTCCTGAGCCTTGTAACTTTTGTGAACTTCCTAAGCCTTGTAAATTTCCTTTACTTCCAGATTTTGTGAGATTCCTTCTTTTAAGCTCTTTCTTGTAGGGGGTGGCGGAGATTCAATTCAGAAGAAACAGCCACAGAGTGGGACTATATTGTTAAGATTGTCAAAGCTAGAAAATACTTTATTTTTGATTACTAATTTTAATTCCTAAGATAAATTCCTATTATGTAGCATAAGATGTCCTTGAACTCCTGCTCCTCTGGCCACAGTGTCCCAAGTCCTGGAATTACAACTGTAATTTGCCATCATGTCTGGAAAAACCATACATGTTATGCAAATTTAACTACAAATTTAAAAAAGTTTTTTTTTTTTTTAAAAAAAAAAGCATACAATGTCCAGCTTAGCAGAACAACTGTTCCTGGGCCCGTTTTAATTTTCTACAGATTTAATATGTGATTGATCTTTATTTTAGTATAGCCAATTTTAAAGGGCTCTAGAAAGGAATTGGTCTTTGAAGTCATGTGAAGTGTAAAGACATGGAACAAATAATATAATTCCTGAATATAGGGTAATGTGGTCATCACCACTGGCCGGGATAGTCTAGCCAGGTAACACTGGGACATGTTGACACTTGTTACTGTGTGAGTGATGTTGACAGTTTAGAGAAATGTTTTTAGAAACAAGTTAACCTTTAAATGATCACCATAAACTCATGACTATTAGACACACTTTCACAGCTAGATAGCTGGATCAGAGTTAAAATATCTGTACAAACAGGTGGACGCCCTGATCCCACAACTGTTGTAGTTCAATAGACTGTAGAAGGGAAAGAGGGAAAAGGAGAGAGTAGAAGAGGGGGAGAGGGAGAGGAGAGAGAGGAAAAAAGGAAAGGAGAGCAATATAGAGAAGGCTAGAGGCAGAGGAAGAGGCAGGAGAGCAAAAGAGGAGGAGTTTGGGAGAGAGGGAGAGACAGGAGAAAGAAGAAAAGGAGGGAGAGAGATGGGGAGAGGGACAGGCAGAAGAAAAGACACAAGAGAGAAGGAGAAAAGAAGGTGGAGGGGAAAGGGAGATAAAGAGAAGAGACAAAAGGAAAAGACAAAGAGGACAAGAGGACGAGAGGGAAAGAAGAAGAGAGAAAGAGTGGAGGGGAGCAGCACAGAGTAGAGAGAAAGAGAGGGAAAGGACAACATAGTCAATATAAGCACCAAATCCAGACCATGGCCACTTTGGCATCCACCTTCTTGTCATATTAAGTCATATCCCACATAGCTACAAGTGGTCTATGGGGAAGAGGTGGCAAGGAGCTGAACTGGAAAGGCAGGTAAGTTTGGGCTGATCCTGTTGGTTTTTGACGTTTTGATACTTCCAGGCTGTAAAGCATCTCTAGGCTGTGTTAGGTACCACGGCACCTGGTGGAGAATTTGTGTAGTATTGAGATCTCAAATCAGTAACCAGGAAACTGTTGTCTTCCTCTAGTTACCCAAACCCACCGTAATCTTGCTTCTAATTTATTCATTTTGTTTCTCTCTGTCTCTATCTATATGTATATCTGTCTATATACCTCTGTCTTTATCTGTCTCTGTTTCTCTCTGTCTTTTACATACATACCTCTAAGGAAACAACAAAACCCAAGAAGCCTCAAAACAGGAAATACAGAGGCACCTCCATTTTGTGGGTGACTGGAATGTCCCCCATTACGTATGGCGTCTTTCTGCTGCACTGTGAGTACCTTGGTGGGTGGTACGCCGTCCCTCTGGACCTGTGGGTTCAGCAGCTCACCATTGGAAGTCAGTGCTTATTAAATGTGACTTGACTGATTGCTATGACAAGCAGTTGTGCCAGAAGAAATGTGAGCTCTACAACTCTGTGAGTTCCTGAACTCACATGAGAGGTGTCTGGTGACCTGGGCTCACTCCCAGGAATTAGCAATGTGATATTGAATCCTTCGTCCTTTGTGTCACCGGTTACAATCTGGTCTCCCTTTACCTTGACTGAAAGTTATCATGCTCCTATAAAGTTTCCAAAGCCTGGTGTTTGCAGGAAGAGACGCATGGAGAAGATGCTGACGGTGGGCAGGCGGTGAGTACACCTCAAAAATGTGCTGCCTGGATCATTTAGTCCAGTGGTTTTCAACCTTCCTAATGCTGCGACCCTTTAATACAGTTCCTCATGTTTTAGGTGATCCCCAGCCATAAAATTATTTTTATTACTACCTCATAACTGTACTTTTACTGTTATGAATCATAATGTAATATCTGATATGCAGGATATCAGATATGTGACCCCTGCGAAAGGGTCATTCAACTCCAAAGGGGTCGAGATCCCCAAGTTGAGAACTGCTGATTTAGGCAACATAGTCCTTCTGATGGGTGTGCACTGTGATAGTTACCTACTGTATTTGGTGAAAAGGATCCATTATAGAGGGTAAATAGCAAAACTTTAATTCTACCTTCCATCAGTGTTATAAAAAAGTGTGTATCCAGTGGACACTTGCAGTAGGAAAAGGTCTGCATGGAAAGTCCAAAGCTAAATGTAGCATGAAGAAGGAATGGGCCTTGGAGACCCAGGTCTCTCATGCCATACATAAGAGGCCTTAAAGCAGATTTTGGAAACCCCATGGATCACATTCAAATAACTGAGAGATGTTTTAGGTGTCCAACAAGGGGAAGAAGGAAAATGCATATTGGTGGATTTCTACTAAACCCTGAACGAATAATTCTACATAAATGGACACTGCCCTATGGGAAAGTGAATAAAGGAATTGGTATTAGAAGACCTGGCTTTGCGCACTCATTCTCCTATGCTCAGGCATGGAGATTTGTTCAGCCCTGTCTTGCTCTCCATCAATGGACACAGTAATGGATACTTTAAAAGGTGGCTGGCTCCAGTTGTTTGAATGTTATATGTATGTACACCTATACCCCTTCTCACCTTACACAGCTTCAGGAGTTAAAGCTTAACTCTAACACTAGGGCTTAACACATTGACTTCCTTCCAACACATAGATTAAAGAAAAAATTAGAACTTTGAAATGCATAAAATGCCCAGTTTCACCTTAACTAAGTGATTTAGGGCAATATCACTGGCTGTAATTCTGATGTTCTCCCTGAAGTGGCATAATGAAATGGGAATTTTGTGTCTGTGGTATTCTTCTCCCAAAAACATAGTCCCAGGCAAGTCATGAGTAGGCACCAGACAGACACAGCTGGGCAATAGTACATAAAACCCTGAATCTACACTCAAGTCGTGGAGACTAGGGAGGTGTCAAAGACAGTCACACACCAAAGAAGACTCTGGCTGCATTAAGCTAATGTGGTATCTTGAATCAAATTTCACAGCAAGGGGAGGGAGGGCATGAGTATCGTTACCAAGATTTGAGGGTATAGTGTAGATAGCATTGAACCAGTGCTGTTTGTGTGTGTGTGTGTGTGTGTGTTTGTGTATATGCATGTTCATATATGCATATGGGTACACAAGTGCATGGGAATGTGTGTTTGAGTGTGTGTATATGTGTGTGATGTGTGTGTATGTGTGTATGTGTAGGTCAGAGGTCAATCCATGCCATCATTCCTCAAGAGCCATCCACTTTGTCTTTTGAATCTTTGGCCTGAGGTTTCCTGATTAGGTTGGCTCCTGGCCAGTGAGTCCCAGAGGTGCACCCATCTCTGCCTCCCTAGTACTAGGATTGTAGGTATGTGCCTCCATACCCAGCTTTTTACATGGTGCTGGGGACCAAATTCAGTTCTTCATGCCTGTGTGCCAAGCACATGACAACTGACTAGTTTCCCAGCCGCTGATGCATTTCTCTTCTTGACAGTCCCACAGTGCTTATTTATGCAATACCTAGCAGAAGGAGGTGATTAAATTTTCTGCATATGGAACCTCTATGTTACCGTCTTGGTAACTTTTCTGTAAACCCAAAATTCTTTCAAAATAAAATAAGAACTATGACCATGACAATTGAGACAACAGCCATGACAAGCCTTTGCAGACCCACGGGACAATAAGAAGCTGTCCTCCGTAGCAAGTCTTTGCGGACACATGGGAAAGTGACAATATGGGTAGCGGTATTTCACCAGAGTGTCTTAGTGAGCCCAGGAGCCTCTGTGATGCATTCGTAGCCAAGCCCTCAGCTGGGAAACATTACATAGTTTTCTTCTTTCCCACTCTAATCTACCATTTAAATTAGTTTGGAGTTCGAGATGGCCAGGCTTACAATGTGATGAGGATCTCAAAGAAGAATTCAATTATGTACTATCCGTGAGTTCTGTTCAGAGGCAGCTCAGATCATTGTGTGGATACTAGCAATCATGCAACAGTGTTCATGGGCATGCAAATTTCATTTATAGAAACTTGGAAGATATTGGGCAGTAAATTATAAATTCAAATGTCAGAAGATGTCCTTAAAGATTAAGGTAATGTTCATTTTCTTTGAAGTTGGCAGCACTGGCTAAAGCAGGATCAATAGTAATTAAGAAACCCAGAGACAAGAATAATAAAAGACTGAAACCGGTCATTTGAAAGAACCTAGGAGATCATTCTGACACCAGAATTACTGAATTGGGAGGAAACGCAGTTTTAGAGATCCTTGGCTTCAATCTGCCTGTTTGGAAAAGAATTCTTTGTGATGTTTTCAAAAACATCTCGCTGGTTGCAAAGGATTCCATAAAGATATGGGTCTCCTGTCTCAGTCACACCCCTCCAAGGCAGGGGGATGTAAGCTTCAGAAATCTTGACACATATGACGTCATGTGCAGAAACCTGTCCGTGGGTACATAAGAAGGTCCGTAGCAGCTTCCCACACGTTCATTGTCTCAAAGGAGTGAGAACTGCTCCAGAGCTGAAAAGTAAACTCTTTCTTGCGCCTCTTTGTGTCCATTCCGAAAGTTGTTTCGACACTTCAGAATCATGCGCCAGGATTTGATTGGGAAATTGGCAGCCTGGGCCTAGTGGGCTCTCTGAAGTTATACTGTAGGGAGGAAAAAAAAAATTGGTGTGATTTTGTCTCAACATCTTGCCCTTTGTTTAGAAGGGAGTAGTCTTCACTATGCACTAAGTGGTCCCTGAGATACAACGTTGAAACATACCGGCCAATAGACGAGTATTACAGAGTGGAAGGGTGGCTTCGGGGCGATTAGGACAGAGCATGGAGCCCTCATGGACCATATCAGAGCCACTTAAGGGACTGGAGAACTGGCGTTGCTCTCTTCTGTTCGTTCTGCTCTGTGTGGACATAGCACATGTGCCTCCTGAGGGCATAGCAACAGGTACCATATTGTGGTGTAGCACTGGACTTCAAAACTGGGAGAATCTAAGTTGTTTTCCTTGCAGATTATACTGGATGTGGGAGGACTCTCCAGAGGAATAGAACCAATAGAATGTGCATGCGGGTATTAAATATAATCGTATATATTTGAATATATATGTATATGATGATAGGAGGTTTATAGGATTTGCTTATTGATAGGGACCCGGGTAACTCAGCAGTGGCTGTCTACCAGCTGGAGAAGTGGAAAATCAGTCGCTTTGCTAGAAAGTGGGACACCTTGGCAGCCCTAGGTCAGCACTGGAAGCCTGGAGGCTCCCTGCAGAGTAGCAGCATCAGGGACTGAGTCAGTATCAAAAGGCCGAAGGGGCTGGAGTCCCAGGTTGAGAAAGAGGTCTCTGCAGAAAGGAAAGGACTTGCAGGTTTCATGCTGCCTTTTCTTCTTCATCCCACGGTCTACCTGTTGGAAGGTGTCACCACTTTCAGGGGCGGTTCTTACTGCCCATGTCAAGCATTCTTGGACAGACTTTCAAAGAACCCCGAGTGGTCCACCATCCTGAGTACCTATTGATGCAGTCAAATTCAGAAGCAAGGCCACCCCACACCGGCCTATGTGCTTTGCTGTAATGGCATAGATGAGCTTTGGCAGTTTCTATGAAGAAAAGGATACATCGGACACCCAGCATGTGCAGACGTCTGTTCTAGCTGCTTTACACATATTAACTAATTTAATTCTCAATAACCATCTCAGGGTAGGGTTTGATATCCTATTTTACAAACAAGGAAAGGGGGGTATATATGGATTTGATGGTTTGTTTCAGGTGTGAAAGGGTGGCAAATGGCACAGCTGTAATTTTTGGAGGCAAGCTTTGGGCCTGTAACTATGACAATCTGGGGGGCCTTTTGTCCAGATGCATTACTCGTCTCGTAACTATGGGGGTAACAGAGGAATGTGGATGTGCGTTTGGTATTTGAGATTCTAGAAGTGTGGGTAATTTGGTCTTCACCTTCTTCTGGCTTCCCTCCAACAGGTCCTTTAGTCTTTTTTTTTTTTTAAATGAAATCTTATCTATAATCTTATCTATAAAATTGAGTAATGATAGTGTTTACCTCAGAAGGGTGTTCTGGGGTTAAATGAGGTCATGTCCTTAGGGCTCTGCATGTTGAGCAACCTGCTCCCCAGTGCAGCTGAATATATTCATTGCCATTCACTTGTATATGCTTCTTATAAGGAAAAAAACCAAAGCTCGACAACCCTGACGCAGGGTAACGAATGTACTAATATTTAAATGTATTCCAATGTCAATTTCATGAATTCCTTTTTGATGGAGGGATATTTGCTATTGTTTGTTATTTATTTATTTTGAGGCAGAGTCAATCTCTGCTGACTGGGCTGTCCTTTACCTCACAGAGATCCACCTGTCTCTGCCTCCCGAGTGCCAAAATTGAAAGTATGCACCACCAAGCCCTGCTTGCTACCTTCACACATTCCTGAACAGCAATTAAAAGTTACCAGAACTGACACCAAACAAGCAGGCCCAACCTGGTGATTTATGGTTCAAAGGAGATGACTCAGATGGTTAATTGCTTTTTGTTGGACCCTTATACTCTTTCGGAAGATTTTTAAAAAAAAAGTTACTTTCATTTCATGGTTTCTTGTTAAGTTTTGTGCATGTTTGCTGTGTGTGTGTGTGTGTGTGTGTGTGTGTGCGCGCGCGCACACGTGCGTGTGTGTGCCACACATCTACTGAAGTCAGAGGACAGTCTCAGGTGTGTGTGTGTGTCCATCTTGTTTGAGGCTGTATCTCTTTTTAACAGTTTGTCTCTGTTGTTAGCTTCCTGGCTTTATTTCCTTTATTTCCAGGGCTTCTTGTGTCCTGTCTTTGGCTCCCATCTCACAAGGGGGGCACTTGGATTACTGAGTCAAGCTTTATGTAGGTTCTAGAAATTTACACACAGCTCCTTACATTTATGTGACAAGTGTTTTACCCACCGAGTCACCTCTCCAGTCCCCAGGAAAGATCAGTTTTGATGTACTGTTTACTTCATTTTATTCGTCCTGTGACCTGAATGCTCATATCACAGGTATCGCAAAATATGATGCAATTTACAACGAAAAGTGGGGATAACAACACATAACATTTAGATTAATGATTTTGTGTTGCACATTTTAGGTATTAAAATGATAGGCTGTGAGATGGCATTCCTAGGCCTTCTTATGCTAACATGGTGCCCCATCAGCTCTCCTAGAGCTTGCACGGAGTTCTGATTTGCAAAACATTGACCCCCCAGGGCTCCTCTCCACTCATTTTCCTTCCTACTTCAGGTTCCTAGGCCACTTTGCACAGGATCAAAGCAGTGTTCACGCAGAGTATCAGCGTATGTCGGTGGTTCATGTTGGTGAATGTTCAGAATAATGGCATCCTGCTTAAAAACAAAAAGGTGTATCCCAAGGGAAAGGGTTGGAACAGCATTGCAATAAACACTGTCAGTCTTTGCCCACATCTGATATTCTAATGAGAGAAAATCCCCTACAACTTTTAGAGTCTTGACTGCCTGCAGGGATGCCAAGTGATTCTGACTTCAGAATGCAAAGAGAACAGTCACGAAGCCTTCACGTGATTGATTAAAACTTTTCCTAGTGTGTTTAACTCTCACGTGCACCTCTGGGAGGAGATTCCTGTCCAGGCTGAAAGGCTGAGCATCTGAGAGATGTGAGCGCTCATCCTAAGGGTTACTGCCTGATCAGACAGACCATTCTAAATGTAGCTGTCATGCTCTCCTCACTGCAAAACACAAGTTAGCAATGCATGTTCTAAAAGAGATTGCAAACTCACAGTGAAGCTTAAGCCTAGCCCTCATTATTCTAGATGGGTTTAGTCTCTTAAAAAATATTTATTCATTTTATTGTATGTGCGTGTGTGCGCATGTGTGTGTGAAGATGTGTGTTTACGTGTGTACATGAGAACGTAGGAGCCAGAGGTCAACATCAGCTGTCTCTCTTGGTCACTCTCCATGTTAGGTTTTGAAACAGGACCTCTCCCTGAGCCAGGCTCACCAGTTCATCCACACCGGGTTTGCATGGGTTCTGGGCAGTGTAACTCAGGTTCTTTAGTTTATGAGATAGACACTTTAGCACCCGACCCATCTCTATAAACTAGTGGCCCAAGGCTACTAAAAGAGGCCCAACTCTCAGTTCTGTTTAATCCTAGTGCTCTTAGAGGCAGAAAGCTATAAGCGAGAGACTAACATGGACTATATAAAGAGATTCTGCCTCAAAACTTACAAAGCTAAATCCCAAATCAAACCAAAGCCTGATAATATGTTATTGAACCCATGACTCTAGGTAAGGTGTAGTTTAAGAAGAAATTTACCACAGGTGTTTTTACCCTTTTCCTTTTCACTTAAAACAGTTTTAAGGCCCAGATTTTCCTCAAGGAAGGGAGGTAGAGAGACACAAAGTGTTCTCTGATAGGAAACTCCAGAAAAGTCTTAAATCTCCAGAGTGAGGGGTCAGTCTTCTGAGGAATCAGGGCGATGGTACATAGCCGCTTGGAAAGGAAGTCGCAGGAAGCGCCTGTCAAAGGGAAATCACTGCCCATTTCCCAATTAGTCAGTTGCTTATTACAGGAAATGGGAGTTTAGAGCCTTTTTCAATGACGCAACAGGAGAGTTTGACCAAGAGGGTGAGGGGGACCCACCAGGTGCAAGGCACAGCTCTAGAGAGGAGTGGAAAACAGGAGACTGAGAAAATGTTTCAGAGGACTCAGGCCAAGGGTGTTGCGGTGCATACCTGTAATCCCTGAAGTGGAGGTGGGAGGATTGGAAATACAAAGCCTGGCCTATATGAATTGCCTCAAACAATACAAAAAAAACCTCTCTAAAATGTAATAAAAATGTCAGAGAAAGGACAAAGAACTAACCCTAGTCCTACAGAAGTCAAGCAACAGGGCATATGTCACACAGGTGGCACTTCTTCCTACGTAAAACAGCTTCAGTGTCACCCTCCACAAAGAAAGAAGCATGGCATGTGCCTGGTGTTACCTGTGTGAGGCTCCCCCCTATGTAAAGCAGCTCCAGGGCCACCCTCCGTGAAGGAACCCGAGGAACAGATTCTCTCTCCTCTGAAATGACTGCACGACCCTCAAAATAATCTTGGGGGACTTGAGAACTAATAAGCATCTGCCAAAAGCACACGTGATACATTTTTGACAGTTTCATCCTTTGGGATACCAGTGGAAAATCAGCAAAGATTCATCAAAGAGTAGCTACCGTGATGGAGAAATGAGAACCAGTGAACCAGGCTCCTTTCTCCTCTTATGGGGGACACACCAGCAACACAGCTAACAGTGTGCTTCAGCTACATGTGGGCACACACAGCATAGGAGACAGAGACGCTCAGAAAAATTACACCAAAGGAAGGGACATCTGGAGGGAATAGGTCCCAGTTACCTGCCACTGAAGGAAACAATAAAGAAAAGGCAAGTCTGGGGGCGGGCCATGAGGGAGATGATTCAGTGGATAAGGTATCCTGTGCAAACCCAACGGTCTGAGTTTGGATTCCCAGCACCCAAAACTGGGCTCAAAAGACATGTGTTTGTCATCTCAGTATTGGGGAGGTAATGAGAGGGGCTCCTCAGGGCTTGCCAGCCTGCCAGTCTTGCCAATTTAGTAAGATCCACATTCAGTGAGAGACCCTGTCCCAAAATAGCAGCCAGAGAAGAGATTGTGGAAGATGCCCAGTGTTGACCTTTGCCCTCCATACACACACACACACACACACACACACACAGAGAGAGAGAGAGAGAGAGAGAGAGAGAGAGAGAGAGAGAGAGAGAGAGAGAGAGAGAGAGAGAGAGAGAGAGAGAGAGAGAGAGAGAGAGAAAGATACAATTTTTTGAAAGGAATCATCTCTAGTTAGGGCATAGCAAACACAGGGCTGTCAAAATGGGAGAAACGCAGATCTAAAAACGGAGGCTACAAGACTTCAAGGTTGCAGCCTGGCAATGCAGGATGGTGGAGGTGGGTGGGGGTAGGGAAATGGGGTAGACAGTAGAAGTTGCAGTTTTGATGAGCACCAAAGCTAGAGGGCTCATCGTGGTGCTTCAGATATTGATAGAGTAATGGCTAATGGTTGCTTTTGTCTTATAGCGTTTGAATCTAACATAAAAGGGAAGAGCGCTTAGAGCTAAATCTGAAAACTCTTCACAGCCATAGGAGATGAAAACAGAAGTGTCCTCAGCGGCTGATGACTGGAGATGACAGGGAGGATGTTCATTAGCAAAGACAGCTAACACTGTGTGTGTCAGAGAGGGAAGAACAGGAAGCTCGGAGAGGCCAGGCTTAGGTAGGAAATGTGGTCGATGAGAGACACAGCCGTCAGTATCTACTCTGCAGATTAAACACTGGAAGTCTCCCATGAGGCCAAGTGCTACCTCTTCATTGCTAATTTCTGCTGCCGTATTTTTCTCAACAACAGTCTACTCACACTCCTCTAGGGTTTAATCTACTGCTTTGGGAGTAGACCTTAGGAGTTTCTCTGTAGCTTTGGAGCCTGTCCTGGAACTCTTATAGACCAGGCTGGCCTTGAACCACAGAAATCCACCAGCCTCTGCCTCCCAAGTCCTAGGGTTAAAGGCATGTGCCACCATCGCCCGGCTTTGGGGCTCTTTTAGATGTGGGAACTAGCTTGGAAATACCAGGGTGTTTCAATGCTGAGGTCTGAGTGTGAAATGGTGCCCACAGGCTCATGTGTTTGAACACTAGTGGGACCTGTGTGCAGAGGGGCTTTCTGGGAAAACTGGGTCACGGGAAGCAGGCTGTGAGGTTTCATAGTGAGCCCTACTTCCTGTCTCCTCTCTGCTTCTGGGATATGAGCACAGTGTGAGCAGCTGCCTGACATTTCTGCCTTAATGAAGTAGGCCTTATTCTGAGAGGCTTTTGTCTGGCATGTTGTCACAACCGTGAGAAAAGGTAACGATGCATTAGCGCTGGCTCTTCACCCTATGGAGGACAGGGAACAAGGAACTGTCTCAAGACCGGTTCTGTCTCCACCCACCTCTAGAACTCCCAGAATGCATCAACAGGACTCACCTGGGCAAGCTGCTGGCTCTCTCACTCTTCATTCTGTCTGACAAAAGAAAACTGTCACATTCTTGAGGTAAATACTTTTAGTAGGAGCCACGAAGAGAACACTAATATCTACAGAGAAACACCCATGCTTTTGGGAAAACCCCCTAAAACCAAAACCAAAACTAAAACAAAACCAAAAAGCAGCAACAACAACAAAATCAACAGGTTTATTGAACACACCGAGAGGTGTGTCAGGCTGGCTTGTAACAAGGGTTCCTACCTGCATCCCTGGTTAGTATTTTATAATGGTTCTTATGGGAGAGAGTGCGCTTAGCTTCCACACACTGTTTGCTTTCTTAAGTTATTATTTTTAAGCCTTTTACTTGCCCTTTTCTTAATTGGCCTATTATGGAATAAAATTGATATTATACACATTGCTTAGCAACAAGAACAAATGGTCCCTTTGTGTACGCGTTATGAAAGCTCCAAGACTCTCAATGATTTTATGTGTGCTACGTGTTCATTCTCTTGTCATCTTTGTTCATAGCCCTTTAAAAAAATCTTGAAGTTTTAAAAACTCCATTTACTTATTTGTAAGTGGGGGGGGCATACATGTCATCATGTGTCTGTAGAAGCCAGAGGGCAGCTTGCAGGATCCAGTTCTCTCTTTTCACCACAAGAGTCCTGGTGATGGTCAGGAAATTGCTCAGTGCTACTCCGTGATGGTACACGAGTTCTAATTGGTATTAATAATAAAAACCCAGAGACAGATATTAGGGGACGAAAGCTGAAAGATCAGAGGAGCAGAGTGTGCCGGCCACTAGAGATCTTACCTCTGCAACTTTCAGCCCCCAAAGAGACCTAACTCCTCTCTCCACCCCGTCCTACCACTTCCTCTTTTTTTTCTCACTTCCTCTCTTCATGGAGTCTTATCACTTCCTGTCTGTCTATATAGGTATCCAGAACTCTATGGTTAACTAATGGTTAGCCCCTCCCTCTGGTCTTCAGACAATCTTTATTTGTAGAGTGCAAAATATTACCACATAATGATGGGAACCCAGGGTGCTGAGGCCAAAGCCTCTTAATGTTTCCTCTTGTCATTAGCCAATGCCATAGATTTTCCCACAGTGTGGGTGATGGGCCCCATCCATCCTATGCTTTAGATGTGAAGTGTAGGCCACAGAGATGCCTGGGTTGAGGTTCCTGCCTAGATGGTGGCACTATCGAGAGATGATTAGCTCAGGAGGGGGCTAACCTCGGCAATGCATGGAGCCTAAATGGGCTGTTTGGAGGGGGTTGTAGGAAGTAGGATATTGAGTCGGGTGCACTTTAGGGGGATATAGTTTGTCCCCAGAACCTTCATACCACTCCACAAATTGCTTCTTGTGCAGCCTGATTTCATGGTGCTTTCCGCCATGATGTTTCCCCCTTACTGTGAGTCAACAGGCTGATTCAAACCTTTGAAGCCTCCAGCCAACTGCGTCTTTTCTCCCTCGAGCTGACAGACTCTGATTTTTGTCATGGCAACGAAAAGGCTAAAGTCATTATTAAACGTTAAAAAGTTATTGGGTGGGGAACATGACTGCCACTGTCTGAATTAGTTGGCAGTTACTACTGAATGAGCTGGCTCTCCCTCGCATGCTCAGGGACTTGTGTCAACTGAAGCTTTACTGAGCATTTGTAAGCAACAGAATTTCTGGAATGGCAGGTGCGGTTTTATGCCATGCCCCTGTGGAGTTGGGTCAGTTTGTCTGCCGTTGTTCCTTCTCCATGGTTCAGGTCCTTGATAGAAATGAGGAGATGTACCTGGGAGGATTCCAGTCCTGTGGTCTGAAATAGCTGCATATTTAGCAAGGAAAGAGAGTGGGAGGGGGAGAGAGAGAGAAGGAGAGGGAAAGGGGGAGAGGGATATATATGTATATATACATACATATGAGAGAGAGACAGGGAAGGAAAGGAACCGAGAGAGAAGAAAGTAGGGGAAGAAGGGGAGGGATGAGAGGAGAAGAAGATGGGGAGGGGTGAGGGGAAGAGAAGAGGGGGAGGAAGAGGAACAGAAGGAAGAAGAGACAATGTGGTGGTTTAATTCTGTGTGCTGTCATGGGCTCAGGGTTAACCCATTTTTGCCTTCATCCCCTTCAAGATTTGGCCACAGTTTGAAGCATAGCAGGGCTGGGAGCTTGAGGAGTACATTTGGAGTAGTTTCTCCAAACAGGTGAATCCATGGTGCTCACAGCTCTCAAGTTTGAGCTGCTGGGTGCCCATTCAATTGTGCTCTATGAACAGGCTAATGTGTGGTTCTCAGGGATGACAGAGGTCTCCTTCACCCTAGCACTCGCTCCAGCTAGGGCCGCAGGGCGAATATGCTGAAGGTACTGGGTGTGGGCAACATCAGGAGTCACCAACTCCCGTCTGTAGAGTCTGTTTTATTCTGTGAATGAAAGAGAAGGGAAGCTACCCTTGTTCCGGGCAGCAGCCTCCCATTCCTGCTGAGGCACATGAGTTATTAGTGACTAGTAACCCTAATTAATGTTAGTGGGTCACAGGAAAACCAACAAAACAATGCATGCAGATGGGAGGGAGTCTGTTGGGAAGAAAACGCGGTTTGACAGAAGGAGTATTTGAAAGGATGATGGGGAAGGCGAAAATGAGCAAAATGCAGGCATTTTAAATATGTATGCATGAAATTGCCAGGACGTTAAAAAAAGAAACAAAGCAAAGGAAGAAAGTGTGTCAACACAGTGCAATGGAAGATCAAGGGGAGTACCAGAGGGAACAGCAGAGGTGACAGAATTCTTGCAACAGCTCCAACCGTCCCCCATCCTCATCTCTCTTCTACAGCTTGGCCTTTCTACCCTTCACCCCTGCCCTGTCATTATCTGCAGATGTTATCTGCCCAGCAGATGTTGTAACCTGTGAGATCCCAAGGCTTGTTCCCACCCTGCTCTGCTGCCCTTCCCCCACCCTCCTGACCTGGACTCAAGGTTCCTGGAAAGGGAGCCCAGGAGCCCAGGGAAGGAAGGGCAGAACCCTTAATACACATGGCAGCCAGAAGCCGAGGAGAGCTCTTTTGACAGTTGGAAAAGTAAATATTTATTTCACAGATCTTAAGTCTTTGATTCCGCACAGTGGACCCCAGGTATATTTTTGTTTCCATCTATGGCACCTCTGGAAGACAGGACCTTGCGAACAGCCTCGTTTTATCCCTCAGTGCTAACAGTTGAATGCTTGCCAGAGTGACATTATCCTCACTCACTGTTTCTGAGGAGGAATGAAGCCTTGGTAGGGGACTTCACTATTGTGTCGTGAGAACAAATGCCTCTATTTACACCCAATAGGAATCAACTCCAGCCAGTGGCACAGGAAAGCAATTGCTTAACCCAAATTGGCAGATGAAAGTTGAGACTTGTGATGCACCCCATGGAACGTAGTCCTGAAAATAACCGCGATAGTAAAATAAAGGCTGTGAGTTATGGAAGGGCAAGAGGGGGTCTCCCCGTGTGCGAAAGTGCGACCCTGCCTCTGAGAAGATTCTTAGGTGTTACAGTGAAAAATACTAGATTTGAAACAGCTTGATCTGCCCTACTTGGTTTTCTCCACCTAATTTCTTTTGGTTGCTTCTGTTTTCTGGGTTACAGACAAAACAAAACTTTTACATGTTACACATAAAATAAGCAAAACTTAAAAAGAAAAACCTCAATGTAAAATCACCTTATGTGCCTGATTTAGCCTCTTCTAGTTAAGGTGTCATTCATTCTCTGGAGGGGACAGCGCCACCATCCTGTATTGCCCTCAGTGGCAATGACTTTTTCCAACCTCACGACCTCTCACCTTCTTTCTGTTGTCACAAAATGGTGTACAAAGGACACTGGGATTGCAACAGGTTGAGCTTCCAGAATCAACCTACCAGGAGAGCTACAGAATCTGTAATCTGTTGTAAGGCAGTCTAAAATAAATTAATCTAAAATACGTCTCAGAAGTCTTTTCTGTCCTCCATAAAGTAGGAAGAATGATTAACACGTGATTCCCTTTGATGAAACAGAATTGTCCACGGACAGCAGAAAGATTTCTACCAGATGTCCCTTCGATAAGATCACAAGTGTTAAGTAACGTGGCGACTTCTAACAGCCTGACAATTACAGCTTAAATTTCATAAGATCTCTGGGGGAGCCTCTGTGACCCAGATCAGGACCCATGGGATTTGTTTTCTAATACCTGTAAACAATAAGCTCCATTAGTGATTGTCTCAGATAGGCTCAGAGATTTTGCTATCTGCAAGTGGTGATCAATTTTGTGAAAACATACATTAGCCATTAAATTGATACTTCCCTTTGGGAAGTATTTTTTTTATAAACATTTATATTTTCTCAGCCCTCTTATTACAATATCATGGAGGACCATTCATTGCAAAAGGAAATGAAAAAGAAATCAGTGGTAGGGTTGGGTTGAAACCTGCACTTTATTGGGGGGTTTTTCAGTCTGTCTGTAGAGGGGGGACTCTGATACTGGGGACTGCTGGTCTTTGGGGTTTTATTTTTAACGTCTTCACTTTGTCTCAGTTTGTTCGGGAATTACTTCCTTCATTTTCCTGGCTGCATCTAACTATTGATGTCAGCATGAACACTTAGCTTAACATGTCAGGACTGAATTTTCCTTAGACACAGTGCATAGTAGAAACTGTGCACTGGGTTCTCCAAGTTTCTGTTCTGGTCTCTAAAGCCTTCAGGTCTGGCCTCTTAGGAGCCCATCTGTTTGCAGGCAAAAACAGAAGTGTTGCCACCTGTAGGTAGAAAAGGAACTACAGAAGAAGGGTAAAAAAAATATTATCTTTATGAGCACCATGATTTTGGCCTTGTAAATCCCGAATGCCACCCTTTCCTTTTTCTTCCCCCACACCGCCGTTGGTTCCCGTCTATACCACAGTAACTGTATAGCTTTATTTTTCTTGTGTATGTTTAATGGGCCTGATGGATTGGTCGCAGGATGGAAACCTCAACTTGGCATGACTAAACCCCTCCGTTTCCTGCATGATTTTGTTCTTAATGTTGAACAAAAGTTTAAGATTGGCACATAGGGGAAAAATGCAAGAAAGCTTGATTCATTTTTTGACTGAAGATGCTTTTGTGCATCTATGACTCAAGTTTTAATAAAAAAGAAACAATAATCGTGGTGTTTCTAGTGTTAAAAGACAGTATATAACCAAAGCCCAGATTCATCTGAGGGGAAAATGTCCCTTCAAAACAGAAAAACCAAACCAAACCAAAAAGAGAACAATTAGAAGGAAAAAAAGGGGGGAACTTTGATAAATTAAAGAACCATCTACCAGCTAAACTGACACTCCATATGCAGAGGACCCAATTTCCATGCATGTTATAAAAAAATGTGTTAAATCAACTAACATTGATATAACTTCAAGCAATTAGGAGCATGCTAATAACGATATGAGTCTTCAGCTGTAAATAATTGCACTGCCCCAAGGCTATGCTTTAATTCTTGGCTTGCTGTATCTATAAACAATAATCACACTGCAAAGCAAGTTGTGTTGTTTTTGTTCACAGTTTGGGAAATGATTTTTATACCCTACAGTGATGCTGATGGCTATTTTGACCTTCAGGAACTCCGGCCTGTGAGGCTAAGAGCTAATGTGTACTCGCATCGATCTGAGTTGGAAGCACACAGCGGGTTACAGTGGCTGTTTTACTACCAGCACAAAAGCTCTATCGTCAATCAGAGAGCTATGTGAAAAGGGGGCTTGCCGCTGTGACTCAATAAATGGGGACATTAGGAGGAAATGCTATAATTGCTGCTACCCACATCTTGTTAATGAGTAATGTACACTCAGACTCCATGCGACTGCAGCTAAACTGTTTATACAATTTATTCTTATGTTGCAACTAACATTTAACATAATGAAGTATCATAATTGTGGCCATTAAAGTCAAGATTAAGATTTGTTTAATTAGAATTAAGAAAATGTAAAAGAGAAAACTCTTTTCCAATGGTGAGTGTACGGGATGGATATGGGATGAAGCTAGTACCAGATATTGTGTACATAAAATTGCTCGTTGGAGGTCTTGTCTTTGAATATTTTCCCCCAATGCTCTAGTCAAAAGTACAGAGAACACAAAATAGAAAGGGCATTAAGTTGGTTCTGGATAAATACAGAGTGTTATTATACAGATCGTTAGAGTTGTAGCTTTTACATTTTAGAATTTACATTACCCCTAGGCTAAACAAATAATATCTTAAAACACACAACTCATATTACCATCCAGGCAAGTTATCAAATGAATTAGAGAGGAAATAAGCTCTTGACTTTGTATAGGAAATGTCATAACTTTGTAAAGCCAAATGGTCATTAAACCTCTATTTTAATTATCTGCATGTCCAAACGCAGGCACTTATATAATACGATATTTTTACATAAGCCGAGGGACAAAACATGGCTAATGGAATGCTTGGAGGAAATGCAGCCTGTCCAGATTCATTAAGTGAACCCGTCTCATCCGGGTCATTCATGTTTTCCTTGCCTTCCTATATCGTTAAGAGCTTAAGAGTCCCCAAATGCTCTCAGCAACGGAGTTACTAGGGCTTTCTCTTTCTGAGGTAGGGTTTTCACCCTGTCAGAAGGCTATTTCTAAGCAGCTCAGCTTGTCCTTCCATGACACCCATGTTCACATTTTCCCCTCAACTTTCTTTTTTAAATTTCGGATGGGAATGTCTTCCTAAAGAATCT
Source organism: Dicrostonyx torquatus (assembly GCA_028555095.1). Classification (NCBI taxonomy): domain Eukaryota; kingdom Metazoa; phylum Chordata; class Mammalia; order Rodentia; family Cricetidae; genus Dicrostonyx; species Dicrostonyx torquatus. Next base: position 16,777,135 of record JAQHUG010000008.1, on the reverse strand, counting down.
CTTTTATTTTTGAGGTTACAATTACACAAGCTTCTCCTTCCCTTCCAATCCCCCTCCCATATAACACTTCTTGCCCTCTTTCAAATCCATGGCCTCTTTTATCATTAGTTATTGCTACATGCATACATGTATGTATATGTATCTCTATGTATACATATAGGTCTGCATTTTGATTGGTTGTGGTTTTCTGAAATGGTCTCTGTCTGTTGCAAAGATAAGTCTCTTTGATGAGGGGGTAAGGACTACACTTATGTATAAGGACAAATATTTAGAATGCAATTAGGAATTATGCTGGCATACTAAAGTGGTGGTGTAGAGTCTCCTCCAAGATTCATGACTTCACTAGCCCTGGGTACCTGGATAGGTTTCCAGGACCAGACATTACTTCCCTCTTGTTGAGTCAGTCTCAAGTCCAATTACAAAGCTGATGGTTATTTCCAAATTATGTGTGCTGTTACTGTACCTTTTTGGCTATCACACCATGCGGGTCACTGTGGTTCGTAAGCATCATAGCTGGGTAAGAATGTTGTTTGCTTCTTTCCTTTGGAAGCTTACATGATGCCTTCTGGTACCATGAAAGCAGGTCCTTGGGAAGAAGGCATCCAGCTCAGGGAGCTCTGGTCTCTGTGTCTGAAGTGCACGGTATCTTCAGCAATAAGGACTTGCCTTCCCACCTAAGGGGGGCAACCAAGGGCAAGAGCAGTAGTCAGGGTATTTTAAAGTCTCTAGGACAACACTGAGCAACAACTCAAAAGAGGGCTTCTCATGTGTTCGGCTCTTTGTTAGGTGGTCTTTGCCTCTTGAATGTGTCATTGTCAACTCAGATGTGAAAATATCTCTTGAATTGTATATGCGTATTTATACACAGACCTATGTGTAACAGTTTTTGATGGTTGATAGGATGGTTTCTTAAAACCTTTTAAAATATCCTTAATGTTATTTTATCTTCCTGGATAATTCCTGGAAATTTCATATTCTTGTCCTTGAAGATTCCATCAATATAAAATTTTGCTATAAATAGAGTCGAAGGAAAAATGGGTGAAGCTCAGAGAAAAAGACTTCCATTCTTTAAGCCTCTGTCCTTTTGGTTCTGTGACGTGAGCTGGTCACCTGACAGCCATCATTGCTTCTTCACTAAATAGATGAGGTGAACTGTTCCTTCCCTTTGTCTCTAGTAAAACTTTCAGAGGATCTAAGGTCCTCATAAATTTAGGTGAAGCTTAAGCTTTAGTAACCAAAGAAAGTTGTCTTGTGAGCCAACTCCTTGAGATGACTCATAATGACATCTTTGGCCACAGATGACTACTAAAAGTGGGCATCAAAACAAAACAGCAACAACAATAACAGCAAAATCAAGCCAAAACAAAGGTGCTACTTTTTCAGCCCTCAGAGGAACTCATTATCTTTTCTTTTCTTGCATCTTACATGTTGTGGAGGTTCTCATGGATGAAGGTGATCACCATCTGCATAAAACGCTATCAAGATTTTGTTTTGAAATCTCAGTTCAAATTCAAATACTTCTAATTATTAAAATCAAAACTAAACCAAACAACAACAAGAGCAAAAATCCCCATAAAGGTCAGGAATGTCTTCTCACGTCTCTTAAAGCCATAAAAAGAAAACCCTGATGAAAGAAAAGAAAAGCAAGTGATGATTTGATTTTGTAGCAATAAAGAGTTTAAGATAATGTATTTGAGAATGCTATCTGATTGGCCTGCAGTTACGGTGTGGTATGCGAGACTTGATACCAGATTTCTTAGCTTACTCTAGAATTTATTTTTATAGTCTTTTCTCCTCTATAAATTAAACATGACAGGTTGAGTTTTGTCCGTACTTAAAATGTTGAATAAGTTTAGAGTTTATCGACTTGAACAAATGCTCAGGAATTCCAGCTAGCAAATGGAAGTAAGGGCATTTATTTAATGAATTTATTTATTGAGGGTCCTGACATGTATCAGTCACTGTACTGGATAAAAAAATAGCATGAACTGAGTCCCAGTGGTTTTCATATGGGCCTAAAATACACACTTTCTAATTCTCTGTGGAAAAATGGGCAGGCTCAATATGTTGATACTATGAATGATCTCTTCCTGTTTTAGGAATCATTTAAAGATTGTTGATAATTACCTCAAGTTGTAGGTGCACTCTTTTTCTAGGCCTGCCCGAAATGAGTTCTGAGTAAAAACATTTGTTGTCCTCTAACTCCTCTTAATGATTAAAGCTAAGCACTCAGTTTACCCTCCTGAGATCTTTCCTCCTGCCCTTTCTTCTTCAAATCATCTCTCCCTGGCACTCTGTTGGTACCTCTGGGAGTGTCAAGCTGAAGAACAACTAAATATTTACATTTTGTTTCTTTGTAGCTCAGTTGATTTATTTATTTATTTATTTATTTATTTTAAAGATTTATTTATTTATTATGTATACAACATTGCTTCCATGTATGCTTGCAGGCCAGAAGAGGGCACTAGATCTCATTATAGGTGGCTGTGAGCCATCATGTGGTTGCTGGGAATTGAACTCAGGACCTCTGGAAGAATAGTCAGTGCTCTTAACCTCTGAGCCATCTCGCCAGCCCTCAGTTGATTTATTTAAAGCAACCACAGTCAGGAAAATGATTTTCCACCAACACGGCATTATTGTTGGGTAAAGCTACCTTTCTTAGTTACTGAAATTGTTTGGGATGCTGCTGCTGAAACCAGGGGAGCATACGAGATACAAGTGCACTGGAGATACCACAGCGGTCACCAAGCTACTCGGTATCCATGGATTCACTCAGTTCATGTTACTCTTCCTGTCCACCTACGTAACACGATCATCCATTTACTGAATATTTTATGAGGATGGTGAAACTCACAAGGATGATGCACAAAATACTCGATGAGCACGTGGATTTATTTGGTGTTTTCGTCATCTTATAAACTACACGATGAGTAACATGGAGTCTGCACATATGCTTGAGCTTCAAGCAAAGGTATTGGGTGCAGAGTCAAATCTGGAGACTGTGATTTCATTTGCGCCAGCAGTTTTTTTGACCTGGAAGCTAGCTGTAGGATGGAGATAATAAACCAGAGGCAAGATTAGAAGATACTTAACAAACTTCACCAATCTATATTGTGATGATTTCACGGGGATCAATCAGAGGAGTTGGTTCATTTTCTGTGTAAATACAAAACTGACAGCATGAAGAGACATTTTGAGAAAATACATAGTGATTTAATAAGAGGTGTGTGTCCCAACAGTCAAACTATATCAAAGGAATTTGGTACCTGAAGTCAGAATTAAATGTTCCCAGAGCAATTTCAAAGCAATTTCTGAAAATACCTAAATTTCTCCCATTGAACAACTATATAACACAGCTTGAATTCTGCCCTGCACATACAAACCCCACTTTTAGTTAGAAATAAATTTGACTATTGCAATTGGAAAAATGTAAAGCTAAGACTAAATAATATTGTTCACCAATCCAAATGTCTTTAGTTAATATGACAAATAATTGTTTATATATTATAGTAACAACATCAAAGAATTTATAAAATTTTACAAAGATATTGATATATATATAAACACAGTATTATATATACAAACATACACATACTCACAGATATATAAATACTATACATACACACATACATGTACACATACACACATATATACACTATATACACATATACATATAAATCCTATATATAAACACATACACATACATGTATACATGCACATACACTCACATATACATGTACACACTATATTTACACACACATATAAATACTATATATACATCTATATACATACACATATTTACACACATATATATTATACAAATAAATATATAATACACTATATATACATGTCTATATATGCACACATCTATATACATACACACTATAAATGCATACACACATACATAAACATACACATAGTATATTGACTGTTTTCATGTGTCAACTTGACATAAACTAGAGTTATCAAAGAGAAAAGAACCCCAGTTGAGGAAATGCCTCCATGAGATCCAGCTGTAAGGCATTTTCTCAATTAGTGATCAATGGGGGAGGACCCAGGCCATAATGGTGGTGTCACCCCTGGGCTGGTGGTCCTGGCTTCTATAAGAACGCGGGCTGAGCAAGCCAGGAGAAGCAAGGCAATAAGCAGCTCCACTCATGGACTCTGCACCAGTCCTTGCCTCCATTGTCCAACATTGCTTGAGTTCCTGTTCTGACTTCCTCCAATGATGGACTATGATATGGAGTGTAAGCCAAATGAGCCCTTTCCTCACCACCTTGTTTTTGGTCATGGTGTTCAGTCGCAGCAATAGAGACCCCAACTAAGACAAATTGGTACCAGTGTGGTGGGACATTGCTGGGCCAGACCTGAGCATATTTTTGGGAGGATTGTGGAAGGACGTTGGAACTTTGAGCTAGAAGAGCCACTGAGTACTATGAGCTCTGTAGGATGCTCTGTGGGATCTTAGAAGATAAAAATGTTGAGAGCAGAGCAGAGCAGAGGATGGAGGCCTGGCTTGTGAAGTTTTAGAGGGAACTTTAAAGACTCGATCCAGGCTATTTGCTATTTTGAATTAAGATTCTGTGGTTCTGGTTAGCTGGGGCTAAAGAGTTAGCTGTGATTAACAAGACACAGGACCTAAAAAGTGAATGCTTTCCATTACTGGGACAATTGCTGCTGGCCAACTGGAGCTAAGAAAGTAGCATTGAAAAGAAGGCACCAGCATTGTTAAGGTGGAATCTTCTGGGAAGCGTTTCCTGAGAGCACAGTGAAGCTGTGGTCCAGAGGAAGCCATGGTTGTATCTCAGGTTGGCAGCAGGACTTAGCAATGTGTAAGCATCACCCAGGTGGTACTAGTTTTGAAGGCATGAAGGGGTCATGGAGAGCAGCTGAGGCTTGGCACTGTGAGAGGCCAAGAGACGCACTGGTGAAGGTGCAGCTTCAGTTGCAGTTGAAGGCCTAGGAGTGAAGGGGTCATGAAAAGAAGTTGAGGCTTGGCACCATGAAGAGTGACTATGAGCGTCTGTTGGTGAAAGTGCAGTCCTGTTTCAGCAAGGGACCCCAGCATTTTGGAGATGCCAGTACCAGGTGATGACCACCAAGAACAGCAGCAGTGGAGTGGAGCCGGCTGGAGCTAGAAGACAAGCTGTGTGTGCTGCAGAGGGCAGAGCCAGAGAAGTGACCCAAGCCCTTTGGGGGAGCCTAGAAGAAGACGAGTGAATCCCAGATAACCAGACATTGAGTTATTTATACTGTTTGGTTTTTGCTTGGTTCAGATTGTGATGGTGCCCTGGTTCTTCCCTCTTGAAGACGGTATTAAATTTAATTTTGATTTTTAAAGGAGCCCACAGATGAAAGACTTGAACTTTTAAAAGAGATTGGATATTTTAAAGAGACTCAAATTTTAATGTATTTGAATTTATAAAGACTATGAGGGCTTTTACAATTATTTATGATTTTCATGTGAGATCTTGGGGATGAATAAGAAAGGAAAGGTTGTGGCTTAATAGTATTTGTGTGTTAACAAGGGGACAGTTGTACTGGCTGGTTTGGGGTCAACTTGTTACAATCTAGAGTCATCAGAGAGGAAAGAGCCTGAGTAAATGCCACCATGAAATCCAGCTGTGAGATATTTTTCCCATTTAGTGATCAGTGAAGGAGGACTTAGGCCGTGGTGGTTGGTGCCATCCCTGGTTCTATAAGAAAGCAGACCGAGCAAACCAAGGAAAACAAGCCAGTAAGAAGCTCCCCTCCATGGCCTCTGCATCAACTCCTGCTTCTAGGTTCTAGCACTGCTTGAGTTCCGGTTCTGACTTCCTCCAGTCACAGACTATGGTCTGGTAATGTAAGCCAAATAAACCCTTTCCTCCCCAACTTGCTTTTTGGTCCTGGTTTGTTTGTTTTTGGTTTTTTGAGACAGGGTTTCTCTGTAACTTGAGAGCCTGTTCTGGAACTAGCTCTTGTAGACCAGGCTGGCCTTGAACTCAGAGATTTGCCAACCTCTGCCTCCTGAGTGCTGGGATTAAAGGCTTGTGCCACCACTGCCTGGCTGTTCATGGTGTTTAGTCACAGCAATAGAAACCCTAAGACATACTGTACATATACATATATGAACCTATTCATACACACATATATGTATAGATAAACATATATTCTACACACATATATACATACACATATACAAACAGACATACACAAATGCATACATGCATCATATACATACAAACATACATACACACAATACACATACATGAATATATATACAAAACACATATACACACATTTGTATACAAAATGTATACATGCATATACATACACAGATATATACTTACATAATATATGCACACACATGTATCTGTAGTGTTAGACAAATACGCTCTACCACCGAGCTGCACTCTTCAAGCTCTCAAACACTGTTTTCAACTGTGAATGACTTGATTGATATAAAAGATACCACTTCTCTTCCAAAGCTCAGGGAACAGCAAGAAAAAGGGGACAGAAAGATTGTAAGAAGAACAGGAAGATGTTCAGTTGTACAGCAAAAAGATGTCTCTGGACATGACACAAGTGTTCTCTCACAAACTTACTGAAGCTGCAACTATATGCACAAAACCACACTGTCGTGGGTCCTTTCGTCCTGGGTGGCCGAGGGACCCACAAGGCCCTACCCCCACCCAGGAACTATTGGCAGTTAGTGGTTGTTGAAGAAGGAGGAATCATTTTCCTCAGCCGTGTAACCAGGGTAGCTAGGCTGTATAATGAGTTTTAGTGTAGCTTGGACTACCCAGGAGATTCCAGTCTAGCTTGGCTTGGTGTGACTCAAAAGAAATAATTAATGACTAAATACAGAATCCATGAATGCTGTGAATCACTGACAGTTTGTTGGACTGCTGGGAGAAACACTAATAGAAGAGAAAGCATTATCAAACCTGTGTATTTTTTTCCAGTACTCCACAGCGGAGTCAGAGAAGAGCTTCCCGGAGACTTAACCACACTGTTCACCCAAACCAGAACTACGCTCTGTGTATAGAACTCAGTACTCAGTAACCCAAAGCAAGAATGGTGGTGTGATTTATATCGTCTCACCCAGAAGTACACAGTATGCAAATGAGCCAAATATGAGCCACTAAAGAAAGGACGAAATAATTAATAATATCAGTAGGTGGGTATAGGAATGTAGGCTAAGGTCAATAATTATGATTAATAATACTGAACCTATATATTTTTCTAACATGGATCAATAGATAGAGTATTTTAGCTGTGATTTAACTGCCTTATGCAAATTGACTGAGAAGTAACAAAAAGTAAGGGATTTGTTGAGGTTGACAAGTTTAGAGTCGCTTTTCAGTTTGTGCAAAATCTTTTTGAATTTGGTGTCAATACTGAGCTGACACATGTCAGTGGATCCACTCAGTTTGGACAGACATGATTCTGAAATGAATACAGATTTGATTTAGTTAAAGTAAGGCCTTTCCAGAGGGTGGAATTTGTCTTGTTAATGGGGATGCTAAGCTGTAGGACAATTATTTAGATTTTTTAAAAATTTATGCTACTCTTTATTATCAGTCCTTAAGTCTAAAACAGTGAGGGTATAGTAAAATTTTTATTCAACAAGAACACTGCTTAATGTTCTATCATGTGTTACTTATTAACAAAGCTTGTTATTTTTCCAGAAATTCAAATTCTGAACAGTGATGGACTTAAATGCATACAAAACTTTTTTTTAATAATTCATTGTTTTTAATTGAGCTAATCATTTCCCCCTACTTCCCTTTCTTCCTCCCTCCCTCTCTCCTTCCACCCTCCCCCATGCCTCCCACCCTCCCAATTTACTCAGGAGATCTTGTCTTTTTCTCCTTCTTGGGCAGATTCATGTATTTCTCTCTTACTGTCTTCTTTGTTGTCTAGGTTCTTTGGGGTTGTGGACTGTAGGCTGGTTATTCTTTGTTTTATGTCTAAAAGTCAATTATGAGTGAGTACATATTATATTTGTCCTTCTAAATTTTAAATTATGTTTTGAAAATGTGACAATATGTTTGTTCTTTTTTTGTGGGTGAGCGAAGCAACCTCTTAGGCCCATGATGACCTTAAACGTCTTGAACATCTTGCTCCAATTCACAAGCTGTGGGGTTATAGGTGTATGCCATGACATCTGGCTTTGAATTTACCTTTTCAATGGCAAATTTTATGAAATAAAAGTACAGCTCACTCAAATGTGGGATCAAATGGAGACACATTGGTCAAGGGCACAAATTTTGTATTGTAAGATGAATGTGTAATGAAGACCCATCGCTCAGAGTAGCAACTGGAAATAATGATGGATTATATTGTTTGTTTGAAATCTGCTCAGAGAATAGCTTCTACTTCTCTTTATCCCCTTACACACTGAGCATAACAGAGAATGTTCTACTAGTGCTAATTTGATTGTGGGAATCATTTGATGATGTATAGGCATATCAAACCATCAAGTTGTAAATTTGAGTTATACAATTTTTTTGTTTGTCAGTTATAGCTCAAGGAAGCCTGGGTGATGGAGTAAAGTATAAATTGTCCTTTTGATGAAAACTAATATGTAGTATGAGTTTAAAACATTCAACTTTGAAGATTTTGTGCAAACTAGCTCATTCATGATTTCTCATGTTGATTGCTTCACATTGTTTATAATGCTTTGAAAACATTGGAGAATGTTTTAGAACTATTAACTAAAATGAAATATATCGTGAAAATTATTCTCACCCATTGCATTGCTTTGAACGTGGTGATCAGAAGATTGCATGGCATGTTGTGGCCCCAGCTCTGTTTCTGTCAGACTGCTCTGCCATTCCTCCTTTGTCTGCGATTATAATGTTGCCTATAATTGGATTCATGGAAATGTATCCTTCCTCTCCCATTGTGGCACACTTCTCGGTGATCCTACAAAATTACCAAGGCCATTCTAGGTATACTGAACTTACATGTTGCAATCACCAACTGTTTTGTTAACTCAAGTCTTCAAGTGTTAGCTTTCATTTCTACTATCCGGTGCTTCTCCAAAGATGATAAGTGTGCACATTCCCCAACATTATTCTTGAATTTGAATATCAGATCAAGCAGAGAGTTACATGTCACTCATGGGTGAATTTCACTGTGTGGGTAAAGACTTGCTTTATTATTTACGTTCTATCTCCCTCTACTGACTTGAGCTAGTGGATTTAAACATAAAACTGTAATTTCCCTCTATTACAGTACACAGGAAGGTCATTTGAGATTTGTTGTCTATTTTATCTTAACTGTCTCTGACTTCGAGGGTTACCACATAATTCTCAGGCACTCTTCATGGTGATAGCTGAGGTTTGCTTTTTAGAGTCTAGGACCAATAGTCAACAAGACCCTTTGAACAGCATGCCTAGGTATTGCCTCAGTGGATTCGGGAAGCTGTGGGGGATAGAATAATTGGGTTGTGAATGGCTTTTCTTTGATAAACCTAGGTGCCTGTCATCAGTATCTGACTGTTTTGATTTACTTTAGTGTCCTTGCTAGGGGAAGAATGAATCTTGATATACAGTGGAGGAAAATTTCTTGACTGCATTTCTCCCCATTGTGTTATGCTTTTGTGTCATCTGGCCACTGAATCTGCAGAAGAAGAACAAGAAATTTCTGATACACAATTATTTTTATAGAGTATGCATATTGACTATACGTATTTTTAAAAAATTATTTATTTATTTATTTATTTATTTATTTATTGTATATCCCAACTGCAATTTTCCATCTTTCCTTTCCTCTTATTCCCTCCCTTCCTTCCCTCCTGTCCCCCAGCCCACTCCTCTGTTTTAGTTAAGAAAGGGACAGGCCTCCCATGAGTATCAGCAAAGCATGGCATTTCAAGTTGTGTTAAGACTAAGCACCTCCCCTTGTATGTAGACTGGGCAAGGGAATCCAGGCAATGAGAAATAAGAGCCAGCCAAAGCATTAGGGACAGTCCCAGCTTTCATTGTTAGGAGTCCCACAAATAGACCAATTAGGAGTCCCACAAATAGACCAAGCTACACATCTGTACTTATCTATAGAGGTTAATCCCATGAAAACTCCCTGGTTATTGGACTCTGTGCGTTCCTATGAGTTAGGTTACCTGTTTCTGTGGATTTTCTTGTGATGTCCTTGACTCTTCTCACTCCTACCATCCTTTCTTCCTCTCTTCAGCAGGATTTCCCCAGCTCAGTCTGTTTGACTGTGGACCTGTGCATCTGTTTCTATCAGGTACTGAATGAAAGTTCTCTGATGACAGCTGGAGTAGCCAATCTGATCCCAGGAGATGGCCAGTTCAGTTCACATATCCACTATTGCTAGGATATTGGCTGGGGTTACCCTTGTAGATTCCTGGGAGTTTCTCTTGCATCATGTTTCCACCTGTCCCCCCAAATCCACCCTTCCTGGTATTTTTTTTTCAGTATTCTTCCCTTCCACCCACCATTCAATCTGATTCTCTCAAGTTCCCATCCTCATCCACCCCTAGTCCACCCAGGAGATCTCTTCTATTTCTCAAAGTAGTGAGTCTATACCATGTTTGTCTTTCTGGATCTGGATTACTTCATTCATGATGATTTCTTCTAGTTTCATCCATTTGCCATCAAATTCCTGATGTCATTGGTTTTAACAGCTAAGTAGTACTCCACTGTGTAAATGTATCACATTTTCTTTATCTATTCTTCACTTGAGGGGCATCTAGGTTGTTTCCAGTTTCTGTCTATTATTATAAATAAAGCTGCTATGAACATAGTTGATTAAGTGTCTTTGTGGTGTGATTGAGCATCCTTTGAGTATATGCTCAGGAGTGGTATCGTTGGGCCTTGATTCCTAATTTTCTGAGAAACCGACATATTGATTTCCGAAGTGGCTGTACAGAGTGACATTCCTATCAGCAATTGAGGA
>JAQHUG010000008.1:16737621-16764095 GCA_028555095.1 Dicrostonyx torquatus | reverse complement strand
TTTTTAAAGACTTGAAGTTCTTGTCATATAGGTCCTATCTTACACTTATCTTTGGTTAGAGTTACTCCAAGGTATTTTATATTGTGTGTGGCTATAGCGAAGGGTGTTTTTTCCCTGATTTCTTTCTCAGCTGTTTTCTCACTTGTATATAAGAAGGCTACCGATTATTTTGAGTTAATCATGTATCCAACCATTCTGCTAAAAGTGTTTATCAGTGTAAAGAGTTCTTTGGTAGAATTTTTGTGGTCGTTTATATGAACTATCATGTCATCTGCAAAGAGTGATACTTTGGCTTCTTCTTTTCCAATATATATCCCCTTGATCTCCTTTTGTTGTCTTATTGCTCTAGCTAGAACTTCAAATACTACATTGAATAGTTCTGAGAGAGTGGACAGCCTTATCTTGTTCCTGATTTTAGTTGAATTGCTTTGAGTTTCTCTCCATTTAATTCTATTTCTTTGTTGAGTCATTGCGTGGTTTGGGTATCAGGGTAACTGGAGCTTCATAAAAAGAATTTGGCAATGCTCCTTCTGTTTGTATTTTGTGGAATAATTTGAGGAGTACTGGTCTTAGCTCTTCTTTGAAAGTCTGGTATAATTCTGTGCTGAAACCATCTGGCCCTGGGCTTTTCTTGGTTGAGAGACTTTTAATGACTGCTTCTATTTCCTTAGGGGTTATAGGTTTGTTTAAATTGTTTATCTGATCTTGGGTAACTTTGGTATGTTGTATATATCAAGAAATTTGTCCATTTCTTTCAGATTTTTCAATTTTATGGAGTACAGGTTTTTGAAGTTTGACTTCAAAAGTATGACTTTAATGATTGTCTGGCTTTCCTCAGTGTCTGCTATTGTGTTTCCCCTTTCATTTCTGATTGTGTTAATATGGATATTCTCTCTGCCTTTTAGTTTGTTTGAATAAGGTTTGTCTATCTTATTGATTTTCTCAAAGAACCAACACTTTGTTTCACTGATTCTTTGTATTATCTTATTTCTTTCTATTTTATTGATTTCTGCTTTTAGTTTTATTATTTCTTGCTGTCTTCTCTTCTTATATGTGTTTGCTTCTTGTTCTAGAGCTTTTAGGTGTACTGTTAAGTTGCTAGTGTGAGATTTCTTCAAATTCTTCATGCAAGCACTTAGTATTAAGGACTTTCCTCTTAGCACTGCTTTTATCATGTCCCATAGCTTTGGATTTGTTGTATATTCATTTTCTTTGAATTATAGGAAGTCTGAGATCTTTCTTCATTTGTCTCTTGACCCAGTGGTAATTCAGTTGAGAGTTGTTCAGTTTCTATGAATTTGTAGGTTTTCTCTAGTTTTGTTGTTGAACTCCAACTTTAATCCATGGTGACCTGATAAGATAGAGGAGGATTATTTCATGATTTTGTTTTTTTTTGTGTGTGTGTGTGTCTGTTAAGACGTGCTTTGTGACTGAGCATGTGGCCAGCTTTGGAGAAGGTTCCATGAAGTGCTGAGAAGGCATATTGTTTGGTGTCTGGAAGAAACATTCTGTAGATACATATTAGGTCCATTTGAGTAATAATATTTATTATTTCTATTACTTCTCTGTTTAATTCTGTCTGGATAACCTGTCCATTAGTGACAGTAGGGTGCTCAAGTCTCCCAATAATAATGTGTGGCATTTGATGTGTGATTTAAGCTTTAGTAATGTTTCTTTTACAAATGTCTATATTTGGAGTATAGATTTTAAGAATTGAGACATCATCTTGGTGGATTTGTCCTTTGTTGAATATGAAATATCCTTCTCCATCTCTTTTGATTAATTTTGGTTTGAAATCTATTTTGTTAGGTATTAGGACAGCCACACCAGCTAGCTTCTTAGGTCTGTTTCATCGGAAAATCTTTTTCTAACACGTTACTCTGAGGTAATGTCTGTTTTGAAATTGAGGGTTTTTTTAATATGTAGAAAAGGGATGAATACTGTTTTTGTATCTATTCTGTTAGCCTGTGTCTTTTTATTGGCCAATTGGGTCCATTGATAATGAGAGATATTAATGACTAGTGATTGTTAATTCCTGTTATTTTGCTGTTATTGTTGTTGTGTATGTGTTTCCCTTTTATGAGTTTTAGGGGTGAGGGATTATCTACTGCCTGTGTTTTTATGGGTATAGCTAACTTCCTTGTATTGGAGTTTTTTTCTAGTACCTTCCGTAGAGCTGGGTTTGTGAATAGATATTGACTAAATTTGACTTTGTCATGAAATACCATGTTTTCTTTATCTATGGTGATTGAAAGTTTTGCTGGGTATAGTAGTTTGGTCGGGTATCCATAGTCCACAAGAGGTCTAGACGTTCAGGCTCTTTTGGCTTTTAGAGTCTCCATTGAGAAGTCAGGCGTAGTTCTGATCAGTCTGCCTTTACTTGTCACTTGATCTTTTTCCTTTGCTTTATTCTATATGTTTAATGTTTTGATCATGATGTGACATGGAACTTTTCTTCCCTGGTCCAGTCTATGTGGTGTTCTGTAAGCTTCTTGTACCTTTATAGGTATGTAATTCTTTAGGTTGGGAAAATTCTCTTCTATGACTTTGTTGAATATATTTTTCTGGGCCCTTGGACTATCTTCCATTCCTATTCTTAGGTTTGGTCTTTTCATAGTGTCCCATATTCCTAGATGTTTTGTGTTAGGAATTTTTAGATTCAACATTTCCTTTGACCAATGAATTTATTTCCTCTAACATATCTTCAATACCTTAGACTTTCTCTTCCATCTCTTGTAATTCTGTTGTTGATGCTTGCATCTGTAGTTCCTGTTTGTTTACCCAGGTTTTCCATCTCCAGAATTCCTTCAGTTTGTGTTTTCTTCATTGGTTCTGTTTCCATTTTCAGGTATGGAACAGTTTTATTTGTTTCAATCAACTGTTTGTTTGTTTGTTTGGTTGGTTGGTTTTTGTTTTCTTGACATTCTTTAAGATATTTATTGATTTCTTATAATTTCTTTTGGTTGTCTTTTCCTCTATTTCTTTAAGGGATATTTTTCATTTCTTTTTAAAGGACCTCTATCATGTTCATAAAGTTATTTTTCAGGTCATTTTCTTGTGTTTGAACTGCATTGGAAAGTTCAGGTCTTGCTGTTGTAGGATATCTTGGCTCTGGTGGTGACAGAATGCCCTTTCTGTTATGATTGTGTTCTTATATTGGTATTTAGGCATCTGGATTTGGGAAGCTTATAGGTCTAGGTATTGATTCCTGTGTTTGTCTTTGTTGGATAGGATAGACAGTTGATCTGCTCTGCCAGATGAATGAACAACCCTGATTTGTTGCATTCTTTAATTTTTATGACATAAATATTATTTCCATGGTTCTATTTCTCCTCCCCTCTCCTCTCCACTTCCCTCTTCTCCCTCCATTTCTCTCTCCTCCGCTTTCCCTTTTCTCCCTCTTCCCTCCTCTCCTTCCCCCCTTCATTTCCTCTCCCTTCCCTCCTCTCCCCTTCCCTTCTCTCCTCCCATGCTTAGAGTGAACCCCAGAGCATCATCTCCTATACTAGGCAAACAATCTACCACTGAGTGTATCTCAGGCACTTTAGTCTGCTTCAGACACAACAGGCAGAAATGATCCCAACAGCACAAAAGATAGCAAAATGGAGCATCATGGTTGAGAAGTAATGCATTTTAACCACTTATCACTTTTGCTTTGGATTTAATTGGAAAGTATAATAATTTAACTTTTCAAATCTTTTAAATTTGTTTTTTGACAAGCTTGTATATTTATGTAATGAATTTTACCACACAATTATTTAACTTTTAATATTGGTTATACATGGTAAACAGCTTATTGTTTCATGAATTAACAATTAGTTACAATGGCAAAAGTTTAACAAATCATTGATGAGGAGAAAGAGAAATAAAAAGTAGCATTGCTGGTGATTAAGAAACTAAGTTTATTACTCAAACTTTCTGAATATGACTTTAGTTATTCATGAACTGATCAATGAATGGACTGTATCAAGTTTGAAAGCTTCAGTACAACAAAGGAAACAGCTAACTGAATAAAGAGACAGCCCACAGAATGGGAAAAAAATCCTTGCCAGCTATACATCTGACAAACAATATCTAGAACAAATAAAGAACTAAAAAAACTAAACAACAGAAGGGAATATAGACGATATAGGGCCTATTGAGTTCCACATATTTGTAAGAAAAAAATAAATAAAATAACATATGATTAAAGAAAGAAGATGTATTTGGGTGGAAGATAAGAAAATCATCAAGTTTGTTCATATGTTTTGACTTTATACAGGGTTTGCTGTGCAGATCAGGGTGCCGTCCTGCCTCTTCCTCCACAGTGCTGGGATTACAGGCATGTGAAATTGTACCAGTCTCCAACTGGCATTTGTTTATGGAGACCTACATATTTGAAGAACCTTGTTAGGTTTGAACAACAAATAGCTGATAGTGGTAGAGACTTCCTTCGATCAAGGAGATGTCAACTAGAAGGTTCTGGAGAAATCAATGATCTTCATAAGCATTACCTTCAAAAATAGTAGGTGTGGGATGAAATTGGAGGTGGGACTTAAAGGTTGATGGTTTCAGAGCACTAACCAAGGGAAGTGACATTAAGTTGTGGCCAGAGGTCAAAGAATCTGAGTTATGATTCAGATGTCCATCCAGACTGTCAATCACATGTCAAGGGAACATTAGAAGATGGAAATGGAGAGATAGTGATCAAAGTGTCATACAAGCAAAGGATGGAAGGAATTAAGATTTTTACCATAAGAGAAACAGAAGCCATAAACAGTACTTTAGATGCAGGAGTAACATTTCTGATACATGCAAGAACCCTTATAGGGTAAGGAGTATGATGGGGGCTGGAGAATGTGCTGTTAATTTAGTCAGGAAATGTTGGAAGAGCTGTTTAGTGTTGACCCTGAAACATGGATAAAGGATTTGACAGAGTTAAAGGAAGAGGCAGACGATGGTGATGGATTAATTTTAAAGATGGATGAGGAGGTTTTTGGAATATTACTGCAAACTTAGATGGACATTTTCTAGAAGCTGGAAGAGTGTCTGGAATAGCATAGGCAAGATTTTTTCTTCCAATGTAGGCTCACATATCACTCACATAGAGATGTGTCTGAAGCCAGAATGTGAACGCTCTCTCATGGGAAATACATAGAACAAAAGGGCAGAGCCAAGGTGGATGCTGTCCAAGTTTCTTTTCCTGTGGCTGTGATAAAATACTCTGAGAAATGAAGCATCAGGATGTATTCCAGCTCAAATTCTGAGGGTACAGTCACTTAGGGTGGGGAAGTCAAAGCAATAGGAGCTTGAAGTCACTGGTGATGTCACATCCACAGTCAGACAACAGAGGCAATGGGTACATGCTGCCACTCAGCCCCCTCCATGCACTTCCATAATCCATAATCCATTACATATTCTAGGGGATGTCGCATCCACAGTCAGAAAGCAGAGGCGATGGACGCTGCTGTGACTCAGTTCATATTCTCCATTTGCTGTAATCCAGAATTCCAGCCAGGGAATCCTGTCACCTTTAAGGAGTAGGGCTTCCCACCTCTTAAACACAGTCTAGACAGTCTCCCACAGGCATTTCTAGAAACCCATCTAGATTCTGTGATTCAAGATTCTGTCCAATTGACAAACAGTAACCATCACAGAGAGCCAACAAGTTTAGGCAACACTAGCATTTAAGGAGAAGGACATTGGATTGGCCTTGCATAGAGAAAATAAAATTAAGACAACACTGAAGCTTTACTACCAATACTTCACTCATTCTTATCCACATATATTATATAAATTAAAATAACCAAAGTCATCCGTGGGATGGTCTTAATTAATCATTATAGTTTTTTGAAGAACAATTCCCTATGTTGACATATAGCATAATTGTGGTATATAGTCATAATTGTGTGTGTGTATGTGTGTTTGTGTGTGTGTGTGTGTGTGTATGTGTAGCCCTGTATGGACCCTCCCATGTCAATCAGCAATCAAGAAAAATGCCCCATAGACATGCCCATAAGCTAATCTGATGGAGGCAATTCTGATATTCTGCCATGGGATTCCATTCTGTATGCGATGAATACCATTGGTTAATTAAGATTCTGTTTTGGGCCTATTGCAGTGCAGAATAGGGCAAGGCAGGAATTCCAAGTAGATAGAGGAGGAGAGCATGTGGAGTCAAAGAGACACCATGTAGCCACTGTAGGAGACAGGCACTGGATGCCAGATGGAACCTTTCCAGTCAGCCACAACTGTATGGCGATACACAGATTAATAGAAAGGAGTTAATTTAAGATGTAAGAGCTGGCTAGGAATACGCTAGAGTCATTGGCCAAGCAGTGTTGCAATTAATATAGTTTCAGTGTGATTATTTCGGGCCTGGGCGGCTGGGAAACAAAAAAAACAGCCTCTGTCTATACAATTCCTCAACGGAGCTACCTTCCTGCAAGGAATGTCAAGTTGACAACCAAGGTTAGTCCCTTTTCCCAATGGGGATTGTTCATTTCTTTTCATTGCAAGAATGCTACAAACATTGAACTATATTGGTATCTAAGAGGATTCTTAAGAAAATCCCCACTTCTGGGGAATGATGCTTTACATTCTGTGTGCACGTGTTGATGGAGATACATGCTGGTGATTTCTCCCCCTGAATTTTAAGCAAGAGAAAGCCAGAGGTGAGAAGGAGTATCCAGAGACAAGCCCATTACCTGACACCAAAGCTTTTACCTCTAGCATGCCTTGTGACCTGTTGCAAGGCATTAATGAGTAAACAGAAACAGAATAAGGGCTACAGTAGAGGCTCAATGTGTAGAGCGCTTACTGTTCCAGCATGACAGCCTGCGTTCAGGTCCCCAGCATCCACATAAAAGTCTAGTATGGTGGTGAATGGCTGTAACTTTAGCACAGCTCAGTGGTGACAAACATGGTGGTCAGGCAATCTCGTCCGGTCACTAAGTTCCAGGTTCAACGAGAGTCCCTGTCTCAAAAGCTAAAGAGTTGTAGAGGAAGACATCTATGCTGTCCTTTGGCCTCCACACGTGTGTACATAGAAAAACATACTTACCCTTGCACACACAAACATGTACACACATATAGAATGTTTTAAGAGGAAATACAATAAGGTAGTATGGTGCCCTTATATGCCCAAATACATCTGGAATAAGTGTCGGAATGTTTTTGACACCTTGGCGATTTCTTAGCATTCTCCACTCTACTACCCACAGATCCTTAGAAAAAAATGCGCTTGTTAGTTAAATCAGCGAACATTCGTCCCATTCTACAGATGAACCCGTAGATTCAGCATGACTGTTACATGCAAATGAGTCACAGGAGTAATGGACAGATTAGGGGCTGCATCCCATCCACCACCCCACCCCCTCGTGCCTGGACCCCCCCTCTTGTGACTTAAATTCAGGGGGGAAGTGGAATCCTATTTTAATATGAAGACTTTTGTTGTTTCTGGGTTCATGGATTTAAATTTCCAGGCAGTGTAATTATAATTGTGTGAGTAACAGTGACTCAATGAAGTTTTAAAACATGGAAGTTTGGATCTTCCTGAATGTTCTCTTCCCGTAACTTTGTTGTGTGTGTCTGAGAAAGGTGACACTATGGGTAAAACGAAAGCTAAATCACAAGGATCTGAAACATTCTGCCAGGAGTATACAAACCCTGTCCACAGTAGAACGTTTGTAAAATGCCACAGAGCAGATGACAACCGACTTGTGCGATTGTTTAACACTAACGAAGCAATTTCTGCCTTAATAGTCTTCTTCCAAGGCAGAATCCTGTGGCTGTGAATTCTGACACCAGTCCGCGGCAATCAATATCAATCCTCTGCCAAATGTTATTAAATATCTCCTTGATACCTATTTACAACTAAGAAAATAATTTCACTGCCACGGGATTGTAAATGCGTGAGAGGCGACTCTGACAGCTTCCTTCACTCACTGTCTGCGGTCCCGGGCCTGGTGCTCTGGCTGCCAGACTAAGATGAAGGACATAATTAAGGAAACATATGAAGGCTAGCGCAGGCCTGGAGATTAATTAGCTGTGCGTCAATAATCTCATCAATATCCGATTAACAAATGACACATGGCCCAATGAAACATATTGATTCATGCACACGCCTCACTGTTAATAAATTGAAGCTGCTTTGCTAAATGAGAAAGCTGACAAAATGCTAGCCTGCTAATACTGCTCCACTCTTGTGATAAAAAACAGAAAATTAGCCTCAAGTATGAGGTGCTTAATTTAGGAGGGCTGCCACTCCACTCATGAAGCTTGTTAATGACTGACGTGAAGACAGCAGGGAGTTTTATGGAGAGCTCACTCAACAGGACCAGGAGAAATTTCCCTAGGGCTGGCTGGAGGAAAGAGACATCACATAGAGATGCCCGAGCACATAGAGATGCCCGAGCCACACCACTCTATGTTGGTGTGGAGAGTGGAGGAAGCTTTGTTTTGCCTTTTAAGGGCAGCGGTTCAGAAATAAGGAAGCTATTTTATATTTGGAAAGAAACTGTTTCGTATCTTTTCATATGAAATCATGTTATGTCCTTAGTCCTTTTTTGGAGAGGGGCGGTACTGGAGAGTCATTGATTTTTGAGAACTCTTACACGTTAGTTGTGTAACTAGTAGCACATTGGGTAGTTGTGCTAGCTGAGTGGTAAACACGCACTTGCAGGGTTGAACCAATTACTTACCTTACCCCACCCCCGCCCCCGCCCAGTCCCTAAAATACAAACTGTACTCTTGCTTCTCTGTTCCTTCTCTGAGCCTCCATCTTCCTAGGTCGGCCAACTCCACACCAGCCCCGCCTTTGGGAAGGAGAAGGCTATGTCGATTAGAATTCAGTTTTCTCTTTAGCCCACGACAGAGAGGTGGAAATAGGGTTAGGCAGGAGGGGAGTGAAGTGATAATGGTGAAGGCCAGGGCTTGATATCTGTTGGGGTTCCCCGCTGAGGCTGTGGCTGGGAAACAAGCCCCGCTGAGGGGTGCAAAGAGAAGGCTCTGCTAATGATGGCCATGGCCCACCCCACACCTCTGAAGCAAAAGCCTGGTCCTGGGATGTCTGGAACACTTCCTGGTAGTTCAGGTGTTGAGTATCTCCTCTGAGGCAGACATCTGCTTGCGGAGAAAAGCTTTCCCATGGCGCACGGTCCAGGGAAAGAAAAGGCAGTCAGGAAAGGCCTTGAGAGCAGGGTGATGCGGTGACTCTTCCAGGTCCTGACAGCAGCAGAGCACACAGCTGAAGTGATGAGGGGCTTATAATACTGCCTTCTCTAAGCGGGAGGAGAAGGTGCCAAGTAAGAGGCTAGAGTTACCTTACCTACCTGTTTCAGCCTGAGCCTGTTTGGTTTGCCACGCCTGCCTTGAGCTGCAGGAGGCTCAGAGCTCAGGACTTTCCCACTGGGAACCCAAGGCATTTCAGCCCCAGGGATCCTTAGAGAAAACTCAGAATATTCATTTGCCACAAGGGTCACCCGGAAACTTGAGCCAAAACTCTGCTTTGCTATGAAGCAATCACGTGAGACTGAGGCACTCTGTGCGCCCATTTCTTTACCTTGAAAGGAGACATCAGGCTAGGGTTCTTCGAGTTTCCTATAGTGCCAAGAGTTATTAGCTTCCTAATGATACCTAGGCACAGCTGTGCATGGGATACGGTAGAACGGCCTTCAGTATTAGAATCACCGAGAATAGAATAGGCTAGGCCCTTCTGAAGGAGCTATAGAATTCTCGGGGACCCCAGTGCTTCTCCGTTGATTCCTCCATGAATCCTGTTCTTCAGTGTGGATTCTGAGGGCATCTCCAACCTGGTAAATAATTTTGAGGGAAACTGAGGCATCAAGTTGCATTAACCCTAAATAGCAGTCAGGAGGGAATATAAATCAATAATTTTCATCAATGCCAAGAGAGGTCTGTTGAAGTCCATTTCCTTAGAGTCACTGGGCTTAGGAACAAAATTTCTTTAGTAGGTTTCTGGAGTAGAAACAATCTTATTTCTTTACTGGAGGTCCAGGGGAGTGAGGGTTACATATCATGACAAATTATTAAGGACTGAAATCCTTTGAATTCATGAAAGGGGACTTGCTAATCCTGAGGTTCCTTTTTTAATTTGCAGGGTGAGGGAGGAGATCTTTTTGATTTTGGCCCATTGTGCGCGTGTTTGTGGCAGTCTTAATTGGAGACATGCCATCTGTACTAGCTGATTGCATTATTGCATTTTCTCTGTATGTGTTTGCAGCAATTGCTTGTGTTAAAATATACACAGTTTCAGATGAGAAAGCCAGCAGAGAGACTGAGTATGCTAGCCCTTATCACCCTACAAGAATGGTCTAATCTGTGTTCATCCCAGACTGTCTGAGGTCAAAACCTGGGACTTTTCAGCTCAGGCAGGGTGTTCAGTCATTTTTCATGGTGATATGGCATTGTCATATAAATGTGTTGGACTGCATGTATGGGACCCGTGACCTGTAGGCTGTAGGTTGGGCCTAGCTACTTGGGATGTTCTGCCTTAATGCTTGCCTAGTTCCTGGCAGGGATGCAACTCAATGCTAGTATTCACAGGTGATTTGGTTTAACACTGATTCTAAACTCTGTAATGTATCACTGTCTCTCAAATTCAAGCTCTTTTCTAGATTCTTCTCTTTGATCTCTAATGGGGTAAGTTAGCGATAATAAAACCAACCTTACACTGCTAATATCTTGTCTATCACCAAGTTGATATGTATTTGGACCTTTGTACTGTTTCTGACTCTTAAGAAGGCATAAGGACAAGAGAAATAAGTCAATTCATTGTAATGTATGATGCGGTAAGGCAACTTGAATCTCTTGTAGCATCTGACAGGTAAGCAGGGCCGGGTTTATCAGCCCATATCGACTTCAGTCACCGGATGGATGGGAGTTATTTGAGGGGTTTCACACACAGCTGCTGTGTTGGCCAGCTTCACTGTAACTTGTGCTGGTGAGTCAGATTTCATGCCCAATTAGGATACAAGGGGAAGCCTCCCTTGTGGAAAGGACACAGCTGTTCTGGAATTGCAGACTGAAGATGCTCCAAAGGTTTGCAGAAATCTGGTGTCCTTGCCCCTAATGCAGGCAATGGAGTGAAGCAAGGAAACCCTTCACAGTCCAGCCTCGAGTGCACACGATGTTTAACAGGCATGCACCCATACATACACACTACTTTAGTTTAAGTATGCACATTGTATAAGTAATATAAATATAAATACACAATGACATGTATATTATTTTATATAATCTCTTTCCATATGAATATATGAATAAAATTATGTGTATATATTTCTTTCTCTGTCTATACATCCATGGTAGTCTCTAGTTTTGCACACACAAAATTTATATACACACATACAAATGAATCTTAAACATATATATCTTATTATATAAAAAGAATAACTAATGACATTAAATCTACCATGAAGATGAAAATATATGAACATATATTCATACCACATCTAAATAGCATGTATTTTATTGTGTATGTTCTTACCGTCAATGTGTGTATGTGTGTGCACTCAAATGCATACATGTAGTGACATCAAATCCACCTCCACAAAGTTTTGGTATATAAAAACTGTAAGAAAGGTCACTTTTCTGTTTCACAATGTGCTTGAGATGTTTATTTTTCATTTTTGTCTGTCCTTAGAATCCAGCAGTCAAAACTGTGAGCATATTCAGATAAATTTCTGCTCAATCCCCACTATCATGCTTGACAGTATTAACAGAGAGCCTTCAGAGGGCCCAAGCCATCTGTCATACTGGTCCTAAAACCTACCCAGTGCACATTCACTCTTTCAGAAACAGCTCAAGAGGTCTGACCTTCATTTTGCTTGAGGTTCCAAGATGTGTTTGCTTTCTTTCTCCACAGAACTACTTGCTGTCTCTACACTTGCCTGGTCCTCTCCTAACCCCTCTGGTTTATTTTTCCTGCTCCTCATGTCCTCACCCCCTGCATGTCGTGGCCAAGTCCCATCCTTAGAATCCTACCATATACTTGAACCACATTGCTTCCTGTATCCTGTTGTTTTTCTGAGTCTGCTCATTCACAGCCTCTTGCCCAGATTAGTATATCTCCAGGGCTTTGTGTGTTTACCCATTCCCTCATTCAAACTGTGCAAAAGCAATCTTTGTCTCTCCATAAAACATATTTCCAAACAGTCCTCTAAGCGTTGATGCCTCCCTTAGGTTTCCAGCTTGTACTCGAGGTTCACAAGCCCTTCGGGCTGCTTTTCTGGTGCCTCCCAGGGTCCAGTCTCCCCTCTTCTGCTCCATGAGACTCTTTCCTTGACAATGCTAAGAAATTCATGTATAATATTTTGCACATTGTCCTGGCCTCCCTAACCCACCATTAGAGATTACCATCATCTTGAAGAATCTTCTGCAGGGCGGTGTGCCTCTGAAGCGGTCTTTCACTCCCTTTAGAACTTGGTGCCTTGCATATGTGCTTGTGTCATTTTTTATTACAGTCATATCATGATGTTTGCATTTTATAACAGAAAATGATTTCAAGTATCACGTTTTTGGTTGAATGCTACCATGTAAGCATTACAGATATTTTTCTGTGGGGGTTTGTATATTTTTTTAACATTATGTTTATGGTCTAATGTTAAGCAAAGACAAGTGAGTAGATTGTGTTAGCTATCGAGAAAGATGCCACTTTGTAGAACATACAGGCCCTCAGAAGCCCTGTGTGGAAATGGTCATGCATGTCCTTGTGGTAGGAAGACTTGTTTTATCTAGATGTTGTGGTTAATGATTTGTATTTTGCCCTGTAATATTTTTTTCCATTTTCCATGTTTTAATGAACAGTTGTTGAAATAGAGTATGGTAGAAACGAACAATTATTAAATATTGATTTATTGATTAATTTAGTGATTTACTTAAAGCTCTGCTTGTACTGCCTATTGTCACACATGACTCCACTTGCTACCTGAAAGAGAATGATCTGGAGAACTAGCTGAAATGATGGGTCATTGCCCTTAACCACCTGC
The DNA here is from genome assembly GCA_028555095.1 of Dicrostonyx torquatus. NCBI lineage: Eukaryota > Metazoa > Chordata > Mammalia > Rodentia > Cricetidae > Dicrostonyx > Dicrostonyx torquatus. The sequence goes on along the minus strand of JAQHUG010000008.1, from coordinate 16,751,106 downwards.
TGACCACCACTTATGCTTCTGTAAAGTCTCTCTTGCTTGCCTGGCCCTCCTTGTGGTTTTAGAGAATAAAGTGAGCATACGAACTGGACCCAATAGTGAAGTCTTTCAGGGGCTGTCCTGTCTTTATTTACCAGTGACATTTCCCCTCTCCCACTTCCACTGGTGTTGGATCCTTATTCCAGACAGATTCCCACAGTACTATTACTATTGTAGATAGGAAAATGTTCTTGTTCCTTTTTTTTCACAAGTAGTGATTTGCTTATGGTTTGAGGGTGCTCCTGGAGCTTACTTGTTGGGATTTAATTGTAACATGTAGGCTGGCTTATTGGGGTTTCTGTCCTGCCTGGTATTCCACAGCCGGCAAGCCCCCAAGAAAAATCACACAGAGAGTTTGCATTAGGTTGTAAACTGATTGGCCCATTAGCTCAGGCTTCTTACTAGCTCTTATAACTTATATTAACCCATTGTTCTTATCTATGTTAGCCACATGGCTCGGTACCTTTTCTCAGCCTGGCAGGTCACATGCTGCCTCTTCGATGGTCTGCGCAGGAGTGGCGAGGGAGCTTCCTGCTTCCCAGAATTCTCCTGTTCTCACCTCTACTTCCTGGCTGATTTACCTGCCTATACTTCCTGCCTGGCCAATCAGCATTTATTTCAAACATGATTGATAGAATACAGACAATTCTCCCGCACCATTTAATCCCCACTGTGAGGTAGTAGAAAGGGGGAAGCTTAACCCATTTGACTTTGGTGCTAGGGGTGGGGCCACTGGGAGGTGGCTGGAGTTAGATAAGGTGACAGGATGGAGTCTCACAGACTGGAGTAGATACTGGTCACTTGACCTGTGATGCCCCATGTGACCTCAGGACCGCCCACCTGAGAGCCACTCCCAGATATGTACTGTGTAACCTGCAGGAAGGCATGTACTTATGTTTTAGTGGCGGACGCTATTTTGCCCTGATTCTAGTTGCTCTTCCTGCATGAGGCCAGTGCTTCTGGAGGCTGCTTCAGATGGGTGAGTTTTATAGCAGAGAACTTTCACTATCATCACAGTGTGAGCATGTGTGTACGTGTGTGTGTATGCGTGTATAAGAGTGTGTGTGTGTGAGCATGTCTTTGTGTGTATGTGAATGTTCCTGTGTGTGGCAATTACTTTATATATACATTCACACAACACACACACACATATACTTATGTATTCAGATTTATTTGGTTTTTTTTTAATGTGTATAAGTGTTTTTCCTGCATGTATGTCTATGCACCACGTGAGTGCTTATTGACTGTGGAGCCAGGAGAGGGCATCTGAACCCCTGGGGCTATAGTTGCTGATGGTTGTAAGCTTCCATGTAGGTGCTGAGACTTGTACCTGGGTCTTCTGGAAAAGCAGCCAGTGCTCTTAACTGAAGAGTCATCTCTCCTGCCCCCTACTACTTTTTCAGACTGGCACAAAGTTTGAGAAAATGAGTCCACCCAGCTCTTTAGTTCTTTGCTCCACAGCTTCTGGGGATGCTCACAGCTTCAAATTATTTTATACTTTATACTATTGTTCTGTGTGTATTGCTGTCTGCTCACTCTGTGTGCTTGGGTGTGGAAAATTCTAGAAGTAGACTGTGAGGAGGATGGAGGTAGAGAATGCAGTCTTTCTCTTCTTTCTACCTTGCTACCCTCCCTGCATCTCCATCAGTCTACCCAAGGTACTTAGTATATTGCTGAACACAGTAGATAGTCAATAAACTGAATGACTGAATCAAAAAAAAATGAAACATGACTGAGTGGAGCTTAAATAAAGCAGGCCAATAGCTAAAAGAATTCTTCTAGCCACCTGTTTTAAAACTTATTTCCATGCCCTAAGAAGAGCCTGCCCAAACCATTTGGCAGATTATTAGAGGGATCAAAAGTAAATAATTAATGAAAATGCCATTTTCCTAAATTGTTAAATTAGAAATAAATTACTCCCTGAGTCATTTAGTTCCACTGGTAGTTTAATTCTGAGTAATTGCTCAAGAAACCTGCTGTTGTCCATGCCTCGACAAAGTCGCCGGGAAAACTCATTGTTCACACATGCGTGAGTCAGATGCAGAGGCTGCGTGTGAATGATGAAAAGAGAACTTCAAAATAACAGTTTGGTCACGTGCTACTGAAAAGGAGTTAGGCTGGCCCCATGCATTGCAAGTGGCAGCGTGGAAACACCTTGTCACAGGCAGTTGATAAAATGTCAACCTGCCTCTTTCACAAAAGCTTGTTTCAAAATTATTTTTTCATGGACAAGTTAATGCTGCACGTGTTTCTGATATTACTATACTATGGCCCTGGAGTTTCCCCAATGGACTATGGGTGACAGCCTCCGTCCCCAGCCCGTGGCATTATTTTGAGGTGGTAGAAGCATTAAGAAACAGGGAGTGATGGGAGATGTTTGGTTACTGTGGGAATGGTCTTGATCCAAGCTCCCCTTCTTTCCTTTCTTCCAAGAGTTGTCACTGGCAGTGGGGTAAGCTGCTTTGTTTAGCCATGTGCTTCTTGTCCTTGTCACCTTTTCCTTCACCATAGTCCTGGAAGCCATGAATCTCACTGACTGGACTGGACCTCTCAAATCACGAGACTGGATAAACCTTTTGTCACTATGAAATTATTATCTAGGTTATTTTATTAGAGTAATAAAAAACTTATATAAGACTATAGCATGTTTACAAACACATAGCTACTGCATATTTACATCTATAGCGATACCAAGCTCAATCACAAGGGAATCACACCACATATTTGTTTGTGATGATAACACAGTCTACTCTTTAAAACAATTTTCAAGGAGATAGGACATTATTAGCTATAAGCATCATGTTTCATGATGCATCTCTTGAATTACTCCACTTCATAATTTATATTATTTGATCAAATCTCATGATCTCTCTAGCTTTATGCTGACTGGCACCTTACTTGCTGCACATCAAGGTTGAATGCATACAGTTGCCAGCCACTGCTTTATGCTTGTGCTACCCGAGTTACTTAAGCTTAAGTCCACAGTAGAGAATACTAGAACGTATGGGGTCTGAGACAACAGAAAATTCCCTCACTCACCCTTAAATGATGAAGAGATTTGAAACTGGCGTGAACGAACTCAAGTTGTATCTAAAGGCAAATCTCACCGTGCCATTGATGTTTTGCCCTTGATGAATGAAACATTGCCCTTGTCTAATGAAACAAGACAGTTTCTAAAAAGTCAAAATTAGAAATTATATTGGTTTAGGAAAACGGCAGTAGGAAATTCTACTCTGGGGTCTATGACCTCTCCAGCCACAGGCACTTGGCTAGGGTTAGAGTACCAGGCACAAACATCCACCCACTGAGAAGGCGTTAAATCTAATTAGACAACTGTTAGCTACCCTCAAGATGAAAGTACCACACTTACACCTTTGGGGATATCTTGCCACTCTTGTGGTGCATAGGCTTTAGAGCTGGGTCAGGCTGTTGACTGCTTTTCTCCCTTGGCAGTTTGCATAACACCTGATATGATATGAGCTAGCTAGTCCTCAGGGAAGCCTTCCAGCTTAGCTGTAGCTCGATTCCTCCAAGTCCTGTATCTGAAGTGTGTGCTGTCTTCAGCAATATGGTTTTGCCTTCAACTTCTGGGAGACAATCAAGGGCAGCCATGGCAATAGTCAATATTGTTTTGGGAGCAATATTGAACCCTAATGACCAACAACTTGAAGGGAAATTTCTCATGCTTGGCACTGGGATTTTTGTTAGAAGTCCATGGCTCTTAGAGTGAGCATTATCATTCTGTATGACATAATTATATTTAAGCTACACACACACACACACACACACACACACACACACACTGTTAAGTAAGCTTATAAAATGTTTCCCTATGTTTTCCCCTTATAATTTTTTTAAAACATCTTTAGTGTTATTGTATCTCTTCCCTCCTCCTCGCTCTATATTACTCTTTCCAACCCTCTGCAGCTAAAGTCCCTCCACCCAAAGTTCCCCTTTCCCTTTTCACAGCACCATGGCCCTGCCCTAGTATAACCCTTCCCTCCATCTCTTTCTCCCCCTCTGCCCTATGGCCCCGATCTACTTTCCTCCCTACTACAGTTCAGTTTCCCATGGAAAATAAAGTCCTAGAAAAGGCTGCAGTGTCTCCTTAGATAGATGAGCAGAGTCGTTCCAGGAAGAGGCTAACTTAAACACTTCAGTGGGCATCTGCTCTGAGGCCTTGGTGTCTGGATGCTAGAAGGTAGAGCCCATGCTGGAGGGCGAGGCTCCAAAGCTCCAAGGCTAATAAGGTTCTGCCTGGCCTAGGTGAGAAACATCTTAGTGTAGCTTGTCCCACTGTGCATTCCAGGTCTTCAAAGAAGCAGCTAGCCTTGGCCAAGGCTCTAGAGTAATAGACCATAATCTTGACATCACATGTAATGTGACGGTTAGTAGTTGAGCTCAGTAACTCATCTGTGGGGAGGCTGATAAGGTTTGACCTAATGTTTCCCAGGTGAATTCACTTCTAGTTCTCACATCTGAGTTTCGATTGGATGCTGTTGTTATGCCTCCAAACGCCATAATGAAACCATAGCATACTAGAGCAGGTGTTTAAAATCATTTCAAAGTAACAGAACCCTGACTGAAAATCCTTGTCCACAAGATCACTTTATCCTATTGCCACATTAAGTCCCTCCAAAAAGCTTGAAACTAGGTCTGAGAAAATGACTTAGTTGACAAAATGTTTGCCTTGCAAACTGGAGGACCTGATTTTGATCTCCAGAATCCATGTATCCTGGCTGGCCTTCATTGTCAGCTGGACACAGCCTATAATCATGTGAGAAGAGAAACTTCAATTGAGAAACGGTCTTGATCAGGTTGGTCTGTTGTCATGTCTGTGAGGGTTGATTACTAATTGATGTATAAGAGCCATCTCACTGTGGGCAATACCATTCCTCCAGCAGGAGCAGGAGGTCCCCAACCATATTAAAAACAAACAAACAAACAAAAAACCTAGCTAACAAGGTGTGTGCCAGAGTAAGCAGCAAATAGAGGTTCCTCCACAGTTTCTGCTTCAAGTTCCTACTTGAGTTCTTCTCCCAACTCCTTTCAGTTGTGGACTGTGACCTGGGAACATAAACTAAATCAACACTTTCTTCCCCAAGTTGCTTTTGGTTAGCATGCTTTATCACTGCAACAGAATGAAACTAGGAAATCAAGTAAGAGAGCCAGGCATGGTGGTATGCACTTGTAACCCCTTCTCTGGGGAGGTGGTGACAGATGGGATGCCAGGGGCTGCTGCTGGGCCAGCCAGAATAGCTAATTTTATCATCTCTGAGCCAAGGAGAAATCTTTCTCAAAAAACAAAACAACATGAATAATGTTCAAAGTGTAGCACCTGAGACTGTGCTCTGGTCTCCACACATATGAACAATCCCTATGCTCATATGCTCCCCAACATTTTTGCACACCTCAGAACATGTGCACCCACAGGCTTCTATACACACACACACACACACACACACACACACACACACCAGCTTGCAATTAGACCTAGTGATGTGCAACTTGTTCTCTCATGTGGTCTATGGGAACTCAGGTCATGTGAGCATAGCAAGAAGATTTAGCATGGCTTGGGATTATTTTCAGGTCTCCATGCTTAATTCTGGCTTCTCTCTTGTTAGCATAAGGTCAGGAAAATAGCCTGCTTGTCCCCATGCTCCAAGTTGGAGTACTTCAGATCTTCTCTTTCTCATCCTGCACCTCTGACCTTGCTGAGGCTTTGGGTCAGGGTGGTCTGGGGTTTCTCTTTTTATTCAACCATTCTCTTCTAAGAGAGAGTGAGTTTTTTAATGTTTTGGTAAAGCTGGTCCTGTTTCCTACATCAGGACTCTGGGCACGGCTCCCCATTCCTATAGTGAATCCAACAAACATTAGGTGGTACTAGGCCAGTCAGAATTTTAAGTACTTACAAAAGCTTGTTCATTTAGCTTAGTCCACAGTCTTTACAACATCCCTGTGAAATAAACAACTGTTGCCCTTCTTTTATAGATGGAAAAACTGAGGCACAGAAATTTAATCAGCCTTCCCAAAGTCACCAAGTTGATGAGTGAAAGAGTCAGGACTCAAAATCCATCTAGCCACATGGACCCCCATTATATAATGATGGCAGCTGTGGCCTTCGGATTACTAATAAGGAAACATTAAATTGGGATAATATAAAAATATATTATCCAGTTTATGTTAGTAAATTTTCGGTAAGATTGGAAAAGCTGTTCTAAAAGAAAGAAAATGGCACATAGTATTCTTGAGGTGCATAAACATTTACACGACCAATAATCACTCTTGACTCAAGTTGAAGGAGGATGGATCTCTGTAGGTCTGTTTGATGCTATTACACATACAAGTTTGCTGGAAGTTGCAGCAATATAATTTTTCTTTTTGGTATAGCTATTTAGAATGGAGAGTTTTTGGTGTAGGAGGGTCTTTCTTTATTTCTGTGCTTTCATTGGTTAAATAAAGAGACTGCCTTGGCCTGTAGGATAGGGCAGCCCTTAGGTGGGCAGAGTAGACAGAACAGAAGGCTGGAGAGAAGGCACTGGGTCAGACGCCATGATGCTCCTACCCGAGATGGACACAGATTAGACTCATGCTGGTAAGCCACAACTCGTGGTGATACACAGATTTCTAGATATGGGTTAAAACAGGATGTAAGAGTTAGCTATTAAGAGGCTAGAGATAATGGGCCAGGCAGTAATTAAATTAATACAATTTTCATGTGTTTATTTCGGGTATAAGCTAGCAGTGCAGCTGCAGCCGGGAGCCAGGCACTGGGAACAAACAGCCACGCTCCTCTCAGGTGTTGGGAACACAGCCTGCACCCTCATACAGTTTTGATGCACATAGTCTTGAAAAATCCATCTATGTTTACTTTCTTTTCTTATGAACTGAATTTCTTAACTATTTAAATACCTATTTACCAGTTGCCTTTGGGAGGAGATACGGGTGGACTTGGAACTATGAGATATTTGGAAGGCAAACTAGTGTGACTTATGCAATCTGTTTGGGGTCAGGACTGTTCCTGCTTCCTGGCTACCATGAAGTAAAGAACCCCCTCCCTGACATGATCTGACCATAGCCTTATGCCCAAGGATGTGTAGATAAGCAACTATGGACTAAGTAGACCATGCACTGGAGAAAGCTTTTTCTCCACTAAACTGTGTCAGGCATTTTGACACAGTGATGAGAAGTTTAACGCATAAAAGTACAAGAAAGTAACAAAACTGAATCATAAAATCATGGATAGTTTTTTCTTTTTAGATTTACTTGTTTTTATTTATATAAATGTTTGTCCTCACTTATTAATTAGTGCACAAAATTAGTGTCAATGATATTTTAACATAGGTTATGTTATATCTTAACATAACCTTCATAACATATTTCTTAGTCCATTACATGTATGAAGTCATTTGATCATCTCACACCACTGTGGTGCAATTACAATTCTCAATTTACTGATGATGATATTGAGATTCATATGGTTAAGTAAAGGCTACATAGTGGGAGGCAGAGTCACAGCCCCAACTGAGATACTTTAGAACCAGTGTTTATGCTTTTAAACTATGTTGTTTTGTTTACATGAAAAAAGATTTGTTTTTTATGAAACCACAGAAAGTGATATCATTCTGGCCGTTTTCCTTTGAGTGGGTTTGTTGTTTCACAGTTGAGTAGGTATTGAGTTCCAACAAGGTCCAGAGCTGTTTAAAGTTTGAATGTCTTAAATCACTATTAGTAATGTTATAGATTCTTGACAACTTTTAATTATTAATTTATCAGTTAATAAATTACAGTGCTGGTGATTAAATCCAGTACTGGCTAAAAGACTATGTGAAAGATGATTCCCCACCTCAGGCCATTATTTCTCCAGGCCATGCTTTATGCAGAATATCAGGTCCTGATGACTCTTCCCTGATGTGCAAATAGACTCCAAGACGATGGCCATCCGAAGAAGAAGCATTTGTCACAGCAGGTTTTTAACAGAACCTATTCCAATTGGCCCATCTTAATCTCTGAGCCAGTGTTTGTAGATGGTGGCCAGATACTGAGCTGGTGGTTGTCACTAAGATCATGATTATAGATGTCTACTGGCCCCAAAAATCTGGTGAGCGAGCCCTGCTGAACTGTAATTATTGATGTGGCCCAGTGGTCTCAATGGCACCCTAACTTGGAGAACTAAGGAAGGTCACTGTTTTTTATATTTAGCAGTCATGAGAATTTATTGCCTGTAGAGCTGGCAGAATTCAGACTTGGCACTTTTCTTATTAGATAGGTATGGGGCGGGGCCTGGAGCTCACATATCCAAGGAAGGCCCAGTCAGTGCTGATATTGCTGGTGCAGACACCCCAACTTGAGAATCACTGCATTAGGTAAAGTGTACTGTGGCAGACATGAATAAGGTCTTGTAAAGTCATTTCTGTAATAGCCTTCTCTCTTCTTTTTCTTTCTTAATTTTATTTTAAATTACATATGCAGATATCATTTGAGTCACTTTAATGTTATTTTAAATTCAATTGCTCTGAACTTTTCTGAGTTCATTTTTATGGACACATGGCACTCTTTTGCATTCAAGCATTATATCACAGCTTTTCATCAAGTCTTAAGACACAACAGTGACTCTGGTTCCTGCTTTAGTCAGAGTAAAACAGGGGAAGGGGATGTCCGTGTACCTGATGACTTAGGGAGGAGAGAGAGAGAGAGAGAGAGAGAGAGAGAGAGAGAGAGAGAGAGAGAGAGAGAGAGAGAGAGCCATCTTCAAATTAAAAGGAACATAATTTACAAACACATGTGTCTTTGGGCTATGGCTAGTTACCACCACCACCATTGCTACCACTACCTGGACTGCTGCTTAAACCTTACAGCCAGGTCCAATAAAATGCTTCAGCTGGAGTATATCAAGTATTCTGTGAGCCGCTGAAGTCGTGTTCCCAGAGAAAGCCAGCTGATGCAATTATGCCCCAAGTCCTCTGCAGCAAAGCATCTGTTTTTTGATACACTTTACCTATTCATTTTTATCTTTAATATGTTGTAATTGAAAATGAAAATTCTCCTCCTTGATCTCTGTCTCTGCCGCTCTCCATACATGGATGTCACCGACAGTTCCTTAAAGTGTATTCTCTTCCCCAAGTGGTCTTTTACATCCTTAAGCATTTTTTTCATAATTGTATATGCAAAAATAGTTTATATAATCCTGAAGGTATCTTCTAGCCTTGTGATGGAATGCTGAATTCTAAAATTTGGCATCTGTAATTATGTATGCTTGACATTTAAATTTATAGAATTTTTGGATACAACATAAATAAAATCCTCTATAAACACACACCCTTTTTGCTCTTTGGAGGAGGGTATTATTCCTCCAATTTGAAGATACTTAAATCTTTTCTTTTATAAATCCTAGTGGATTTTATTCCCAGGAAAACAGAATTAGAGATATTATTTTTAGAGAGATTTTTTTTTTCTGTTACTAGATTCTTAGGCCAAACAGAACCTGAGTTACTCCAGCTCCTGTTGAATATAACCAAAGGTCTTGACCATGGTGAAATCAAGACCCAGTGGTCACCATAGAAACCACAGGGAGAGAGAGAGAGAGAGAGAGAGAGAGAGAGAGAGAGTTTCCAAAGGGAATCATTGCCTGGGACAGAGAAACAGGTAGGGTTTTCTGGAACTCTTTGGTCATAAATTAATCTTTGCAATCATGAGGAATCTTTAAGAATAGCTTAGAGCTGCCTAGAGAAAGAAGACAGAAAGCATTTAACTGTCTCAGGGTTGCTTAGACTATGCAGAGGCCTCAGGGTCTGCAGTCAGGGTGTGTTTGAGCTTGCTGAACATAAGCACTTACAAGGCACCAAGATCAACAAGTAAAACTAACCTTGCCTTATCGTTAAAAAAGACTATTTCTGTGTTTCGGAGAGGAAAGAGCCTGTCACCTAGACATCGTGCTTGTTTGTTTGTTTTTTGAGGTTCTTTTTAATATTTTAAATTTAAAATCTACATTTTTAAAAAGTTCTACATTTTTCTCTGATCACCTCCCTCCCTCTCCCTTTTCTTTCAGCCCTCCTCCAAGGTCCCCATGCTCCCAATTTACTCAGGAGATCTTGTCTTTTTCTACTTCCCATGTAGATTAGATCTATGTATGTCTCTCTTAGGGTCCTCATTGTTGTCTAGGTTCTCTGGGATTGTGATTTGTGGGCTGGTTTTCTTCGCTTTATGTTTAAAAACCACTTATGAGTTAATTGTGACATGTGATGATTGTCTTTCTGGATCTGGGTTACCTCACTCAAAATGATGTTTTCTAGCTCTAGCTTGTTTGGTTTTGAAGGGTCAGGTCGTCCAGTCTTTAAAAAGCTCATACCAGAAGGTGTTGTGTCTGCCTGCTCCATTTCTATTTCATTTGACTTTGATCTTCTGTCCAGTGACTTTCATTTGAAAAGCATTGGCGATAAAATTGGGAATGCTAAGCAACATTTTACCTCCTTGCTTTACAAAAATTATTTATTATCATGTCTGTGTGAGTGTGGGTCCCATGGTGACAACTTTGTGGGATTCAACTCTCTCCTTCTGTTGTAGCCTCACAGCACTGAATCCAGGCTATTAGGCCTTGTGGTAAGTACTTTCTAAGTCACACCATCCTGTAGCTTGGGACAATGGTGTGTACCTGTCACTTATATTTTAAATAAATGCTGATTGGCCAGTAGTCAGGCAGGAAGCATAGGCAGGGTGACCAGCCAAGACAGAGAGGCGGGATAATGAGAATACTAGGAAGAGGAAAGTTTTTCCTGCAGTCATGACTCAGCCTCAGAGGAAGCAAGATGTGACTGTCTCACCAAAAAAGGTACCGAGCCACAAGAATTATGTGTCTGCCATGCAGACAAGAATTATGGGCTAATATAAGTTATAAGAGTTAATACGTTGCCTGAGCTAATGGGCCAATCAGTTTATAACTAATGTAGACCTCTGTGTGATTCTTTGGGACTGAATGACTGCAGGACCGGGCAGGACAGAAATCCTCAGTCAACGTGAAGCTCTTGGTTGTGTCTTTCAAATTATCTCAAAAGATTAATTTTGGTTTTATTGTTTATGTCCTTGTGTGGGGATTGTGTATGTGAATGTGGGTACCCAAGGAGGCCATCAGAAAAGGGTCAGCATCCTCAGGGATGAAGTTTATAGGGGTTTATGAATTGCTTGAGGTGGGTTATGGGAACTGAACTGGGTCCATTTGCCAGAGGATCAAAATCTCTCAAATACAGAGCCAACTCTATAGCTTTGTTTTTCATCTTCTAGTGCCATACTTTTGGGCTCATTGATCTCGTGTTGAGGATAGTAAATACCGTTGCAACTGCCACTGTCTTTATGTTCCTTACCTAAGTAATGTACATCTGTATTGCTAAACGGCTGAGGGAAAACATATAAATTGATAAGTGTAAACATGGAATTTACTCTGCTTACAGCATGCCAGGTTCTCAACTCAGAAGTCACTAACTACACCTGTGTTCTATCTTACCATAGTTCTGGAGTAGCCTAAAGGTGTGGCAGTGTATAAACAAAGGCACAGAAACAATTTACCCAGAGACCCTATGTTGTATCTTTTTCTTTCTTCCCTCCTTTTCTCACTTATTCAGAGTTCAAACAGAAGGGAGGTAATTTACATACTATTGATGCCCCAAAAGAATTTTGACTTCAAACAATTTCCCATGTCTTGTGCTAGAGTAAATAGCTGATTGATGTATTCACTGAAACTAAATGGGCGAAGGAATTATTAATGATTAGTGAGTTATTGTGGAGGATTGCCCCAGGCTGGAGAGTGCTCCATCACAGAGCTACAGTTCTGTCCTTCTCCCCCAGCTTTGGAAAAAAAGCCATGTGGCATTGTTGATTATTTATAGCCTTTTTTTTGGGGGGGGAGGGGATCTATTCTTGCATTTTATTACTAAAAGAAATTGAAAATCACACAATTTGCAATAAATGGAATTTTTGCTGGGTAGAGCCTTGAGCACTGAATTCCAGGGTTAATTTTATTGGTGTTCAGTCAGGTTTTGCAGAATAATCCACTTCTCAGTTGGGATAGGGGAAGATCCCATCCTATCCTGACCACCTTTTCATTGCTTCTGACGGACTTTCAATTACAAATCCCACAGCAGGAAAGTCTGGCTCCCAGGAATGCTTCCTAGAGAAATGGAATTGCTAGTGTTTCTAATTTGGGGTACATTGCTTCTTTGAACATTTATAAAATTTTAGAATGATCTGGTGGCTGTTGAAAATAAGGAGAGTCAGCCTCACCATGCTGTGTGGATAAACATCTCTTGATAGGCTTTGCAAAGCTGAGCTGTCTGCTGAGGAACCAGACTCCTATTTGCTTTTCCAGATGACCTCTTGGCTAGAAAGAGTTTACTATTAGCTAACACCCCACCTAACTACACAAAGCCACGTTATTCCCCAAACATTCCCATGCATGTGTGATGCAAAGATTGATCACATGTGTGGGCCAGGGGCATCCATTTGATGTCAGCGAGTCATAGTTCATTGGGTCCTCAGCAGTTTCCATAAATGTATGATGTCAAAATCAAATTAATAAATTAGTGTAGTTGGTCCAATTGACATAATAAAAATAAGAAACAGGTTTAAAAGAAACCAGTTCCTACAGATATCCTCAGACCAATGAGTCGTGTATTACAGTCAAACAGGATAATACGATGACTAACTAGCCAAGAAAACACATGGAATTAGTTATCAAAACAACAAATTGATGAGTAGTGAAAGAATTATTCTCTTAGTACCAGTAACACAAAAGGTTTGATGAAATATTCACTTCGGCATGAAGAGACTTCCAGACACAGCTGCAATTTAGTGCCCTGGAAAGTGACTCAGCATTCCCATTTCTAGGTTAAGTTTAAGGTGAAATTTATTTCTTTAGTGCAGTATTGTAGTGTGGTATTGACCGACACCAGCAGCTGCCAATGTGACCCTTCCTTTTCGCCAGGAACTCCAGGGTTCGTGGCAAAGTCTCCGACCCGTGACTTTGGAGAATGAGAGAACAAACGGATAAGGGAGTGAAGACAAGTGAATACATACACACACTCCCACTGGTAATCCTGCTCCAGACCCAGGTGACATGCTCTAGGTTGGCGGAGTGAAGCTTCTCTTCAAACCCTGAGGCCAGAGCCCAGGGAGAGTCTTGAACTAGGGCAGAAAGGAGTGGCCCTTTGTAGTGACTTTTGCAGTCCAGGGCCATGAATCTCTTCTTTGGGTACCTTCTTCATTGTTGGGGAGTAGAACATATTTCTTAGATGCCCTGGGTATTTGAAGGAATAAACCAAGGCTATGCTATTATTCAATGTGTACTATTATTCAATGTGTACCATTATTCAATGTGTACTGTTATTCAATGTGTACTATTATTCATGTGTACTGTTATTCAATGTGTACTGTTATTCAATGTGTACTGTTATTCAATGT
>JAQHUG010000008.1:16715119-16737507 GCA_028555095.1 Dicrostonyx torquatus | reverse complement strand
TTATTCATGTGTACTGTTATTCAATGTGTACTGTTACTCAATGTGTACTGTTATTCAATGTGTATTATCATTCATGTGTACTGTTATTCAATGTGTACTGTTATTCAATGTGTACTATTATTCATGTGTACTGTTATTCAATGTGTACTGTTATTCAATGTATACTATTATTCATGTGTACTATTATTTATGTGTACTATTATTCAGTGTATACAATTATTCAATGTGGCTGTGGCTTTTCTAAAACCGTTCACTCATTTTAGCCATAGTTGTATCCTCTCATTGTTATTCATGTATTTTGTAATGTAATCTTTACCATGCTGTGTGGCTTCTAAGTGAGGAAAAGTAGAACTCGTTTTTCCCTTTTATTGAAAATAGATTTTCTTTTCTCATGCAATGTCCTGATGATGATTTCCCTCCTTCTACTCTTCCCAGTTCCTTCTCACCTCCCTTCCCATCCAGATCTACTCCCTTTCTTTCTGTCATTAGAAGAGAACAGGATTCTAAGAGATAACAATAAAATATAATAAGACAAACCAAAAACTGTCTCATCGGAGTTGGACAATACAAACAAACAGAATAAAAGGAGCCCAAGAACAGGCACAAGAATCAGAGACCCACACATTCATATACTCAGGAATCCTATAAGACACTAAACTAGAAGCTATAATATATGAGCAGAGGGACCTGGCACAGACCTGTGCAGGCCCTTGTGCATGCCGCTTCAGTCTCTGAGTTCATGTGAGTTTTGCTCATGTTGATTTAGAGGGCCTTGTTTTCTCCGTGTCCTCTATCTCCCTGGCTCTAACACTCTTTTAACCTCTTCTCTGGGGTTCCCTGAAGGAAGGGATTTGATGAAGATATCCCATTTAGGGTGGAGTGTTCCAAAGTCTCACATTCTCTGGCTGCTGGACTCTATATTTGTTCCCATCTGCTGCAGGAGGAAGCATCTCTGATGATGGTTGAACAAGACCCTGATTTATGAGTATAGCAGAATATCATGAGGAGTCATTTTGTCACCATTTTTTTTCTTTTACTATTTTAGGATCCTAGGCTACCTAGTCTCTGGTACTTGGCCACTCAACCAGTGTCAGGAATGGGTTCCATCTTGTGATGTAAGTCTTAATTCAAATCAGTTATTGGGTGGTTACTCCCACAAGCATTGTGCCTCTGTTGCTCTAGAATATCTTTCAGGCAGGACCCCATTGAAGAACGAAGGGTTTGTGGCTGGCATTAGTGTTTGTTTCTCCTTTGACAGCATGCAGAGTACCTTCCCATACCAAAAAAGTTAGGACATTGGGGTGAAGGAAGTAGAAGCAAATGTTTGACAGTTACTTAGTCAAACAATCATGATGACGGAATGTTTGGAAGGAGATAAGGTAATCAGGATTCTAATTTTCTGAGTTAAGCTCCAAACTAACTCAGTTGATCTTAACTTGAGGGGCCAGGAAACACTTAGACTAGAGTTAAGACAGCAATTAACTCAGTTGATCTTAGTTTACTGTCCATGAGACACTCAAGGCACATATGCAAATCAAGCATGCATAAGCTATTAAGGGACCTGCACCAACCATAACAACCAGAACATATTGTATAAGTCTTCATGAAAAGAATCAGAAGTGCTGGAAAACATGAAGAAAAATGTTTTTCCCTTTTCAACATGCCATTAATTAAATTATTATACAAAGTAGTGCCTGTGAGTCCCCCATCTTGTTTTTGTTTCCCCTTCAAACAAGTGCTGGCTTTATTATCTGAAGGTGTCTGGAAATTATTTTCCTTGGAATTTGATTTTTATCTCTGTCATAATTACAGCAGAGGAAGCATACTATGATTCTGAAGGCATGCATGCTAGTTGACTGAAAACTATTTGGGGACAGAGGGTGGTGATGGGTTGTATTTAATTAGTCCTGGACTTGAGTTGGAAGAGTGGCCCTTAGGACTTGTCTTTTGAGTTTCTATTTTTTCTTTTCTTTCTGTTTTATTTTTTTCTTTTAAATGGCGTTGGTGATTGAACCAAAAGTCTTGTTTATGCTAAACACATGCTTGACCCCACCCCACGTACCTTTCTCTCTGTAAAACAAATGATAGCCTGACTTATACTAGTTTTCTCCATCTAGATATGATCAACAACACCTTCTATAGTCCTGGGCATACATGGTGGGTATTCTTTAATACCATTGCTTTAATAGAGAACTAAGATGAGCACTTCACATGCAAGGTTCTGCGACTTCTAAGAACCACATGTATAATTTCCAGTTTTCAGACAGTTACTTTTCAAGAGCAGAGTTATGTTTAAATTCAGTTACTTATTATGACTAACCTCATCTACTCAGAACATTTCATTTCAACATCTAATCAATAGTAATATGTTTTCCTGTGCATGTAGCTATATCTTACAGGCATGTATACACACTTTCATCTGTGTCAGCACATCTGTGTGCGTGTACAGACACAGGTATGTCTTTTTTTTTTTGTACGGGTGGAAGTCCAAGTTGACATCAGATGTCTTTTGCAATTGCTCTTCTATTCTTTATGGGAGCAGGGGCTCTCTCTGAATATGACGATCATAAATTCTAGCTGGTCTAGCTGAGAAGTTTACCCCAGGCACTTTTTGCTTCTGAGTGTTGCACGTGATTGACAGATCTGTCCCAACTTTTAGGTGAGCTCTAGGGATTTGAACTCCTGCACTCATGCTTGCATGACAAGTGCTTTATGCCCAGCTTGATGTTAATCCTTTAGTATGATCTTTTCATTTTTATCATTATAAACCCTTTGAAATTTGATACTTGTTCCCAATTTTTAGAATGTCTCAGTTCAGAATAATCACACTTAAATTGTTCAGTTATTTCCCATGGCTAAGGGCTTCCTCTTCTGGGAAACACAATTTTGGAAAGCAGGTTTATGCTTATTCTACACATAATGATGCTAACTACTCCCCGCCCCCATCACGCCACCATGGTGATTCTAAGTAGCCACAAGGATTTTTCATGAGATTTATGGTTCTGAACTTGGGATTTTTTGCTTCCCAGGGAACATTTAGCAATGTGTGGAATGGTTTGGTTATCACATCTAGGGAAAGGATATGTTACTGTTTATCTAGAGTCCAAGGACACAGCAAAAATATTTTATAATGCAAAGAGCAAACCTCCTTTCTCCCCATGAAAGAAGGATCCAGTCCAAACTGACTATAGTGCTCATGTTGAGGAACCCTGGTTGGTAAAGAATCACTGTTGGACAATGACAAGGGGACCCTAGCTGCTATAGAGATGTTTTATCTTCCCTGTTGAACAGGCTAAATATATAATGAGTTCCCACAGTCTGTAGTAGTCTGGCTGCAGCCATCTGAACAAGGAGGAGGAAATATTTTTTGACTTAGTATTTATAATGCTTGGTAGATACCACAATGATCAATTATAAAGACAGACATTATCCAGCTATATGCTCAGTCTAAGTGGCACATAGTTCAGAATCAGAGGGTGGAGAGGGCCTGGAGAAACACTTACAATGCTTTGACTCATATAACAAGGAAACCAAGTCATGAACTGCTAGCCTTCTTCTGGCCAAGCATGAGGCTTTCATGAGGGACCAGTCTCTAAAACATCAGAACAGTTTATAAGAAGCAGTGAGTTTGCCATTCCAAGTTTTCAGGTTGAAAAACTTCAGCCAGTCCAACTTAACCACGTACATTTCTCCTTTCTCCTTTATTCCTTACTTCTGCCCTTACAATTTAAGAGTTCTGGGTAGAATATTTAAATTATTTTCTATTGTTATTATTAATTAATGATGCTAGTGATAAAACTCAAGGCTTTGCTCATGCTAAATAGGCAATCTACTAAAGAATAACACACCATGCCCTTAGATTTTTGTATGCCACTTGTGAGCATGCTTCCTGTGTTTGTTTTTATTTTTTCATTTATTTTAATTTTTATTTTATGTGTATGGTCCCACCTGTATATCTGTGTACTCCATGCATTCCTGGTGCCCGCAGGAGTCCAGAAGAGAGCACTCAGTCCTTTGGAACTGGAGTAGCAGATAGCAGTGCACTGCCATATGGATGATGGGAATCAAACCTGGCTCTTCTGGAGGAGCAGTGGTTGCTCTTCACTGCTAAACCATCTCTTTAGCACTGCTTTGTGTACTTTAATAGTGCTGGTGGTGTGTCTAACTCATGTGATATTTAATCTTCACACAGTCAATCAAGGAAAGAAAAATAATGCCTAAGCTCACAGAGTACAATGCCATACATAGACTAAAATGGATGAAATCAGGAAAAATGGGCACAGTTTTCCATGCTAAAGACATTCTTTACATTTGCGATTGCTATACAAGGAGTTACCATCTCATCTGGGCTTTAGGTCAAGATTCTGGGTGTGGCTTATCTGAGTTCTCGGCTGAGTATCCCTATAGACTAAAATCCACTCCTCTGAGGTGGACTTTCCTTCTGAGGCTGGGTCCTTTTCTAGCTTACAGGTCATTGCCAAATCCCATCCCTGTGGTTGCAGAACTGTGGCCCTCTGCTCTCACAGCACCACCCCCCCCCCCCGCGCGCACATGTGCTAGTTCCTGGTGCACAGCCCTCTCTACGTATTTGATTTTTATCAGGGAGTAGAAGCTGCTGCAGACCACTCTGGGGTCTCCCACCTCTGACCACACAGTTTTATTAATGTTCATGTGATCAGATCTTTCTTCAGATTTTCATGAAGCTGTTGGCTTGGGGACTTTGAATCATCTGCAAAAGCCTTTGTCTTAGAACACAACCTATTTATAAGAGAGATAGCTCATCACTGCCACAGACTCATGGGGAAGGGCTTACTGAAGATGGGTACATCAAGAGTCTTTGGGAACGTTTAAGGACTCTGCTTCCCAAAGACAGAGTGACTCAGGCATTTTAAGCTTCTAATAACAATCAGATTCAGTAATGAAAAGACATACTCGGAGATGTTTCTTCTTGTCCTAGTATTTCATGTCTAAAATTCTTCCAAATTTCTGTATATTCAAATTCATAGCTGGACTTACCAGCCTGTTTTGTTGTTGGCTTGAACCTGTTTACATTTCCTGTCATCCTTCCCTATGTTTGAATTTATTATCTGTTTGTTAATGCTTGACTATTTTATTCTTACTGATTTACTGGATCCTCAAGACAGAAAGAAAATGACCACATTTCCAGACCACACCATCCTGGTCAAGTTTCTGCATTTATATGTGAGTGTTACTAGGATCCACTATGGTCGTATTTTCCAAGAAAATCTTCCCATGGATAGAAAGAAGGCCAATGAATGAGAACTTAAGAGATTCAGAGGATTATCTAGTGCACCGAAAGCAGGATGAAGGCAAACCAAAGCAACTACTGTGGCAGTCAAGGAATTGAGGTGAAGAGGACCCAGCACAATGCTCTTAGCTCTGGACCACGTAGTGAGATGGCCTATGATTTCGGGGTGCGGCTGTTGTGTGGGTAAGTCAGAAAGGTCTGCTGTTCATTTTCATGGGCCTACTAATCTGAGTTCCTGGCACAGGGAAGAAAGTATAAGTGACCAATCAAAAGTAGAGAGCATAAAAGAAAACCAATAAAAAGGCAAGGGTTCCCAGAAGAAAGGGCTGCATCTGAGAAGTTTGGCACATGTGGTCAGAAGACAGAACCTTGAGCTGAGAGCTACATGATAGGGTTAAGGTCAGGGAGGTATGAGGCAAGAGGATTAATGTGTAGCTGTAGTGCAATTGTGAGGTCTGAGATCTGAGGAAAGACAGCTTGACGTGGTCAAGAAACAAAGGAAGCCTGGGAAGAGGGCACCTAAAGATGGGGAATGAAGAGGTCTACAACAGGGAGGCAGGCAGGGGCACAGATAGGGTGGCATTTCACAACAAGAGATACTGGACCAGAACACCAGGTCTGTGGCTTGGCTAAGATCACAGTATAAGGAAGTTGGACCTCTGTGATGCAGAGACAGAGAAAGGCCTTTATTTAGCTCCCATTTCTTCTGTTACAGAAATACTCGGGAGGAGTTCCCCTGTGCTTGTTTGAGTCTCTTTTCTTGACACTGATGCTCATGTCTATCTACTTCTACTTGAACTGGTTGCTTTATCGTTATTGCACACAGGATCTTGCCATGTAGCTATGGCTGCTCAGCTGCTTTAGATAAAGCCCAGGTTAGCTTCACACTTAAGCTACCTTCCTGGCTCTGCCTTCCCCAGTGCTGAGATAACAGATAAGGTCTATCACACCGGGCTTGCTTGCTTTTTAAAAATAATTTTAAAAAATGTTTGTATCATAATATCAAATAGACTTCCTCTTTTCTTTTCTCCCCTGAAACCCTCCCACAAATGTCCTCATCTTTTCTCTTTTAAATCAATAGCCTCTTTTTCCTCAATTGTGATTCCATGCAAAGAGAAATAGATGTTTATCTCTATCTCTCTTTCTTTAGTTGTTATTGCATACGAAGAGATAAGATGCATAACTCTATATCTCTATGCATATGTATTCCTAAATAGATAAGCACAACCTGCTCAGTTATAGTACATGTATGTTTTCAGGGCTGACTAGTTGGTACTGAGTAATAATTGGCTCTTTATTCCCTGGGGGAAGACTGCTTTTCCCACTCTTAACATTCTTTTGAACTTGGAGTTTTGTTTAGCTCATCTTACTTTATGGGATAGATTCCTCCTTTTCCTTCATTCTAACCTTCATTACTTTGTGAGCTCCGTTTGTTGTTGAGAGCTGTGACCCCCCAGATCCTGAATTTCTTGTAAACCACGTGCTTGCAGCTGCTCTGAGCACGAGACTCTCAGGAGTTCCTGATGGCAGGGGAGTGGTTTCTCATGGGTTTGGTTGGGGCATGGCTATCAGTTAAGGATCCCTATAGAAGCTGCCCCTGGATACAATAAAGAAGGCATTCTTGGGGCATTCCTGTTTCAAGGATGGCCTGGGTCTCTGTCTGTGTGTCTTTGTGTGTTTAGACACAGGCCGTTGCCCGGCTCACGCACGAATGCTGTAGTGCAGGAGCCGCGATACAGGAGTAGTACCGTACTGTCACGTAGTACAGGCAGGCGGTACAGCATTTTATAATTTGCTCTGAATTATAGCACTATCTGCATCAAAGTCTGACACTGGGATGGAAAAAGGCAAACTATCTTTGAAAATATTGATTCCACACTTTCTTCCAGTGCTTAATGAAGGATCCTGATCCTGCCAGAATCAGTCATGTCCTCCCAAGTCCGCATGAAATCTGACTGGGACAGATATATTAGACACAACTTTGTTAGAAACAAGTATGGATGAGAACTGTACTCCTTTATTTCTATCTGAAGAACTAAAGTCTTTAGTGCTTTTTTTTTCTTTTCAGGAAAAGCAAAGATGTCCAAAGTAATCCAATATAAAAGAATGAGCATTTTAGCTGTCATTATTTTTATTATTTACCACATTTCCAACACTAGTTTATTGTCAGTTTGTACCAGTTTGGGGTTCTATGTTCTTAAAATATAAAAAAGTTCAGAAACAATTCTTGCCAAGATTTCTAAATGTATGTAACATTTGGTATTTGTTGAAGAATTAATACAAAGGCCAGCTCAAATATCTCATAGTGTAAAGGCATTTTTTTTTTAAAAAATAAGATTAACCAAAATTGTAACTGCATCAAATAAAGCAAGCACTCCCAGGATGACAGAGTAGAACAGTGCTATGAGTGATTTTGTTTGTAATAGGATTGTGTAATCAATGTACTGTGAGCATGGATGTGTGCTGCTTTATGTCCTGTCCTGAAGGGCAAGGTACACTGGTTAGACCGGCTTCCAATGATGCAATGGGCTGGGTGTCCACGCAACATACAACTTTATGCAAATCATCTCACATTAGCACTGAATTCACTTTTGCTGTAAATTTGTACTAGCATGGCTTGGGAGTTGAGTTATATCTTCTTCCTTGATTTCTATGATGCAGATTCTAATTTTCATTTCGTAAAACCTACTCCTTGTTTGGTTGAGTCATCACTGACCTAAGAGAAAGTGCGTGTATTTTAAGTTTGTGAACTCGTATTCTTTCTTTTGATGTGGTCATGTAATAAATCGAACCTGGGGCCTTGCCCATGCCAGGTAAATGCTCTACCATTGAACTGCAACCACAGCTATGAACAATTTTGAAGTCATCATCAAACCCAGACTGCAAACATTTCTGTCAGGTGCTAATTTCCTCAAGCCTCCTAGAAACAGTCAACTTACTCACCACTTAGTACACAGTTTCCTGTCATACGTGTTGGCTCTTACTTACTTTCTAGGATTTTTTTTTTTATAAGTGAAATCACTCAGTAAGCATTACTCTTTCATTGGCCTCTTGCACTGAACAGAATGGTTTTGAGATTCATCTACATTATTGCACACATTAATAATTCATTTCTCTTTATTGTGGAGCATTATATGGATATGTTGTCTTCCAATTTTTTATGGCTGGAAACAGGTGCTGTGAATGCTCTCGTATTTAATGGAGTCAAATTGTTGATTTGTTTTCTCATCAGTAAGTGGCTGGTATGAGCATAGAGAGATAGTATGTCCCATGGACTATTAATATTTGACTGTGAAATGTCACCCACAGGTGGTTACAAGTGGATATGTGCTCCTCAGCTGGGATGATGGTTTGGGAATTTGTAGATCCTCTTGGAAATGGGGATTGGCTGAAGGAAATACCAATCTCTGAGGGGTGGACCTTAAGTTTTATAGGCTATCCAGTCTTCCTGCCCTGCCCTGTCCATGCTTCCCATTGCCCAGAGACATGAGGAGGTGAGGTGGTCATATACTCCCATCACCATGGAGCTGTCTGCCACTCTGCTGTTCCCACCATAATGGATGGTATCCCTTCAAATTGTGTGAGGAAACAAATTCTTCCTCCCTTGAGCTGATCTTGTAAGGTATTCTACGGCAACCAGAAAAGTAAACATCACAGTTGCATTTCAAGCAACGTTGAGTTGCTATCCAAAGCGTCCATCCATTTTATGTCCTCCCAGACATTGTGTTGGAGCTTTTGCTCCCCTGCTGCCTTTGCCAACACTGGTTTTTAGCTAATACCAATGCGTGAGCACTGTCGTTCTGTGGTCTGACTTGTGTTTGTTTGGCAGGCAGTGGAATTACACATCTTTTCAGGACTTACCAGCTCGCTGCATTGGTTACTTTCTGTTGCTGTGATAAAACACCATGACGAAGACTGACTTTAAGAAACAGCTTACTTTGGCCTACATTTCAGTCACTGAGCTATCTCCCCTCTTGTGAAATATTTCCATTAGTTTTGGCCTTTATTTATGTTCTTGAATTCACTTTATTCTTGAAATGGAACCACATACTATATCAGTTGGTGTGCCCTGAGAATGCCAACTAAGAAGGTGGAGCTTGGAGTTGAGGTTATGATTCTCTGTCACCTCTGACCTCACTTGTGACCCATTCCCAGCTCCTCAGCTAATTCACTAGCCATGATAAATCAAATAGATTGATTTAACTCTTAGATAATGTACACTTCTTAAACCCACAATTTAATGTCGCATAGGACACAACAGTGACTGGAGAATCTTACGAGACAGCTATGGTGAACTGCCACAAGGCTGCAAATATGATGTGTAATATCAACAGGTGCTAATGGTACCAATACGTGAGAACGTAAAGAGAGCAACTGTCTCAGTGTTGCACCAAGGGTAACTAGTGGTCTAGGGATTGAGCCTCAGCAATAGTTTACTGTGATTGGGTGCTGGAGACTTGGTGCTTTGAGAGATTATGGAAAGATATTTTGAGGCGAGTGCACATCACTCATGATCCCCACTATCTCACCAGACTCGAAGTTCATGAGTGAGGAAGCAGATGGTCCCAGGGGGCAGAATGCTAGACACCCTCAGATTTCTTTGGACTTATGTCTTTTTGTAGGTTGGTTGGGGGTTATTTTTTGTTCTTTTTCTTCATTTCAATAAATCTCAGAAAAACACAATACAACATTAAGAAATGAGAACATCCTTTTTTAAAAAAATTAAAATTGAAATTAAGATTTCAATTTTACATCAATTTTCCCCTTCCTTTTTCTCCCTGTAACCCATCCCATATTTCTCTTCTTGTTATCTCTCAAATTCATGACATCCTTTAATTTAATTATTGTTACATATATATTTATATACATATATTACTAACTATAGAAATATAACCTGCTCAGTCAGTATAATAATACTTATATGGGTATAATTTCAGGATTGACCGGGTTCTTTTTATTCTTGTTTGTTTTAATCACCTCACAAGATAATGTGCACATTTCTTATCATTGGACAGATATTTGTAAAAATCCCAAACCTTGCCTGCTTTATATATAACTGCATTGCAAGATAGTTCTACACTGTTTGTGATCAGCTATGTCTAGTATGTGTCTTGTGTGTGTGACAATGTAATTGCTGTATGCATGTGAATGGGAGAGTATTTGTGTGTGAGCATAGACTAGTACACATGTGAGAATACAAACATATTATTGTATTCATGCTTATGTATATGTAAAATCAAAGCAGACTCTAAAAGGTAATCCTGACCATGGAGAGAACCCTGGAATTGGAAATAGAAGGTCTAGTTTCTTAACTGTGTAAATTTGAATGATGTGGGAAGTCCTTCTGTATATGTGTTACTTTTATTGGTTAATGAATAAAGAATCTGCTTCGGCCTATGGTACAGCAGAATAGAGCTAGGTGGGAAAAACTAAACTGAATGCTGAGAGAAAGCAGGCAGAGTCAGAGAGATGATGCCGTGTAGCTGCTGAAGGAGACAGACACCGAAGAACCTTACAGGTAAACTACAAGTCTCTTGGTGATACATAGACTAATAAAAATTGGTTAATTCAAGATGTAAGAGTTAGTTAGAAATATGCATGAGCTAATTGGCCAAACAGTGTTTTAATTAATACAGTTTCTGTGTGATTATTTTGGGTCTGGGTGGCTGGGAAATGATCAAGCAGCCTCTGTCTACACTTAAAAATCAATTTTAAACTGTGATTTCTCCACCAAAAATTAAAATGTACTCATGATTTATGGACTCCCTCCTAGTCACCAAATGTACAGCAAGGTGGCAGAGGCAGCATACATGTTGGTGAAACCATTTCATTGTTGAAACTGTGAGATATAGCGTGTCAGCAAACTTAGTTATCTCCCATGGTGTGTTCTGAGTGGCATGGCTATGAGGTTCATGTAAAGAATGATGGGAATAAGTGACACAATATTCAAGATGCTGTTCCACTCTTTTGTATTCTAGTAAGGTTTCCTGTTGCTGCCAAAAAATACTCTGACGAAAATCTGCTAGGGGAAGACAGAGTTTATATGGCTTACAGGTTCTTATGACTGAAGGAAGATAGGGCAGAAGCTCCATGCAGGAATCTGGAGGCAGGAACTGAAACTGGGACCAGGGAGAAATACTGTCTACTGGCCCACTTTCCCTGATGAGCTCAGCTACCTTTTTATACACAGCCAGGTCCAGCTGCTTAGAGATGGCAGCACCCACATGAGACTGGACCCTCCTACGTCAACTAACAATTAAGAAAATGTCCCACAGACATGCCTACAGGCTGATCTGATGGAGACAGTATCTCAGCAGAACTTTCTCTTCCTAGGTATGTCTTGGTTTGTGCCAAGTTGACAGAAATTAACTAGCAGAATGCACCAGCCTTTTGGTGTGGCTGCACCAAAATTAGAGATGCGTTCCAATCAATCACTGTGGTCATTTGGAAGAATTAATGAAAGGTGACTTTATGAATGGATGGGAGTTGATCTCAGTGTTCAGGATGGTTGGAGTCTGGAGTAGCAAAGATCAGGCTAGAGAGAATAATGCCAGAAAGGAGTTGGTCTCCTTGACTCTGGCAAGCAGGATTTGTATTCTCTGGAAACCTAATTGCTTATTGATTCTGTGAAGACTGGTCCTGTAGCTCTCGTGGTGATTTTTTGCTATAGTTTAACCTTTTCAGTTCTCTCCCAGGCTGGTTGTCCATTTCTTCTTCAGTGACATCATAGTTTTTGCTGGGAAGGCTTTCCTACATTCCGAAGTGGAACCAGAGCCTGCCTGCTCAGCATTTCCTGGCTTCATGTCAACCTTAGATTGTTTCTAGAGCCGCGTTTTAGGCCTGCAACACATCCCGGCCACTTGTGTGCAGAGTTTGAATGCAGTAAAGGAGATCTAAACATTTTTGTGAACCACTGAGCAGTAAGCATGGCTGCAAGCCTCCAAACAGCTGTCCGTGTTTCTGCCTTGCATCTGGTGTCTAACTGGAGCCCCTTATGTCAGAACATAATCTACTTAAAAAGTTTCTGTTTATGTCACAAATAATAAACTGGATGGTTCTTTACAACACCCAATCTCCTTAAACTGCCTTTTCAGATAATAGTCTTCTTTTCCTAGTGAAGGAATGAAACAACAATTCCTTACACTTCTTGTAGAATTTTTTTTATGAGTGTTAAAAATGTAAATGGCAAGTTGTGTTTCACATTGCATGTACACAGCATGCATATAGTGACATTAAATATAAAAATGATATGGTATATCCTGTATTTCAGATCTAAAATATGCATGCCATATGCATAAAATAGATTCTAAGACATGCATGCATGCTACCCATGAGAACACAGAGTCTTCTAAGAAAGCCCATGCCTGATGGTTTTAAATTTGATTAAACATTTTTTGATCCCAACATGCTGGTACTGAGTCAATAGTCCATCATTGCCTCACCTCCATTGTTTTTAGTTCCTCCTCCTCCTCCTTCTCATTCACTTTATTCTTCTTCTAATTTATATCTGTATCTTCAAACATCCATTTTTACATAGCCAGACCTCCCCCAAAGACTGGTTCAGTTTTTTCCTTTTAATATTGACTAGATTTAAGACAGTCCTATTTTTGTGTGTGTGTGCTTAAAAGTAAAAGCAGGAACCATAACACAGTCCCACTCAGTGTTACATGCTGAGGCAAGCAACCTTCCATCAGCATGGATTGATGCATGTTGTCCTTAAACTGTTTGAACTAAGTACAAAGAGGATGGTCACCTGGATCCCTTGCTCTATTGGGGACAAATATGTAACTTAGAACAGTAAATGTTACAGGAGGAGTGGGCCTACTTTTTTGTCCCAGCTGCCCTGCTAGCTTACACCCAAAATAATCACACAAAAACTGTATTCATTTAAACACTGCCTGGCCCATTCGTTCTAGCTTCTTATTGGCTAACTCTCATATCTTGATTCAACTCATTTCTAATAATCTGTATGTCACCACAAGGTCATGGCTTACCGGGAAAGAATCAGCATGTCTGACCTGGCAGCTCCATGATGGGTCTCTCTCTGCCCTTTTCCCCAGCATTCAGTTCTGTCTACTCCACCTACCTAAGTGCTGCCCTATCAAAAGGCCAAGGCAGTTTCTTTTTCAACCAATGAAAGCAACACATAGACAGAAGAATCTCCTACACCAATAAATATGTATTTCTTTACTTTTAGATTAATTTGGATTCTAAACAAATAATAGACCCCAAAAGGAAAAATATACTTGTTGTGATGACAAATTATGAATAATTTAGCAGTAATTAGATACTCATAAAGAGAATATCAGTAAAGTAGGAAGATAAATATGAAAAAATACAGCCAACAGACCCAAGAGATTGACAATAGACACTGGAATATAAAGTGCATTTGTGTCATAGAAAAGACAGCAGAGATGATAAAGAGAGTTAACATGAAATGTTTTCTGAGTCAGTAACAGATTTTGAGTTGTCAGAGTTGAGAAGTACAGTTTATTTTTAAAAGTGGAAATTACTAAAATCTATATTTATGTTGTAGCAATTTTCATGTTTATATTTACAATGGCGACACTGGAGGTAATGAGGCAAAACAAGGCAGAACTGGGATATTGAGAATATCTGAGAAATTTGAAGGTGGGTAACAAAGTTTAAAACACTTAATGGTTTCTACTTCAACTAGCTGCAGCATTTGATAGGAATATGTAGGATTGCTAAATTTGGAAGAATAGAGACAAAATAATTCAATTAAAACCAAAGTGACAGAGTAACAACCAAACAACTTAGGAGGGAAACTAGAAGCAGCACAACACAGGTGAAACAGAACAAGACATGGGGCAAGATACCAGAAATGAGCTGGAATCAGTGGCTGTACTAAATATAAATGGTTGGTTTTTACCAGGTAACATGTCAAGCTTGCCTGTGACTCCTAACGAAAAATATACCTAAATCAAGAAATTTTGAGTAAATGAACTAAGAGACCTGTCTAAAAATGTCTTTAGAAGTATTGTTTCTTACATATAGAAACAAGAAATATATTCTAATACCTTGTGGCATATTTGTTTGTGTAATATAAGCAATGAAAGTGAATGAAGGGCACTTTACAGATTGGCACAGATGACGCTAAGATCATGATGTATTTGTAGCATGTTCAAAATTCTTAAACATGCTGTAGTTAATGAGTATATATGTAGGAAAACCTTTTAAATCTGTGAAATGTATATTTAGAAAATTCAGCGTAACACTCTCTCTGGGTGGTAGCAGAGGTGGTGTTTATAACAATTTACGGAGGTGCAAGCTGTGACACAAGGCCCTGAGTTCAGAACTCTGGCCATGGTCTGTAGTTCTACTGTCTCCACATTTAGATTCTCAGTAATTCTGAACAAAGCACCTTGCATTCTGCACTGGCCTCTTCAAATTCTTGATAGACAGTGAGGGATTGTCCTGATGACCTTTTCTTCATCTGGACAGTGTTACTTCCACAGCTAAACGGAACAGCCAGGAAAAAGAGTCTCATAATCACAGTCTAAGTAAAATCAAATATCCTTCTCAAGTTTGTTGAGGTGGAAATTGGTTTGAGTTGTTGAGTAATTATATTTAAGTATAGGCATCCAACTCTGTAAAACATAAGCGAGGAATATCAACTAGAAGAGAGAAACCTCCATGTCTCTAGCACAGTATGGAATCCAGCTGTGCTTTTTTTCTCCGTTTTTCTTTGCAAATGTATTACCTTCTGCACTATTTGGAGCCTCTAACTTTAAAACCCAGGCAACATTTATCAATTAGAGTGCAGAACCTATCAGGTTCTATTGAAGTCACTGGCAATTGGGGCAGCCAGTGTCCTCTGAAGAAGCTAGCTGCCATGCGATCTAGCTATGGTAAACACAATGTCTGTGCAACTCATCTGAGCCAGTCAATGACTCACTGTGCATGGGAGCAGAGAGGCTTACACACTACTTCTAGGATGCCCGGAACCTTCAGAGTTCACACTTGGAGACGGCTGGTGTGTTTGCTACATGCTGAATCCCCTTCTCCTGCTGCGGCCTGACCAAAAGGCTCATATACGACTTCGATGCGATGTAGGAGCTTTTGAGTTCACACATGCTACCTCCCCTTCTCATGCAGCTGCCTGAGAAATTCAGAGACACAGTGTGCCTGCCACTTTACAAAGTCTTGCTTGGTGGCCGGCATAGGTCCTAACACTTT
The DNA here is from genome assembly GCA_028555095.1 of Dicrostonyx torquatus. NCBI lineage: Eukaryota > Metazoa > Chordata > Mammalia > Rodentia > Cricetidae > Dicrostonyx > Dicrostonyx torquatus. Next base: position 16,722,038 of record JAQHUG010000008.1, on the reverse strand, counting down.
GGGAGTTCTCAAATGTAACACAGCACAGCGTTCAGTGTTTCTGTGTAGAGGCCTCAAAATACTTGGCTGTTTCAGCTTAAATCTACATCTCTCAACTGGATCTTAAGTCTGACCTTCAGTCCACAGTTACTAGAAAGCCCCTGTTGCCTCCAGTATATGATGTACCCGGGGCTCAGATGTTATGCATTCCTTCTTCCAGTCATTTAATAAATGTTAATAGATCACCTTAAAGCTCTACTCAATGTCTGCACCCATCTTGTTTCATCCTTTTTAGTTTTAGCTCTCCCTTTCTATTGTGGATCTGATTAATATCTTTTGTTTCTTTCACTGCTGGGCATGGAAACTAGAGTTCTGGAAAACACTCTCCAGAGTGTTTTCTTCTCCAACCCACCCCTCCCTCAGCCTCACCCTCTCCCACTACTCCTAAGCGCCGGCCTTAATTGGATCTTTGAGGTAAAACCTTCTTCACCGTCATTGACCATCTTTCCTCTGAGGCAGTGTACTCTTTCTTGGTTGGAGGTAGATCAACAGACGCTGATGGTTTATCAACACTACTTAAGAGTGTCTGAGGTGAGTTCATATATGGCAGAAATTGAAAGAAAACACACCTTCCAGGAACATACCATGCAAATGTAGGCAGGCTTCACTCACACTTTTGATTGTGTGACCTTCCCATAGGTCTTTCATGACATATTGATGACAAAACATTTCTCCCCTAGGTGCAAAAATTCCAATACTGAGGTAACAGTAACACTATACTACTGCTTGTCAGATTTTGTGAATCTATTGCTCTGAAATGGGCTTATTAAGCGCACACGTGCAGGTGAATGAGAGGCAGGAAGAGTCTAAAGGAACATTTGCATATTTTCCATATCATTGTGGAGAGCTATACGCACCCACAAAAGGAAATGAAGTTAGCAACACAAGTGAGGCAGCTTGTGAGTGACAGCTGTATGAAGTTCAAGAGGGAGAAAGAGAAAAGTTAAGATTAGCAGAGAAAAAGATCAGACCAAAAAATATTTGTCCATATTTAATTAGGGTTTCCTTGAAGCCAGGTAGACTGGTTACTTCAGCTTTTCTTCTATGGATAGACATCAGACAGATAGATAGACAGACTGAATGAGCTCAGAATTATCCAGCACCCCATTGTTACAAAGACAGGTTTATTTTGAATTATTGTTGGTTTTTTATCATTTTTGTTTCTTTTACATTTGCCCAGCATAATTGCTTATTTATTCCTTAGCAAACTGTGTCTTTGAACTGTCTTCTGAAGGCTTAATCTTTATTTCAGAAATATGTCTTTCGTTTTTATTGTGAGTATTGAATTTGGTACGTGGCATATCAATTGTACCCACACTGGGATTGAGTCCTTAATTCAGGACGTGGTCATGAGATGGCCATACTGTGTGATGTTTTCCAACATCGTCAGTTGGCCTTTCTTTTGATACATGCGCACTTAGTGTTTATTTTGCTGGAATGACGGGATTGCATAAGACGACATGCCTAACATTTCCGTACCATCTCTGGAAGGTGTCATATAGATGCTAGAGGCTATTGTCAGTGGTAGTTTTATTAACCTTTCTGCTCCCCAGTGTATTTCAAGACGACTGCGCACACAGATGGAGTGTGCATTTTCAGGCAACAATTCAGGACCACTGGTTTACTGACGGCCTTTTAAAGTTAATACTTTCGGGAACTGCCCTGGCTGGGGAACATTGTCTCTTTTCATGTTGTTTAGGTTTTAATGGCATTTAGTGGGTGGTCCACCAGCTGAGTGCCTGTCTTCTTTTCTTAAGAAGACTATCTGTAATTCTCAAAGCGGGTATTTTGCCAATTCTCGCATGCTTTGTTTTCTCTTCTCAAATCAACATGTCTATGTATTTATACAATTCATGTTCAAAAGGCATTTGTTACTCTGCTGTCACTGTACATAGAGACAATCAAAACTTATTATGCCCAAATCTAAAACAAGATCCAACTAAGTCAGCAGATGTGGTGCATGAGCCGAAACCTCACCATGTTGTTTCTATTTATCCCTGGTGTTGTCTGGAGGGCGTGCCTAGTGCTACAAGGTAGTGGATTAAGGCTCTTGCCAATTCCACTTACTTAATGAATCATTTATGCACACTTTATTCCCCGGTTCTGTTGTGTGCCTTTTGGGTGACAGAATAGTTTGAAGGAGTTTAGTTAAACTTGTCAAGGCTTTGAAATGCCTTCAAATCTGTTTTATGGCTTCCAAATTAATTGCATTTGTTTCAGAAAATGAGACATGCTTTCTTGATTTGGATGCTAACACAATAAGCTTTCAAAATGCAGGCAGGTTATCCAGGAAGATTCTACCCAGCTTTTGCAACCTTGCACTGTTCCTTTCTAATTCTACTGAGCTTGTTTCTTTCCCTGTTTGCACCTTTAGCATATAAATGAGAAAACGCCAAATAAGGGTGCACCAATAGAAAATAGAGCCTGAATCTCTCTCAGCTGGAAGACTCAAAACTGAAGACCAACCTGTCATAAGCTCTAGCTAGCCTACTCCAGGTTACATAGACGAAGGATACATCAGTAAATTAAAGGGAAACCTACAGCCTCTTGATTTTTGCAGCATCTTCACAATAGCCAAGATCATGACATCAGAAAAGGTGTCTTTAAGCAGACGAGTGGGAAAGGAAAACATACATAACAGAGTATCACTCAGCCACAAAGGAATGAAATTCTGTCATTTATGTTGACATGGGTGGAATTGGAGGGCATTAAGTGAAAGAAACTGGGTTCAGAAAGACAAATGTCACATGCTCTTACTCATACATGAAAGTCTGACAGTTGGTTTTATGAGAATAGAGAATAGAATAGTCATCAGTGAGGTTGGGGATGGCAGAGGAGGCCCACAGGCAGGCTAGTAAGGGGGTACCAACATGTAGCTAGAGAGGAAGAATAATTTCTAATGTTCTATAACACAGTGGCTTATTTTATGCATTATGAAGAATTACAAGAGATGATTTAGAAAGTTTCTTACAAAAATAAGCGATAAACTAAGACATGAAATGCTACTGATCGGGTTTGATTGTCACACATTGTACACATGTATGAAATCTACACTCTACATATGGACACTTTTTATATGCTGTGAAAGTAGGATTGAAAGCATTAAGAGATTGGCTAGTAGGATTTCCCCTAAGGTCAACTCCATTCTCTCTAGAGCTGAGTATACTGTCCTCCAATCAGAATTAAGGAAAAGTTGTTTTTCTTTGATTGCTTACTAGTGTTTCCAAGGATTAAGCACCGGGATTTTATTTTTTTAGACAGCATCTCAACTAATTCCTGCTGTCCCTGAATTCTGTCTCCATCTTCAAAGCACCAAGACTGCAGGTTTCTGCCACCACACCCAGCTTGAAGGGAAACACCAATTTAGTCTACCTGGTTTAGGTATCAGCATAGCTCTATATTAATGCTTGCTAGAGGGCAGAAGATTAGCTGGAAATGATGAGGATTGCAGGATGAAACGAAGCACAAGCTCTCCATCCTCCCAGCTATTGGTGCCTTCTGTCTTAGGTAAGATTGTACTTAATTAAGAGCTCAGCGTGAGCCCCTCGTCCCACTTTGTTGTTTAACTCATAGGTATAACTTACCTGTGCTCAGCCTCTGGTTGTGTTATGTCTGATGTCTGATGATAGACCAGGAATTCAACCTCACTGACTTGTGCTTCTTCTTTATGCAAATGGTGATACCATGGAGCACTTTTAGAATAGTAGGAAAGAACCAGCTGCTCTCTGTATGTTGGGTCTTGCTTAACTTTCTAACTAGCGTTCTGATGCAATGGGAGTTTCAGGGGCTGATGAGGCAGGCAACAGCCACAAGGCTTTGGGTGTTTCCTTTGAGGTTCCTATAAACAAGGTGTTAGTCACTGTGCCTTCGCTTCTTTGCCAAAGCCCTGGTTCTCCTTTCTTAGGCAGAAAAGGAACTCCCTGTGTGGCTAACTAGTAGTAGTGGTGCCCATAGGTGGTGTTGCAACATTATATAGTCTTCGGTCAAGTTCCACTGTGAGGACTTACTGAGCTGTATCAGAGACATCCAAACCGAGATCTTACATCATCAGAAACAATTATCAGAGATGGCAGACCATCCGACCTTGTTTGGTTGATGTAGACAACCTCAGGGTCGATTTTTAGTTTCCTTCCTCTTATCTTAATTCCCCATGAAATATTACAAAGCAAGCACTTTCATAATTTCAAGAAAAACCGGCTGTAGGCAAGAGATTCTGTAGCGTGCCCCCAACCCCTAATTTGGCAGAATATAGCTTTTGGAAATGGGACTTGCCTGAGCTCCACTTGCTTTAACACTTCCTGTTTACCAACTCAGGATCTCCGGGAACCCAGTACTTGTGTGATAAGATCAGAGAGTTGATAGCAGATACTGTATTTGCTGATAAATGACAGACTCCCTGCATGTAGCAGGGAGCTTGGTCCCAGGGTCATCAATGTAAACAATAACATGACTCACCAAGCCACCTGTTGGAGCTACTGTTTAACATGAAAGTAATGATTATTTTGCCTCCAAATTCAGGTTTTAGGAAACAAAGATTATTCATATATTATTTTTATAACAACACTAGCTCATCATCCATCTCCTTTTCCACTTCCGCCTGTGTTGAAAGCAGTAGTGAGCAAGCATTGCATCTATCACATCTGCTTATATTACCTTGCTTCTATTACCAGGGAAAGGAAAATTTCAACTCTCTTTGGTTTTAGGTAAAACAAAAACAGCAAATAACACTCCCACGAAAATAACCCCAAACCAACCAACCAAACAAACAAACAAAAAACGGAGAACTTATTTTAAGAATGTCATGAGTACTGTCCCCTTTTCTAAGATTCTGTTATCCGTGCATTTTCTCTCCATCCTATGCTGGCCCATGAGCCTCCTGGATGAGGGTTTCTTACTTATTTCCTGTTGATGTCTATGTGAGCTCATGTTAATTACGTGTGTCTCCAGTCTCAACACAACAAAGGACAAAGAAATGTTTAATTTGGTAAGGAAGCTCCCGGGAGTCCTCCCCCCACGCCCAAACAAATACTAGTTTATAGACTTTCTTTCAGTACCAGACTTTCCCAATAAAGCAGTTAAAGCCAATGTTTCAGCTAGAAAGCAGGAGGGTGCAATACGTGTAGCAGAGCACTCTGAGTTTAGACGGTGCTTTGGTTGGAATGGGAATGAAATGACTGAATTCGCTCTTCACTGTGTGGTACGATGCGTGTGTGTGTGTGTGTGTGTGTGTGTGTGTGTGTGTGTTTCCCAAATGCCTGACTCTTCTCTATGTTAGAAGAACCATAGCTAGCTATTTTAGAAACTTGGATTTGAGACATAACACGTCTATTGGCTGTCAAGGTAGAACCTGCTGGCACCACTGGCCGTCTGACCAGGACAGAGCTGCAAGACACTGCTGTATCATTCATGGGTCATGAGGTGTAAAAAGACTAAATTACTTACAGAAAACTAAAATAGATTCTAGCTTTATTTCTGAAACTAGAAAGGACCCTAAGTAGGATTGTATTAGCTAGTTATTTATTATTATTATTATTATTATTATTATTATGGAAGTATCTGAGATGACAATGTTCAGGAGGAAGAATTTCTTTTGTCTTACGGTTTCAGAGAATTTGGCCCATGAATGGAGCTTTATATGTTTGGTTCAGACAATATGTGTATGGCAGCTTGTGGCTAAGGAGCTCCTTCACACAGGACAACACACATCACACACACACACACACACAAACATACACATACTTGATATACATGCACACACAAACACAGACAGACAGACATAAGAGTGTAGGCAGATTTTCCTGTCCCTCCAGCCAGCTCCCAAATCATGACATAAAGACTTGTTATGAAAGCTCACCCAATAGCTTAGGCTTGTTTCTTACTAGCTCTTATAACTTAAATTAACCCATTTCTGTTAATTTACATGCTGCCATGTGACTCATGGCTTGTTATCTCTTCTGCACATCCTGCTTTCTCAATGTCTCCTAGTGTTTCTGCCCTTCTTCCTAGTCTTCTTTTTGTCCCCCAAATCCTGCCTAGCTATTGGCTATTTAGGTTTTTATTAAAGCAACCACAGTGACATACCTTCATATAGTGTAAAGGAATATTCCACAACGAGAGAGAGAGAGAGAGAGAGAGAGAGAGAGAGAGAGAGAGAGAGAGAGAGAGAGAGAGACATATGGGGGTAAGCTAAGGAGTGAATAGGAAGGGGCCAAGGCCATATATAGCCCTAAGTGCATATCTCTAGTGCCTGATTTCTTCCTAAGAGTCCCTGATCCCTAGTTTTCACCACCTCTCAATAAGTCTCTTAAGTCTTCATACGCTTAATGTATTGATTAGGATAGCGCCCTCATGACCTGTTTCTGGCAGTGCCACCATAGGCACACCCACAAGTGGGTTTTCCTGATTTTCTAAGTGTTTCTTTTATCTTTCCTTTGCAGTATTTATATGTTTGTTCATTACTGAAAGTAGTTTTTTTTTATACATTATCTGATTACAGTTTTTCCTCCTTCAACTCCTCCCACATCCTCCTCACTTCTCTACTTACCCAAACCCATACCTTTTCTTCTCTCTCTCATTAGGAAACAAACAGGCATCCACCCCTAAACCAGAAACTATCTTCAATTGGTAGCTGCCAGTCATGAAAAAAAAAAATCAGTTTTTTTCCTAACTGGCTATTACTAGGTAGACATCCACACTTAAGTGCCTGGCCTATGTCTAACGGTAGATGGCTGGCACAAAATAAAGTCAAAGTTATTTTTGTTGGTTTTTGTTTTTTTTGTTGAGGCATTTTTTTCTTCCAGATCTCTTGCTTATGTGTTACAATTTCCGATTTTGTCTCTAATGGTTCTCTCTCTCTCTCTCTCTCTCTCTCTCTCTCTCT
>JAQHUG010000008.1:16704539-16715010 GCA_028555095.1 Dicrostonyx torquatus | reverse complement strand
GAGGGAGAGAAAGAGAGAGAATGTGTGTGTCTCAGTGTCCATGTGTTTCTTGTGCTTTGGGTTTTTTCCTTTTTTGGTCATATTATGGTTTGTTTGTTTTTATTTATCTAAACATTTCTAATTTCAATCAAATCAACAATCAAAGTTAACCACTACACTGTCTGATGGCATACTTATGGAAAATTGCATCTAGAAATCAATTTGGCACAGCCCTTGCCGACTTCTTACCTTCTTTTGGGGACTTGGCCACCACTGGGGCTGGCCAACAAGAACAAGTGATCAGTTAAATAAAACTGACATTGATGCCTGTTTTAAATAACTGATTAAACTCCTTGGAATGGATTAAATAAAACTCAATGTGCAAAAGCAAAGAGAAGACTGCTCTAATTTCCTAGTATAGATGGTTGGTATAGATGCTAGTGAGAAGGCCACGCATCCATAAACAGATGTGGAGCTCTCCGCAAGAGGACTCAGAGTCCTTTACTAATTCACCCAGAAGTGGCAGAGTTGGATCACATGGTCACTATTTCTAGTCTTTGAGAAACCCATACTGATTTCAATAGTGACTGTGCCAATTTACCCTTCTGACCAGCAATGAGTACGGGATGGTCTTCCTCACACCTTCACCCACATTTGTTTTCCTGATGTTGGCTAATTTGAGTGGGGTGAGTTGGATTCTCAAAGTAGCCCATTGTATTCCTTCTGATACTTATCTACTCAGTTCATTAGCCCATTTACTGGGTAAATGTTTTGGGGTTTTGATATTTGCTCTGCACAGTTGGTTATATATTCTAGATATTGATTCCTTTCTGATGTATCATATCTTTTGGCAAAGATGTTCTTCATTCTATAAGCCATCTCTTATCCATCCATTACTGTGGAGACTGTTTTCTTTGTGGTAAGTACAGTTTTAATTTTATGATAACATTCCTCAATTCTTGGGACATGTCTTATTCTCTCAGAGTCCTTTTCAGAAAGTTCTTGCCTATTATTGGATCTTGAGGTCTGTTTTGTGCCATTGTCACACTGTTTTGTTACAATAGCTCTGTAATATAATTTGAGGTCAGACACTTTGATATTTAAAGCACTTTTCTTTCTATTTAAGACTGATTTAACAATTCTGAAGGTTATTTTCAAGCTTTTTGTAAAGAATATCATTGGAATTTTAATGGATGTTGTATTGTATATGAAATTCCCTTGGGTAATGTAATGGTTTTCCTAATATTAATTCTGTCATTCCATGACTTTGTTGTTCTAAAATTTTTCCATCTTCTGGTGCTTTCTTAAATTTCTCTGTTTAATGTTTAATGCTTTTCTTCTAAAGTCTATCACCTCCTTGGTTAGGTTTATTCATAGGTATTTTATATTATTTTTACTTTCGAAGCTATAGTGGATGGAATGGTTCTCCTATTTATTTCTTCACAAGTTGTCTATTGGTATATAAAAAATTACTGTTTTTAATGGTGATTTTATATCCTACCACTTTTGCTGTATTAGTTAGGGTTTCTGTTGCTGTGATAAAACACTATGGGCAGACACAACCTGGGAAGAAAGGGGCTTATTTCATTTTACAGCTTGTAGTTCATCATATAGGAAAGTGAGAGCAGGAACTGCTAGAGAGGCCATGGAGAAGAGCTGCTAACTGACCTTACCCTCGTGTCTTGATCAGTCTTCTTTCTCATAGCACCCAGGACCATCATCCCAATGGTGACATTGCCCACAGGGAGCTGAGTCCTTCCATATAAATTGTCAATAAAAAAAAAATGTCTCATAGGCTTTCACACAGCCAAGTCTGGTAGGGGGCTTTTCTCAGCTGAGATTCCCTCTGCCCAAATGACTCTAATCTGTATCAAGTTGACATGAAATTTGCCAGCACAATTACTGGAAGCATATTATATTACGGTCAAGAGATTTCTGTTGGAGTCTTTAGGGTCTGCTGTAAATTATGGGGGAGAGGTGCGTGTTGTGTTCCCCAGCCGCCTGGTTCCCAAGCCCCCAGCTGCTGGCCCGCTCAGCCACTGGTTGCCTGCATCCGAAATAACCAAGTGAGGACGGTATTCATTTAAACTCTGCCTGGCTTATTATCACTAGCCTTTTCCCGGCTAGCCCTCACCTCATAAACTAACCTATTATAAAAGTCTGTATGTCACCATGAGGTGGGTGGCTTACCAGACAGATCTATGGTACTTCCACCTGTGCGGGGGCCTCATGGCGACTGGCTCACTTTCCTTCTTCTCCTCAGAACTTCCATTCTGTCTACTCCACCCACCCAAGGGCTGACCTATCCTATAAGCCAGGCAGCTCTTTATTCAACCAATAAGAGTAATATAAAATACAGGAGAACACTCCCACAAGGGTCCTTTTAAGTATTGGATAATTTCATCTTCAAAATAGGGATAATCTGCCTTCTTGTTTTCATATTTATGTGTCCTTTATTAGTTTCTCTTGTTTTACTGTTCTAGCCAAAACTTTTATTTCAGTACTATATTGAATGAAAGAAAGCAGTGGGCCTCCTTGTCTCATTATAGATTGAAAAGCAAATGCTCTCAGTTTCCCTCCATTTAATACAGTGTTAGCTACAGGTCTGCCATATAGCATTTATTATACTGAGATATGATTTTTCTCTATTCCAAATTTTCAGGCCTTTTATCATGAAGAGATACTGAAATTTATAAAATGTCTCTCCTATTGAGAGGACCATGGGGTTTCATTCTTAAACATATCATTATTTTGCATCTTTAAAATTTTGGGTATCTTGAATTATCCTTATTTCCCTAGGAAAAAAAATGCTTAGTTTTGTTATAAAATCTAATATGTTTTTGTTTTTTAAATACTTTGTTGAGAATTTTCTGTTCCTTAGAGAAATTGATTTATACTTTTCTTTTAACCCATTTGTTGTAGGCTTTCCAGGTATTCAGAAAATGAATGTTGAAAATATTTCCCAATAACTCCCGGATTTCACTGTAGTCTGTGATAGCATCCTCATTTTCATCTCAAATTTTGTTAATTTGATTCTTGTCTTGCTCACTTTTGATTAGTTAAGAGTCTGTAAGTTGCTGGGCAGTGGTGGCGCATGGGGAGGAAGAGGAAGACAGATCTCTGTGAGTTTGAGGCCAGTGTAATTTACAGAGTGAGTTCCAGGACAGCTGGGCTAAGCAGAGCAACCCTGTCTCAAAAAACCAAACAAACAAAAATTCAAAACAAAACAAAGTAAAAGGGTCTGTAAGTCTTATCTTTTCAAAGAGCCACCTCTTTGATTTATTCTATATATTGTACTAATCTCCATTTCATTAATTTCTGTCCTACTCTTCATTATTTCTTGCTGTCTACTGTATTTGAGTTTGGTTTATTCTTGCTTTATAAAATCCTGAATGCATAATTAGGTTACTTGTTTGAAATTGCTCTGAGTTTTTTTTTTAATGTAAGCACTGTAACTACGAATAATGTTCTTCTTAGAAATGCCATTGTTGTATTGCAAGTGTTTTAGTATGCTGTGTTATTGTTTTAATTCAACCTAGGAATTGAAAATATTACCTTCCTGATTTCTTCATTGATCCTCTCTTCACTCAAAGTGTAGTGAGTGTTAAAGCTCCCACACATTATTATTTTATCAGGACCTGTTTGAACTTTCCAATCTTCTGGGTTTTGTTCTGGTTGTTTGCATCACTGTGTGTCATTTTCTTCCTCCTCTATTAGTATTCGGACTTTGCTGGTTTGCTGTGTTGGATAGAGTAGAGTCCTTCCCAGGCCTCTCTCGTCCATCTAGACCTTTCATGAAAGGTTTTCCCCACGTTATTCTGAATGAGACTTCTTTATTTTTCATCTCTGTATAGTATTATTTTAAGTAATCTCTACAGTGTCACAAATTGCCTTAATTTGTCCTTCTCTTGAGGTGTTCTTATTAGTCCATTGAGAAAGTTAGCTTTTCTGTGCATAGAAAACTCAACAGCCAGTTCTTTACTTCGGGGCTAGGAAGTCACCATCCCATGCTTTTGCGGATTTTGTGGTTGCTATTGGGGGATATGATATTGGTCTAAAGTGTTTGACTCTGAAGGTATTGACTTTTTTCTTTTATAATTTTTAATATTCTTTCTTTATTTTGTATTTCTGACCCCTTGAATGGTGTATCTTGGAGCAGTTCTGTCCTGTTCATGTCTACTTGGGTTTCTAAATGTTTCTTGCATTTAGATATCCATATATTTTTCATACTAAATTTTATTATATTTTGTATTATTGTATCTGTATGATACATGTGCATGAGTGTGGACATGAACACATATGTGAATGTCAGAGGCCACTTTGAGGAGTTGATTATTTCTTCCAGTATGAGTTCTAGGGACTGGACTCAGCTCATTAGACATGCGCAGCAAGTAAGTGCTTTAGTCTGCTGAGCCATTTTTTTTGGCTCTGGATATACGTTTTTCTCTAGGTTTTAAATGGCTTTCTGTTTTAATTTCATTAAAAATGTCTGTGTACTTACACTAAACTCAGATCCTTCTACCACATGTATTCTTAGATTGGGTCTCTCAAAGGTACCCCAGAATTCTGGGAAAATTCTGGGAAATTTGGGTCATGTTCATGAATTTTTTCAGGTTTTAAATTTCTTTTTGTTATTGGGGACAGGGTTTCTTTGTAGCTTTGGTGCCTGTCCTGGAGCTGGCTCTTGCATACCCGGCTGGCCTTGAACTCATAGAGATCTGCCTGCCTCTGCCTCACGAGTGCTGGGATTAAAGGCCCGTGGCACTACCAAAAAAAAAAATCCATTCCTCTACTTGGTGCTGTCTGTTCATGACATTTTGTACTGCTTTTTTTTTCCTTAATGATTGGTTTCATCATTATCATCAACATCATTATTGATTGGTTTTGTCATTCCCAGTACTTCTGTTTGATTTGTTATCGATGCCAATTTCCTTGTGGATACCCCTACATCTTTAAAATTTTTCTTCAAATTGGAAACTATTTCACAGGCCTTTTAAACTATTTTACCCAGTCTCTTACTTTTTTTTTTTTAACCTCTTATCTCTTTTTCTGGTGTATCAGCTACTTCATAATCTTTGGGGTCTGGTACTGAGCTGTGACTTATAGAAGTGTCAGAGTGGATGTTTTCTCCTAATTGTTTGCTTTTTTTTTGTTTTGAGTGTCTGTCTTGATAGGCATGACTTTTGGGTTTTATTTTTCTCCTTTCATCATTTTGTTTGCTTTATTTTATGTAAGCACTCCTGGAGAGTTGTCTTCAGATGAATTTATGTCCCCTATTATTTAGGAAGAGGAGCTGACTGTAGCAGCAGACACAATGATTTTTGAAGTGGTCTATGTATGACCTTGCTGTAAAATACATTTGTATCCCAAGCATTATTCATAATGACACCAGGATATTGATCGGAAAAAATATAGCTTCTAGATTTTAGGACTAAGTCTATTAAGCTACTGCGGCAACTAATTATTAAGTTGTAAAATGAAGATGGAATGGCAAAGAGGAAAAGGAGGAAAAAAGTTTGAATGAGACAGAAAGTCTGTGTGAGAAGCACGACTCATAGAGAAGCTCCCGAAGAGTGGGCACAGAGAGAAGGACAGCCAGAAGAGTCTATTCGAGGACGAGCAGGTTAAAACACAATGAAGAACACGTGTACAAATAAAATGAAGTCAGCTATATTATAACACCTGTCAGTGTTTCTTCCTGGTGGGGACAGATGTGCTTTCCCCTGTCCCTGTTCTGTCTTTTGTAGCAATCTCTGCAGGTTGGGGAGGGCTGCTAGTCTCGGGAATTCAAAGAAATAAAATCAATATGGCCTTTCTACTGGAAGTGATCTCTATGTGAGCCACTCTTTCTTCCAGAATACTCCAGTCTGAGGCTGCCCTGACGGCTCACTACAACTTCTCGGGTTCTGAGAATCACTGTTTCCAAGCAAGGCTTTCTTGACTGAGGCGCTGGGTGTGGGAGAGGTCTACCCATCTGTGTTTACCTTCGTTGCTGGGCGTTTTCTTCCTGGCTCCCAAGTTCCTTGTGCTGATTAGCAAGACTTTGAGGACACTGCTTACCTTCCACGCTTCTGCGTGCCCAGACAGTGACCCAGGTGTTTCCTTCCCGCCTGTTCTCTCCAGAGCAAGGGTGGTGACTCAGCATGCGCCTCTCTCGTGGTACTTCTGCCTCCATTTTCACAGCTTCCACTGTGCTCACATCTCTCCCCAGGGCGTCTCTAGGCCCTACTTGTGTCCCACTACCGGGTTAGTCTCCCCAGCTCACTGTTCTTGTGGCCAGGATCCAGGAGGGGTAGGGACCTCTCTGAAAGCCACACCTGACTCAGGCTCAATGCAAGAATTAGACTGGCGTAGCTGAGTGCCAGCTGGGAGCCACTCCTGACTGCTTCTCTGTGGAGAAGGCTTTGCTGGGCTGATATCTTTTTTCTTTAGCTCTTTCTCTCCAAAGAACAGTCCGTTGCACAATGTGTCTTCTCTCTTCTTTCACTGCGTCACAGAGAAGTAACTTCTAATCTACTGTCTTACCTGGAAATCCAAGAGTTAATATAAAATATATGAAAATTGATAAATAAATAATATAAATATAAATAATATATATAAATAATATAAAAAGTTTCTTTAATTGATAACAAATGATGAATTACATGTATAGGAAAGAATTATTTAAAAGTGAACCTTGTTACAACCAATTTTCAATAATGGTAGATTTGTAAACATCCTTCTATTTCCATCTGTTCATCCATCATCTATCTATCTGTCTGTCTGTCTATCTATCTATCATCTATCTGCCTATCTGTGTATGACTGAGTAAAAGTTTCATAAGTGAGAATATGTCATGGAAAAGCTTAAGAGGCCCAGCTGTAACTGAGACACATAGACATTCCAGTTTTCATTTTGAAGATAATTCATGATTTAAAGAGAGGATGCAGTTGTCTACATTCTTATCAGAGTGTGCACCTGTCCTCTTTCCCCATGCCGTCACCACTGGTAGTTGTCATTGTTGTCTTGGTTTTGACTAGAGTGAGATGGAATCTCTGTGTAGTTTGGATTTGCGCTTCCCTAATGTCCGAGGGCTTCATACTTTTCACAGATATTAACTGGTCTTTTGTGTTTCTTCTGTGAAGAACTGCCCATTCAAATCATTTATTTATTTGTGGATTGGGTGGTCTGGGTTTTGGATGTTTAAGTTTTGTAAGTTCTTTATATATTTTTAATTATTAACTACCCAATAGAATGGACGATTGACAAAGATTTTTCTCTCACTGGGTAAGTTATTTTCTCACTCTACTGAATGTTTCTTTTGCTTTTTAGAGAGTTTTAATTTCATACAGTCTAGTTTGTAAATTCTTGGTGTCATTTCCTGAGCATTTAGTGTCCTTTTCAGAAAGCCTTGCCTGTCTGTGTCTGTGTCTCAAAGTAGTTCCCTTATGTTTTGCTCTGGAAGTGTTCAATGTTTTTTGTCATGCGTTAATATATATTCCATCCAACTGGCATTTTCTTGTGAAGTGTGAGAGATAGGGACATGTTTTCATTCTTCTCCATGTGGATGATCAGTTTTCTCAGCACTGGTGGGTGAAAAGCACTGGTTTTTAACGTGATGAGTATTTCTAGCACCATTGTTAAAAACATAGCTATGTGGGTTGGCTCTGGGTTCCTGGTTCTAGTCCATTGCTCTGAATACCATGTGGGTTTTAGCTACTGTGGCTCTGCAGTTAAAACTAAAATGAAGTATTGCTCAGTCTCCAGCATTTCTCTTTCCACTTTGTATTGCTTTGTGTGTTTAAAGAGCATTGTATGATCCGATGAGTTTCATGATTGCTCTGTTTCTCTGGAGAAGGCGTTGAATGTAAATGGAGACTGCTCTTTTGTTCCCAGCTGCTCAGACCTGAATAATCACACAAAACTATATTAGCTGCAACACTGTTTGGCCAGCAGTTTAGGCATATTCCTAGCTGGATATTATATCTTAAATTACCTCATTTCTATTCATCTGTGTATCGCCATAAGGCTGTGGCATTCCCTCATTTTCTACATGTCTTATTTTCTCAGTTCTTGGCTGGTGTCTTTCTCCTTCTGCAGCTGCATGTCATCTTTTTGACTTCACCTATTCTCTCTATATATCTCTTCTAGCCTGGTTATATTCTGCCCTGACACTGGCCAAAGCAGCTTAATCCTACATCATCTCCTTCAGGATTTTGGTCCTTTAGGGTTTCTGCCTCACAGAAGAAACCATCAGACATTCTACAGGACACACACACACAAAAAAAACAACTGATGAATTTTGCCGTTTTAAGCCAGAACAGATTTTCAAATTTTCTGTTTCACTGAAAAGTATGCCAGATATTATGGGTCTGCAGACTGAAGATTGATGCCCCAACATTACAAAAGAACTTTGGGTGGCTGTCCCTGCAGTGAGATTTCTCTGTCAGTTCTAGAGCTTCGAAAGTTGTTTACAATACACTTCCTATTTATGTGCATAATATTATATATTTGTGGAGTGTGGTGTGGGAGGTCCTTCTGTCTATGTTATTGGTTAATGAATAAAGAACCACTTTGAGCCTATAGCAGAGTAGGGTGGGGCAGAGCAGAGCTTGGTGGCGAGGACTGCACTGAATGCTGGGAAAAAGAATGGTGGAGTCAGAGAGAAGCCATGGAGCTGCTGGAGACAGATGCTGGAAACTTTACCTGGTAAGCCACAGCCACGTGGTAATACATAGATTAATAGATATGGGTTAAATTAATATGTAAAAGTTAGTCAATAAGAAGCTAGAGCTTAATGGGCTATGCCGTGATTTAATTAATACAGTTTCTGTGTGATATGTTTTGGGTCTAAGCTAGCCAAGCGGCCAGGAATGAGCAAACAGCCTCCTCCTACAGAAGTCTTTGATGGAGTTGAAGACAAATAGTTTAGTTTTCCTTAGTTATGATAAAAGATAAATTGGATATAAAACTTTAAACACACAAAGATAGGATTTTATTTTCCTTAATTTGATAAATGTAAATGGACTCAATATTGTAAGTGTGATTCTTGCCTGATATCTGTTTTGTCATATGTAATTTTACTATGTTAAAGTTAAAAAAAAACTTCCTTTTTATTTAGGCAGAAAAGTGGAGATGATGTAGGATTTCCTCTCGGTATGCTGTGAATATATTTTATTACTATTGGTTATTGAAGAATCAACTTTGGCCTATGACAAGGCTGAATAGACAAAGGCAGGAAATCCAAACTGTGATAAAGAGAAAAAGTAGGTGGAGTAAAGAGATGCCATGTAGCTGCTGATCCATGTTAGCAGCTCAAGAAGCAAGAGATAACAAACCATGAGCCTTGCAGTAAATTATAAATTAATAGAAATGGGTTAATTTAAGATTTAGGAGTTAGTTAATAAGAAGCCTGAGCTATTAGGCCAAACAGTGTTCTAATTAATATACTTTCTGTATGATTATTCAGGTTCAGGCAGCTGGGAATGAAAGCACAATTGAAACTTTTCTGTAGGTTGCTTATGATAATATGCTCATTTTTATGGGACACAAATGTCTTCAACAGCAAGATAACCCTGAGGGCACTTCAAAATCACCATGTTTCTCATAGTAGTCAGCTCCCCCTTCTAATAATGGGGAATATAAATCCAAGTGAAAGCAACACTTGATAAAGACTTATACAAGATAAAACAAGTGAAGAAAAGGGAAAAAAATAAAAACTGAAGGACATACATATCCCAAAACATGTTCAAAATAGAAGAGAGAAGCACAAAACTTGGGAGAAAGCGATCCACTCTGATACTTCCTTAAGCTCATAACTCAATACCAGAACCCAAAGATAATGAGGTAGCTGATACACCAGAGAAAGAGGTAAGAGGTGAATGAAGTAGGCATCTAATGTATAGGTGTAGGAAATAGTCATCAATCTGCAAGAAAATTTTAAGATGTGGGAATATCAATAAAGAAGTTGACATTGCCTGTGTCTGTGTCTCAAAACATTAAATATAACAGAAGTGTTGGGAATGAAAGAGCCAATAACTGATGATTTTGATGATGATAATGAAGCCAATCATCAAAAACAAATAACCCTCCCCCAAAACCAATCATTGGAAAGTGTCATGAATAGATAGTACCAAGCATATGGATAGATTTCAAGATGGGAAGAAAGGTTAAGACAATAATAAATTTTCATATGAGTCTAGACTTTTCAAAATTACTTCATTGATGTCTTCAGTGACCCACTGGCCACTTCAGTGTACATCAATTAATATACATTTATTTACATAGTGTCACTTATTATTTATTTTCCATGTTAGTCTGATAGGATGTGATAAGATATGGGAAGTTATATTTAATTTTGTATTTGTTAAGACTCAATTTATGGATTTTAATTTGTTCTATTTTAAATAAAATCTTATTGTTGGTAAAAGAATATTTGTTCCATTGAATATTGTTAAGTTGAATAATTTGTAGATATACCAATAGAAGCTTCCTGCAAGTAGGCTGCTCCAAC
>JAQHUG010000008.1:16670685-16692539 GCA_028555095.1 Dicrostonyx torquatus | reverse complement strand
CACATGTAGGACAATGTGCATGTACCAATTGTGTATAAGCCCTAAGTTCATATTAAGTGTCTCCACATTATTTATTGCTAATTCTGGCTACTGTACCTAGCCAGCATGCTCTAGGGATCCCCAGCATCTTTCTCCTGGATGCTGGGGTTCTAGGTGATTACCACATCTGATTTTGTGTGCGTGCAAGGCTCCCAACTCCAGTCTCCACGCTTACACGGTTAACACTTATCTACTGAGCTCTTGCCCCACCCAAAGCTATTTTATTATAAAGGAAGTGTCTTTAGTTCGGTTGAATTATTCAGATGCTTTATTTATTTAAATATTTTTTATTTAAATAAATTTGTTTATTAAATAAGTTTGTTTATTTAAATACAAACATCTATATCAATCTACTTAAAAAAACTCAGTATAACTTTGAAAACTCATTCTGTTTTTTAAAGTTTTCTTTTGGTTCCTATTCTGTACGAGTCTAGAGTGCCACTGCAGAATATAATATATGCCATCGGTGTATCTTGCTTTTCTGTGGAACTTTCTCACCACCAGGCTAAAAGGAATTTTAGAGAATTTCTTCTAAAAGAATCACTATGATTTCCCAAGTTTTGATTTAGCTTTATTCTTTGTGAACAGCTAGCATGTCTGGACACAGAATATTTGTGACTGTTTCTGAAATCTCTAGCAAGGACTGTCTTACTCCTTTAAAGCAGAGAAAGTTTTTTTTTTTCCTGTGAAGCAGGAAGTCAAATTGAATGATAATTGCATTTGAACTTTCCAATTAGTTTACTGAGAAAGGTTTTGTTCATACACTTGGTAACTTAGGATTCAGTGTAATAGATATTCAAACGTTAGGCTCTGAAAGAACCAATGCAGTCTCTTAAATAGCAAACTGTGATCCACAGCCTCGGACATTCTTTTGGAGAAGATGCATAGCAAAGGCTTCTCCATAGAAGTATGTGGCCAATGTATTACATTGGTCCCTCCATATCTGTGGAAGATCAGAACAAGCACCCCCCACAAATACTAAAAGTCATAGGTGCTAACATATTCTATAAGTATGACCTAGCATGTTCATCAAATTCATATACACCCTCTTATGCTTTCCATCACCCTGGGGTAGTTAGACTGTCTACAGCAACAAAAATCGATGAAAATGGTGGTTATTCCTTCTTTTGAAAGAGAATAGTGACAAGAAAGCATTTTTACTTATTTAGTACAAACACCATGATTTGGAAATATTTTTTGACCCTTAATTAATTATATTTGTTGATGTAGACCTTGTAGATACTACAGGCTGACTGTGTGCATCAAAAATAGAATTGAGATTTTACGCCTATTTTTAACTGAGTCTCAACTGATGAAGACATATTGTTTCCCAAAAATGAATCCAAACAATTAAAAGGAGCTACCTCCAGATAGTTTAACAGTTTTATTCTTCATTATTGCCAGAAAAATTTCTAATTTTTTATTCTCTTTTTTTAGGGGGGTTTACAAATTTATCTGTTTTCTCTTCAATGGAAAAGAGTCAACTTCTTCCTCAATTAACTTTGACTGACAAATAGCTTTTCCAATCAGTCCTTCCTAATCATTTGTTATATGTCAAACACAGTTTTTGCGACACACAACACATGTGGGAGACAACAAAGCCTCATGCCACACACACACACACACACACACACACACACACACGCACACACACACTTGATGATATGGATGCTAAGTGTAAAAACTGACCTGACATAGCAGAAAGAAGGGAACGGTACAGAAGGAATGAAAAGAAGGTTAAATTGTGTTTGTACCTAGGGAGGGGTGTTGAAGAGTCTGGTTTGTTTATTTGTTTTTTAGATTGATAGCCAGGATGGTTTCACTGAGATAGTGGCATTTGTATGAAATCCCTGTGGCAGGGAGAGGGGGACAGTGATAGACACAGGATTGTTTTCTGTCTTGAACACGATGTAAAAGCCTGCAGGCCTTCAAAAGGCAAGAAGGATGGCTAATTTAAGTCTAACCTCAAGGAAGATGTCAAAACAAGAGAAAGGCGGCTTGCCAGAGTCTTATTCTAGGAGAGGAGGCTGGAGGAGGCTGAACTAGGTACCAACAGTGGAGATGGCAGCGTGGTATGGGATTGCAGATATGTCTGACAGTAGAGCCAAAGAGATTTCTTGAGAAAGAGTAAGAGTGAGTGAGTGAGAGAGAGAGAGAGAGAGAGAGAGAGAGAGAGAGAGAGGGAGAGAGAGAGAGGGAGGGAGAGAGAGGGAGGGAGGGAGGGAGGGAGAGAGGATGGAGTGTGTGAGTAAGGGAGGAGTCAAGAACATGTCTAGGTCAATAAGATCCTCTTCGTCTTTTCTCTGCAAATCAGAATCCCCCCAGCTGAAGCTTCTTATGGCTATAGGAAATGCTTACATGCCTTGATACGTTATAGGTTTGTCTTTCCACATCTAGCTCTCCACTCTCCCTTGTATGGAAACTTAAACTGGAGGCCTTGTATATACTAGAAATTCACTCAACCACTCAGCTGTGTTTTTAGTTTTTTCTCATTTTGAGACAGAATCTTGTTAATTTACTTTGAGTGGCTGTGAATTTACTGTAGCTCAAGCAAAACTTGGCCTCGGTATCAGCTAGCCTCAGCCTCCCAAAAAGATTGGATTACAGGCCTTTGCCACTCTGGCCTAGCTTCATGTTTCATTAAAATGTTCATAATTAGTGTGGAAAAACCAATTCTCATGTAGTCCTTACTCAGGAGTAACCAAGGCATAACTGGTTTTAGTTTATGACATTTTTGGAAGATAAACACCACTTTTTTTTCTGATGGGTAACTGAAGAAAAGAAAGGCACTATGTTTGGTTGAAGACTTCATTCTTCATAGAAATGACTTTGTGTCATTGAGCAGCATCAAAACAACAACAACAACAAAACCAAAACCTGTCTCATGGCATTTAATCACCTCTGCGATTCATGAGCCAGGAGCTTCCTCAACAAAACTTCAGACCCAGTAATTCACACCTCACCTGTGGCATAATGCAATTATATGATTCTCCAGGCTGTTCTCTCTCTTAAGAAGTCCTAGCACGTTCAGTATCTCCTGCAAGATAGCATGGCAGAATTTCACAATGTGCATGCCATAAAGTGACCTGTTTTTGTATCTTGAAAACTGGTTTGTTCCCATGTAAATGATAAATTTGGGAATCATTTGAGTAAATATGATTTTTTTTCAGTCCTGTTTATGTATATTATTCTTCAGAGCAAACCTCATAGACACAACAGTACCTGCAGACGTGTGTTTGTTTCAGACATTCGTTCACTCGCATCATCTTCTGCTGCCTGCTAGTCCGGATGCATGGACTTTTCTACACACAAGGAAGTAGAGCAAGGATTTAAAGTTTTTCAGTAAGTTCCAGTATCTGGATTCAAAGCACCAACTAAGACCTGCAAAAGAAAAACATGGTCTTTCCTTACAGACCATAAAGAAAAACAACCCATTCCCTTAGAAGTGACTCCTTCCTGTTCCATGAGTCGCTCACAGAGAGCTTTTAAACATCACTACAGTTTCAAAATCCTTCCACTTACAGGAAAAGTCATAAAAGCCATCGGAGCACTTCCCTCAGTTCTACTGATGCCTGCTGAAGAAGGCAGCTACAATTGTTTTATAAAACAATTATCTACGATATGAATCATGCAGATCCTGAAGGTCCCTAGGTGAGAAACATCCTTCTGGAATCAAGACTGCTGAAGATTGCTTAAGTGTGGGTTGAGATACAGGTGCTTCCCTAGCATCCTACTATGTGCAGAAAGCTTCCTTGTGATGGCATACAGTGATGGGACCACGACGCTGAGGACAGAGGGACAACGGCTGCAGAACTGCTTGTCTAAAGTCAGATGACTATATCCCAACAATTCATGATAGTTCACCACGGGCAGCCACTCCAGCTCCCACATCCGCAGCCCACATCTAGTATTTCAAACGACGTACTGTATTTATTGAAGGAGTTATACAATCCTTAGCTGTTCAACAAGCATGAAACTGTGTTATTATCTGTTAGATTTCTCTCTTTTCCCTCAGAGTCAGGGATAATGTTCTAGAGGGCTCTGCCCTGATCTCATTCCCCCCCCCACAAGTCCTGCTGTTTTTGATGCTTCATTTTGCATAGTGTAAATGGTTTTGCAAGAATGTATGCATTCCATACAGCCAGAATAACAGCATGGGGAAAGACGGCATTTGCTCACAAACACAGTGATTATATTAACTATCAAATATAGGTCCCTCAAGTTGTTTGGTTTCAATGGACAGGTAGATTAAGCATTCTGGATCAGTTAGAGAATTACCAAATGCTAAGGGATTGTCACCAATTATTTAGTTAAATCTATACCTAATGAAACTGAATCATGACACCTAACAAAGTCTTGTAGTTGCACGTTTCACCCATCCCTTGGTTGCTTTGCTGTTCTCATCTGGAACATGCAGATAACGCAGCTTGTCCAGTGTGTCATGGTGAGGGTTAGCCACAAACAAATTCAGAGGAAAGCGATACTCCCTAGGCAATCACCATAAATAAATGTGTATACTTTCAAGGAGTGTGATGTCTTCTTTACCTTTTCCTGTTTCAGTTTAATCTTTAAGGGACTTTAGGCTTTGGTCAGGTTTTAACAAGCCTTTTTGTAACTGCTTGGTCTCATCATGGTGGCTTTCTCTTTGCTAATGCAGGTGTTTATGTTCTACTTATTTTTCTCCTAGTCCTAGAAAATGGGACAGAGAACACTGTCATTCATCATGCTAAACATGCCCAAGTAAGTGTGGGCCTTGGAAATAAAAACAAGACTGCCCCAGCCCCAGCCCCAGCTCCAGCCCCACGTTGGATGATGAAGAGCATTTCCACTTAGACAAAAGTTCAGCTCATGGGTACACTGGAGAGGTGATGATGTTCCTTATAAAAATATCACTCTGGGACATTGCTCTCCCTTCACTAGTGAACCAGCCAATGTCACTCTCAGACACTTGGCAAAGGGCTGAAAGCCCACACTGGCATGTATCCTGATATGTATAGCTGGTGTCAAGTTGAGTATGAAGTAAAATGAAGGGGAGAAATGTGACCATATAAACAAATAGCCCCCATTGCTTCTCGTGAACCGCTTCGTGACACTAATCCAGAAATGCATGCCAGGGGCAGTTGAAATATGCTTTGAATTACTAGCAGGGATGCTTCCGGGACCACTCATATGGCATGATTTATGTCCCAATGTTTTCAATCAGATTCCAGGGATCGATTAATCACACCATCAATAACAAAGAAACAGGTGTGTTTTCGAAAGCCATGTGCTTGCCAAAGGCGATCTGCTCTCCCCTGTTGGTACCACCTCATAAATGCTGGTTGGGGTTTTCTTGTTTCTGGTGCTAGGGAACCAAGAGTCTGCTTGCTTAGATAAAGCAGGAATGGGCTTTTATTCACGGCCTGTCAGTCCCCCATTCAGTCAGGGCTTACTGCTTCTTAAGGGCAGCTATTGGCTGTGGCACATCTTGATGGGGAAGAAGGAAGAAGCAGGAGAAGCTGGGCTGTGTGGAGGTCACTCTGGGAGACTCTTTGCTTCCCTGTATGGAGCAAAGATGAGTGGTACATTTAGATTGGATGACAGAAATGACTTTAAAACCTTTTTTTTTTAATTTTTAAATTCAAGATCCTACTTTTAGTTTTTCTCAAAATTTTATTAAAAGGCTTCTAAGTATTTTATTTTTTAAAAAAGTATGTATGATGTGAAACGAGGAAGTGTAGATGAGAGAACTTGATAAATTTATGGAAAATGAAACACAGTTGAACAAGCATTGGGTGCTGAAGGAGAATAAGAATGATAGCCTTGGGGAGGTGAAGGGGGGGGAGCAGTCCCTGCAAGATGGCAGAGTTCACAAGCAAAATCAGAGCTCAGCATGCTCTCTCTCTCTCTCTCTCTCATTCCCTGCTTATCCTTAGCTGTCAACTGGGAGAGCATGCTTGTTATTCTAGCCCTCAAAAGGCTGAGGCAGGAGGATAGTAAGTTCCAAAGAAGCCCAAGCTATATAGTAAAACCTTATCTCAAAATAATAACAATAAACAAACAAAAAAACCCATGCAAGATAAAACAACAACCAAATGAACACTGAGAATAAGCACCAAAGTTTTCCCGTACACACACAGGGTCCAGTTTTTCTTAGAACATGTTACAAAGGTCTTCAAGCAGTTAGCGTTAAAATAATCAATTTTGGAATTTGTATGTTCCATGAGGTCTTTTCGTAACACTGGACTATTTTAGAACACACTGGCTGCTTTTCTCCATCCTCTTGGTATCACTTCCTGAGATACAGATGCCTGCCTCCCATCCCTGAAAGTGCAAAAGCATCACCGCTGCTTTTATGACAGTTCTGGAGACCAGAAGTCTGCGCTTAAGTTTTGAAAAAAGGTTTCTCATATAATATACTTTAATCATATTCTTCTTTTTGCTTCTCCAACTCCTCCTCTATCCACCTTAAAAAAAAAACAAGACAAATCCAAATGGAAACCAAAACAAAAGAACCACACACACACACTCATACACACCGTCACACACACACAGTCACACACACGCATACTCACCACATGCATGCACATAGTCTATCTTGTGTTGCCTAACTCTTCCTGGCTATGGGCTTGCTCTGGAATGTGATTAATACACCCTTCTTCTCTCCACTGAAGAAAATGGATCTACAGGTGGCAACTACAAAATGGCTTCTTGGTGAGGGGTGGGAATTTGTGTTGATGCCTTCTCTGTCCTGGGATTTGTCTGACTTGGATACGTACAGGCCTTGCATGTGCCACCACAGTCCCTGAGTTTATACAATCACCCTCCCTACTGTGTCGGCAAGATGTTCTTTGCTTGGAATTGTCCACCTCCTCTGGTCTTACAGTCTTCCCTTCTCCTCTTCCACACAGATCCCAGGAAAGGAGAGATAGACTTCCCATTTAGGGCCAAGCGCTCCAACGTCTCACTGTCTGCACATTTGTTCAGTTATGGGTCTTTATTAATTCCCATCTGCTGCCAGAAGAAGCTTCCCCATTGAGAATTTTGATATCCTGGTCTATGGGTACAGCAATATGCCATTAGAAGTCATTTTACTGATATGTTCATTTAGAAGAATAGTAGTAATAGATTTCACCCTAGGTCCTTTAACTTATGTAATCATGGGTTCTTGGTCACATTAACAATATGAGGGTTGGTTACTCCCGTATTGCACTAATAGGTATATTCTTTTTTATTTTTATCATCTTTATGTCTGTCTGTCTGTCTATCTATCATCTAATTTGGTTTTTTTAGACAGGGTTTCTCTATAACTTTGGGGCCTGTCCTGGAACTCACTCTGTAGACCAGGCTGGCCTTGACCTCAAAAAAATACACCTGTCTCTGGCTTCCTGAGTGCTAGGATTAAAGGTGTGCATCCAGCCAGTAAGGGTATCTTACAGGTAGGCTGCTATTGTAGCTCACAGGGTTCACAGTTCAGTGAGGTTGACATTTTCTTTTCTCACTCAATAGGGTGAACAGGAGCCTAGAAGTCTTAAATTGAAGTGTCAGCTACATTGGTTCCTTTTAAGGGCTGTGAGGGACAATGGGCCCTGTCCCTGTCTTTAGCATCTGTCATCAATTGTTGGCTTACAGGAACATGTCCTCAGCCAACCCTTTCTTAAACACTGACATTTTTGCAGTGTGCATGTCTGTCTCTGTCTTCAAGTTTCTGTTTTCTATAAAGAAAAAAATATTCAATTAGACGCCCTTTAACAACCTTTCTTTGGTTTCAGCATTTGTGAAGATTTTCAAAACAACAACAACAAAAAAAAAAACCTCATTTATAGGTACCAGGGTATGTACCTACTGTTTTTGGGGAACTCTTTGAACATGTGACATGTGGGTGGCAAAATTATAAGAAATGGTATAAGGCTGGGGAGAGGTGACTCAAAGTAACCATTTGTCACACACACCAGAGGACTTGAGTTCAGATTTCCAGAACCCACATAAATCCAGCAGGAAAATATACACCTGCCAGGTCGTAGACAGGCTAGGCTGGCATATACAGTTACCAACAACAAAGACATGTTATCTCATGCAAGGTAGAAGGTAAGGACATAGCCCAAGGCTGGCTGTCTTCTGATGGCCTCCAATGACATACTGTGTCTTGCATGTGTCCACATTGCACAACACACAAGTGCACATATACACACAGTCACAAAGAAAAGAAAACAGTGTACGCTATATCTTAAAACATAAGAAATTCTAATTTTATTCATTTTTATTATTTCAATGTACTATATGAATATGATATCAATTATATATATCTATATGCATTAATTACAATAATGGACCTAACCAACATGTGACACAAAAACTGAAAGAGATTAAATATATTCTCCTTTATCAGTTACAGACTGGGGTGGATAAATCTTGGAGAATAGACATGACTTAACTCTTTTGGTCTATTTTATTGGTTGCTATATTAATTTATTTGAGGGAAACTGGAGAAATTAGTGTTTATTTTTCATGAGTGTCTTAGTGTCTTATTGTTGTGAAGAGACACTGTGACCACAGCAACACTTAGAAAAAATTTAATTGGGTTGACTTACAGATTCAGAAGGTTAGTCCATTATCATCATGGTGTGGAGCGTGATGGTATGCAGGCAGACATGCTGATGGAGAAGTGGCATCTGCAGGCAGCAAGAAGAGAGCGCCGTTGGGCCTGGCTTGAATTTTTGAAACCTAGCCCACCCCCAGTGACACACTTCCTCCAACAAGGCCATAGCCAACCCATAAGACAACACCTCCTGATCCTTCTTATGTAGTTCTACTTCCTGATGAGCAAGCCTTCAAATATTCGAGCTTATGGGGCCATTCTTATTTAAACCACCATGAGCAATCAATCTGTATATATCAGTTTATCTGTTTTCATTTTTAATTACTATTTCTGGTTAGCATACACAGAAGCAAGCTTCAGTGGGTCATTTTCATTTATTCATCCATTTACATTTTGTTCACACACCCTTTCCATGTCATCCCTTCCTCTTCTGCTGGTTCACTCCTTCCTGCAAATACTCCTCCCACTCTGCTTTCAGGACATGTATATTCTGCTACCTTCTTTTTTGGGTTTGTTTTATTAAGATAGTTTTTAATATGCCACATTATTAACACAGTTCTGACAAATATCTTACACTTATATAATCACAGCTACAAGCAAGACATGGAAAGCTCAGTTACTTCCCAACCACACCTTCTGCATTCTTTTGCAGCCAGCTCCTCTCTCCCTAGAAATTCTTGTCTATAGTCTTGTGTTTTTCAAACTGTCACACAAACAGAACTATACACTAAGTGGGATTTGAGTCTATATTCTTTTCTTAGCAAACATGGATTAGATTTATTTATCCCATACCATAGCTGTGCATTGATCTATTTATTGGTTGGGGTTCATTTGGACTGTTTCTATTTTCTAGCAATAAAAACCCAATGAAAACATTCACGTATGGACTTTGTGGACACAAAGATTTATGTATGGTTTAAAGAGATGTATGGAAGGGTTGGTCACTGATGTGAGCATCATCTCATGTACCCATTAGCCATTTACATATTTTTCTTTGTAAATTATTCTTATGGTTTAAATAGGAAAAATCCTCTACTGTCTCAGGCATGGGACCTTTGGTCCTTAGTCACTGGTATACTTTTGGGAGGTGATAAAGACTTTGGGAGGGCTGGTCCCATTGGAGGGTGTAGTTTACTGTGCATATTCTTGAAGCTTTAGCTGGTACCTGTCCTTTACTCTCTGATTTACTTTCTAATGAGATGTGTATACTCTTCCACAAGTTCTTACCACAAAAGAAATTCAAGTGGCATTGAATCTTCACAGTCTAGGACAGAATCTCTGAAATCACAGACAAAATGAAGCTTTCTTCTTTCCTTTTGTTTATGACAGATATTAAATGACGATGAAAAAGCTGAATAATACAAATGATTTTTGTTCATTTTGTTCCTGGGTTGTTTATCAAGTTATTCTTTTTTATTTTGTTTTGTTTTAATTTTGTTGTTGTTGTTATTGTTTTTGGAGAGATGAACTTACTATGAGCTCTGGTTGTCCTGGAACTCACTAAGTAAATGACAAGACTATTCTCAAACTCACTGAGATTACCTGCCTCTGTCTCCCAAGTGCTGGGATTAAAGGTGTGCACCACTCATACAGTGTCGAGTTACTTTTCAATTACACACATTGTTCCCAAATTCTGGGGAAGACTTAATAGATGGACAACTTGAAAACAGTTCCTCCCAATCTGTAGTTTGCTTTTTCCCTTCTTCATATGTTTCAGTGGGCAGAACTTTTAAATAACCCTCAAGCTCCAGTTCTCCAAAGTTGCTGTCCCCTAGATATTCCATCAAATGTAGGTACTGCTGGCAAGGAGTTTTAGGGAAATTAAATCCCCACATCCCCTTGCCTTGAGAGGCAGATTGTCCAGGTCAGACAAGTCTTGTCATGCTGGCTCTTGCAGATGCTAACCAAGAACATCAAGAAGAGTCCCATGCACCAGAGGACAGTGCAGCCAGCTTGAGTTCCGTTTGAGCTGAGAGTCAGGCATGGCACATCAATGTTGAACTATGGAACTGTGAGTTGGTTAATGGGTGTTTTAGGCTATTAGTTTTCTGATGATGTGTTGAAATAGAAAATTCGTATGATATTAATATCTTTTAAGGATGAAACTTTCTAAATTTGAAAAGTCAACATATTATCTTCTCATTTTCTTTGGATGGTTATTTTGGTATTCTGACTGTGAAAGACTATCAAGGTCATACAAATTTTCTCCTAAAATTCAAGTACTTTTACCTCTTATGGTTATTTTTCCATACAGTCTTTAAAAAGCATTTTTTTTGGCAGGGTGAGGTGGGGTGGGTTGGACTCTTAGTTTTAAAGGTATGTTTTTCTTTATAATTACACTTTAAATTCTCTTCTTATATTTTCTTTTTAATGTTCAAGCCTGGTTTCCTCCATTGTCCATGGTTATAATCTACAAGCTAGTGATTTTGGTAAAGAAAACCTTACCGGCTTGGCTCACAGATAATTGCTATTGACAGTTTACTCTCCAGAATATAGGTCACACTTATTTTTCTGTCTTTGTCTTGTAAATATTTGCTGAAAATGGGACATCTTAGCCAACACACCGTAACAAATAGGATTTTATTCCAAGTGTTTTCCTTGAAGGCTATTTATTCTTTATGTGTGCGTGTGTGTGTGTGTGTGTGTGTGTGTGTGTGTGTGTGTGTGATATGTGTGTGTGTTTAGGTGTATCTGTGTCCCACAATGTACATGTGGAGGTCAGAAAACAACCTTTGAAGGTGGCTTTTTTTTCTTTCTACCATGTGTTCTAGCGATCAGACTTAGGTCATCAGACTTGTGTGGCAAGTGCTTTTGCCA
Source organism: Dicrostonyx torquatus (assembly GCA_028555095.1). Lineage (NCBI taxonomy): Eukaryota > Metazoa > Chordata > Mammalia > Rodentia > Cricetidae > Dicrostonyx > Dicrostonyx torquatus. The sequence goes on along the minus strand of JAQHUG010000008.1, from coordinate 16,681,105 downwards.
GCTGAGCTCAGAAACTCACTCACTCTTGCTATCTTTCCTTCTTTCCTTTCTTCCTTCCTTCCTTCTCTTTTTCCTCCCTCCTTCTTTTCCTCTGTCCTTCCGTCCCTCTCTCCCTCCCTTCCTCATTCCCTCCCTCCACTCCTTCATTTTTTTTGGTGATGATGAGACCTGAACCCAGGGATTCTTGGATGCAACTATTCTACTGTTGAGTTGCATCTCCAGCCCTAAAATTGCTTTCCTGTGTGACATTCAGCATTTGTAGTGGCTCCTCCATGCCTTCACACCTCATACATCTTGGTGTTCACCCAGTGTTCATCCTACACCCACAGCTCTGGTGAGGTGTCTTCTGCTGGCAGCTCTGTGTGAAGGCTGATGAGTGCACTGCACCCACAACTTAGGTTCAGGATGTTCACAGAGCTGACTTCCTGCCAGACTCTCCTGTTCTATTTGGTGTATTTTGTAGATTTGCATAGCATCCAAGTCATCCAGGGGATGTAGGGAACTTGGGCTCTCTGAGTCTTTCCTACAGTATTGTGTAGGGTCCATGGAACACCCAGCTCTGACTCCTTTGGCTAAGCCCAGGTTTTCCCCACTAGATTTCTGCCTGAGATTCTCCCTGCCTTTAAAAGCTCTTTATTCTCTGTCATGCGCCTTGCAAAGGGAGACTCTATATATTTTAGCATGTTTAATGGCAGTTTTGACCTCTAATTACTAATTACATAAAGTAGAATTGCCCGAGCTGTGGTAATCTAAGTATTTCTGGATGTTGGCAAATCTGAAAGCAAAGGGCTTCTTGCTTAGAACCACTCTTCTGGGCTCCTCTCACCTCCCTTTTCTCCGAGTATCCACGGAGTCAATGGAGAAAAGCCAGGAAGGGAGCGCAGACCCACCTTATATTTGAAGATCCTATTGGCTCTTCTCACATTAGGGTCATTGTGCCAGTTAGCACCAATGGTTACAAAATGCCTGAGAGAATAAAGATCAAAGAAAGAAAACTTGACTCTGGTTCATTGTTTGTTCAGTTCGCAGCATTGTTCTGGGCCTGTGGTGAAGTAGCATATTGAGAAAGAGGGCAGTACTTACTGGAGCTGAGAGGCAGGGAGGAGGAAGGGAGGCAGAGAGAGAGAGAACTGGACAGAGAAGTGTGCTGATATCCTCGGCCAAGAATTCAGCTACCTCATTTCCATGGGATTCCATCTCTTCAATGGTTTACCACCTCCTGCTCCCTATTAGTGTCAAACTAGAGAGCCAAGCCTCTAACTCAGGGGTTTTGGAGAGACACTGACCCAAATCATGGCTGTCACATTCAGAGTTTGGAAACTGCTTAGTAGGTTTTTAGCTGTTTTCTTCTTCCTGGTTTATAAGGGATCTGTGCACATACCTTATAAGGCAGGTGCCATTGTTCTTTGTAGGCAGAGTCATTCCTAGATCTTGTCAACTGATCACTCTGTGGCCTCAGTTCTGTGATGTGGGCTAACCAGTTCTGTGGAGAGTGATCATGTCTTCATGTCCTTCCAAGGTATGTTCTATATGGTTCTTTTCACTTACTCCTTAATATTTATTTAGGTGGCAGAAAACTCCTGGGTAGAATGAACTTGAGAAGTACATTATCAGGCCTAGTCTCATCCTTCACCAGAATGTTCATATCTGATGCCCATGGGGTCCAGAAAAGAAGATAAATGTGCAGAATATGCTGGATTTATTTGCTTGTATTTTGCCTGACTCGTGGTCTACTTTTAGTGCCACATACAGAGTTAAATGATTTGTGAGCACTCTCTCTGCCTAGGGATCTAGAGAAGCCTCTATGTAAATGGTATATGTCTCATGATAGCTTGGTGAATGTGCTATCATCTTAAAGCCCCCCTTTGAAGGGACCTATGTACCCACAGAACATTTCATTTATATTAACTATATATTAAGCCCCCATTACTTTTCTGTCTCTGCCCTAAGCTCTCAGGATATAGCACACAACTAAAGGTAATGTGCTTCAGTGTGTGGTCAGCAAAAGAGACGGTCAGCTTGGGGTATACTGCTCATACAATATGCCCATTCCCAAGCCCATCACTGCCAGCCACAAATGACCCCATATTGGCAATCTTTGCCTATTGCCCGAGGACCCAGAAACTGGGATTTTAGCTGTAATCTTCTCATTTTAAAACAAGGGCTCAATATTTAAAGAAGACAAACAAACAAAACTACTGTGCAGTGTTAAAGACAACAGGTTTGCAGGCAGCGCCTGGTGTGTGACCTCTGACTAACTCCATCTTTGTCCTTGCTGGTCTGCTTGAGAAGAGAAAGGCAGTAGAGTGACAGCTACAGCTATGCTCATCCCCCTCGGAGAGCAGCGAGCCAGGCAGCAGAGCTGTGGCCACGCCAAGGCTTGATTTGTAGCACAAGTTAAAATTCCAGCGAAAGTCATTTGAACACTCGCTTGCTTTTCAAACCAAGAAGAAAGTGACTCTCCAAATCAGCTGTGATTATTCAACCCAGACTTCGTAGGGTGCAGTGCACAGGTGACTTGCCAGTCAGGGCCACTGCCATGAATCTGCTAGTCAAGTTTGCAACCGGCTATGAGAGAAACATGATTTCCAACACACACACACCACTTTGATCTTTAACAATGGTGTGCATTATGTAACGGGCTCTGACAAGTCCTACCCACTGTCCCATCAACCTGTCTGTCACACATTCCCAGCATCCCCTCTTCACTCATGCCCCTTCTACTTCCCCTTTGCTGACTATGCAATCTGCACATCCAGTCACCATTGTTTTTCAAAGTTGAGTGCATCCCTTTCCAGAGGACACTGAGTGCTTCCTCTTCACCTGGCTTCTTTTTCCTTCTAGAACTAGGCTCTTTGTTCAGCCATTTGATTTTTCCAGAACTCTTAGCAGCTGGAGGCTCTTTCCCAACTTTCAGTAAGTGACTGTTGTCCTTTCTCTACTTGGAAGGGCCTCTGATCAAGCTCCAGGAACTGCATTAGGGACACATTTTCAGGCGCCATGATTTCTATCAGGGCTGCTCTCTTGTCAAAACCTTCTTATGTCCCCAAGTCGAGCTGTGCATTTACTGGTTTCCCTAGAGTCAAGGAGGACTGTTTGCTCTTCATCAGTCCTAAGGTGATGTTCGCCCCTGAATTGTGAGGGATCTGACTACATTCCCTGAATTCTACTTCACAGAAATCTGGGAACTGAGATGCTTTCTTGCAAATGACCTGACCCAAGCTTCCTGAAATCCAAGAGGGAGATGCTTAGGGCCACACCCATTGCTCTTACCTTTAATGATTGCTGCTTTAAATGATAAGATATGTGGCTTGTTTCTATCAAGTCACATTTCAGATTCAGTTATATATTTGATATGAAGTAATGAGTGATCTTATTAAACAATTCTACTCCTACTGTGTTGACACGATATCTTGGATATTTGGGAAGGAAGGTGAGGAACGTGACCTACAGAAAAAGGAAGGTGATCTGCTTTAATCAATGTTTTCTGAGCATTCTATTGACATTAACAGAGGTGACATAAATATGGTCTTTGGGCAAGTTCACTTCCAACTACATGTCTGCAAAATGTGTTTATGAAGACAATGAATTCTGAAGTTTTGCAAGTTAAAAACATTTCAAAGGATAAGCATTAACTATAAAGACCAAATTCAAAGAAATAAAAAACATTGATTTAAATTTCACAATGGTTCTGCAAAAATTTGTGCCAGTGAATTACTCTCCAGTTCTGGTGTATGGGTGGGGCGACAAATCAGCTTCTGCAAAATTTCTAAATTTTCTCTATTTTGATGTTTTCCATTTCACTCATTTAAACACATCTCACTTATTTTAGGAAAAGATCATTTAGTATAATCTCTTAATCTTCTAGGTTAACTACATTAAAAGTAACAGTCTTAGCATGAGTTATAGAGTAATGAAGGTCCTTTGGTTTCTTCAACACAGATAGGTATTAAGAGCTTTCACATACTCTGGGATGTGAATTTGAACCTATACACAACAGCACTGAGTAAGACATGTTATGAGCACCAATCATAGATCGTGTACTTTGGTTTACTGTAGATAGCAATGGTCACTTCAGAGGGCAAACTCTAAGGTTAAAAGATGTCTTTGCTGAAGTTCAAAATAATTTAATAAATGCTGAGGCCTTTATTCATTTTTAAAATTTCCCATTATTATAATCGTTTGTGCTCCAGACCAGCACAGTGCAATACTTTGTCAACTGAAATAACATCAAATAGAGGAGCTTGAGGTTGCTAATCTATTGCATGACTCCAAAGAGGTTTAAGAGTGTTAAAAAAAAAATCATTTCCTCTCATGGAAAGAAAATTATATTCTGTCTCTTTGCTGGACATTTGCACAGTTTAATCTGCTTGGATCAATGTACACATGTTTATTCTTGACTTTATCAGATTTATGTATCTACTGGTAGTTGCAAAACTAGATCATATTTTTTATAAGATAAACAATCCAGCATCCTAAGGTATACACAGCAAGCTGACCCTGGATATTTAGTGAAGTGTGTAAAGTTTTCACCTTTTGGACCAGAGATATGAAACTGTGGTTCTCTGAAATAGGTCTGGATCTTTTTCTTAGGGATTGTTAAATGTTTTCTGAATATTCACAGGTCCAAGGTTTTCTTTAGGAGTCTGATGAAGAAAGAAACATCCACAGTAGGACACCAGATTAGACCCGGTTGACTACATACTTGGAATTCTCGGACTATTAAGTAGTATCAGAGCTCTGCAACCCCAAATTTCTTCATGTATCTTCTGATCAGGTCAATTTATTCTGGCATATTATTTTTCTTTTCTTTTCTTTTTTTTTTCCAGAAACTCGATTTAAATCTGCGCATCGCCAGCGGCAGAGAGCAGACAGCATGGATAGAGAGGTGAGATTGATGTTAACAGTAGTCCCCCTTTTGATAGTTTCCTTTAAAAGCAGCCTTTTTAGCTCATTTTTTTTTTCCCCATAATATCCATGCAGGAAAGTACGGGACCGCGCAGAACTCCGGCGTCCTTTGTAGCGCTCCGGAGTAAAGGGGTGATTAACGAGTGGGGCAAAGAGCACGGTCGCAAAGAGTCTATAGAAGTTAAACAAAAGCGCCTTCACAATTTCAGGATTCCCATGATCCATACGAGGACCTCACTGCGCCTGTCCAGTGTTTCTATTTTTGATTAGATTTATAAACACAGCGCCACATATTTTCATGTGGCTTATCGCCCAGGGGCAGAATTAGATTGACTGCACTGAAGCTGGGAGGCTGGAGAGTTTTGGGCCGGGGCTGGAGTGAAATAAGTAGTGTAATTGTTTCTGTGGAGTGAACGTGGGACCTCTTCTGCTCTGAATTACACATGGCTCAGCCCTTTGACCTAAGCAGGCTCAGCCATGGCTGGCGCAGCTCCTAAAGTTGCACGGAAGGGTCATCGCCTAGCGAGCTGGAACGTCATCTGTCAGGCGAGATGCCAGCCAAGGACTCTATTCAATTACGCCCCTTCCTGGTGACACGCATTTGCTACCACCTCAGCTTCATTTAACCCTCTGTCATATCCGTTATTATTTCATCAGGAAGTGCAACGAGGGGCCTCGGCGAATCCACAGGAAGCGTGGGTCTTTCGAGGGGTCTCCTATGCTTTGTTTGTAGTTTCCCAGATTTTAGGACCCCATCAGGAATGTGCCAAAGAATTCTGATGCCAAAGATGATGACGCTTCTGAACAGATAAAGTTTGGAGAAGTGTTGTTAAGCTATGTTCACAATTTATTCTTTTCTTAGTGAACTTAATTTAAACTCTTTCAAAACAGGTGGTAATTTACAGATATAGCCCTTGAAAAAACTCAGACTGAAAGGGGAACAGGACTTTGAGAAGTGAGAATGCTAGTTGCTGACATTTTTGCAAAGGTGGAGAATTCATATTCCTCAGACTTTACAGTGAGTTGGATAAATACATTGACCTCTACCTAGACAAAATTCTGTAGTCAAATACTTGCATTTTGTTTTGGTGTCGGTAAACCACGTTTCCAAAGGCACCAGGGTTTACATTTAGACATTTGACAGTATTTCCAAAATTAATTCTGCTTCTGAAAAAGTTTAAAAATTTTAAATTTGTGTTATTTCCTTGCTAATTTCCTAAGTATCTCTGTAAGTCTTTAAAAAGACTGATAACTTGGAAAATAATTCAGCTTTAGAATTTTTTCTCATCTGAGGCAACCCAGGCTGCGCCTTGATTCAGTTCTAAGTTATAAGACATTTAAACATGTCCTTTAAAAAAATGCACAATGTCACTTTAAAACACTTATTAACTTAAATAAGGGGTTTTGATCCAAAATAATAGGGAGGCCCCTACAAAGGGATCCAAACCATAAGCGCCCCTCCCCCACGTCCTGTAGCCCCTCCCCCGTGCTATTCTCATTAGCAGCACGTGTGATGTTCCCCACGTGATCTGACACGGACTGCTCAGAGCAGACAGGTGCAAATTGCAAGCTTTTCACTATGGCTGTTTGTCTTTAACTTGACAAAGTAATAGACTGGGAGAACAAAATCGGGTTCATGGAGGAAAGTCTAAACAGGGACAGGCCAGCTGGCTAGGGGGATTCAATGCAGTGACCCTGTTAAATGGCACCTTCGTGCCACTTGCCAGGGAAGGGCCTTCCAGTGTGCCTCCCCCCACCCCTTTTATATTTACCGAGGAAAGGTCCTGCCTAACTACGCTCCGGCTCTGATGTGTTGTAAAAGGCCAAGATGGGTGAGACCAGAAACCAATGTACATGCTCCTCTCTGTCATCCCCCTCCTTGCCCTGGAGCAATTCAGCATGGTTAGCTTCCTGGAGTTGGACCAGATTGATAGTGCCTCTCTACACGTCTTTTTTGCCCGATTCATGCGAAGCCCTGGAGCAGTGAAACACGGGAATGATCACCCTCCTGTCCACTCCCTCAACCAGATGAATCTGCTGAGCTTGAAATCTGCTGAGTTTGTCTGTTGAAAAAAACCCAATTGTTCTACTAGGAAAACCCCAATTTCATTTCACGGAAGAGACGTGCCATGCCAGCTTCTGTAGGAATCAAAGGCGTGCATTTTTGAAAAGGAACCGAGGACCCTGTCATCCAGAAGTGGCTTCCCTTTGTGGCTACCCAATGTACCCTAGAAGAGTTGTCTGCAGGAGGCAAGTCAAGCTCCGACTCCATCTGACTGTGGGATCTGCCTATGTGGAGGAGGGTAGGGAGGCAACTTGAGCTGGCCTTGTTTACCGCTGGACAGAAAACAGCCAGACACAAATGAGGACTGACGGTTTCATAGAGCACGCTGGCTGATCGCAGATGCGATGTGACTTCCCTGAACCGAGCGATGATCCGTACAGTATGCAGTATTCTCTCTCTGGCTGGTCTGTGCCCACCAGCCTTCAAAGGACCTCCCTGCAGTTCACAGGCACAGCTGAATGCAAGCAGAGCTGAACAGAAGCTCTGGGGAGCCGATTCCTTCCGACAACAATCACATTCTTTTGCAGACTTACGGATCTGGGCTGTCACTGGCTATAAACGAATGTGCTGTTGCTCACACTGGCTTCCTCCATCAGCGATTTCCTTTCCAGTTGAGAGTGCGGGCATCAAAACATATTTGGTCCTTTTTAGTGAAAAGGGAAGTCTCATGGGAACCTTGTCCCTCTCTCAAACACTGTCACTTTTCCAAAATTTCTTACTTTGTACAGATCAAAAATCACTGTTTTCTTCCATAATATGTACGGTATTCAGAGTTAAAATGAAAGAGAAATCGGTTCATTTCCACTTAAGAATATACATGACACAAATGTGTTACAAGGCTGAGTGGGGTCTGGAGATCTGTGTGACGTTGTGCATATGGGTTATCCCACAGTATGCAACACCATCATTGCATGTAACATCACTGTATGTCCCCCTAAACATTTAAGAGCTCTGGTCTCATGTTATCTTTTCACACCTCAATAAAATGTGTTAAAATGCTAGATGACAAACTGCTCATTTTGTAGATGTAGAAAGTAACTTTGCGTTTAGGTATCAGGTAAATAGAAATCCAGAGGAGGAAAACAAACCTGGGACAGAGCTGCTGGAGCTGGAGCTCGGCTATCTAGATGACTTGGGTTCAAAGCCAAGTCTTCAAAGCTTGATTGGTATTAGGCGAAAGCAGGAAGACGGTAAAATGTAACTATATTTTACTCCTTTATTGGAGTTTCGAAACAGATTAGAGGTTATGTAACAAGTTTAAATGAATTTATTGCAAACAATAGCGTTTCCTTAGTGGTGATGGATGGGATGATGATGTAAAGACTAGAGAAGGATCGTGTTCCATGCAGTGAAGAGATAAAAATCTCACCAGCCAAGAGGGGTCTGAATTGAACAAGGGGTGGAGGCAGATGCAGTTTACACCGCTTCAAGGTGCCCATGTGTAAAGGAGAGAAAAGTGAGGAAATTGGTGGGGAGAAGTCGGAAATCGCTCCTTATTTCCTCTTGAACATGTGTTAGCAGCTAAGAGGTCAAGGACTACAAAATGTCACTCGGTAACCCTCTCAGGGGACCCATCTGGGGGGTGTGCAACCAGACACAAGTCCCTTTAAAACACGTGAACTTGACAGACTCTCTTTGAGACCTTTCTAACGTTAGCGAGCAAGTGTGTAATTTCATTTGAAGTTCTTAGGACGAAAATGAGGTCTATCCATAGGGCCACATCCATCTAGTTAAAAGCACGTTCAACTCAATTGGAAAGGACTGAAGTGCCAAATTTACTGAACCATGTCAAGAAATCTAGTACCTGCTGTTATCTCAGATGAAGGCTGTGAAAAAAAAAATCACACTTCAGCCTTGTTCCTAACGAAATGTCAGGACGCATTGTGAACTACATGCTTCCAGGAGTTTACCTAGTTTTTAATGAATATGGTCTAACACTTTAAAATTAAATCAGAAACTATGTCAATTGTATAGCTTACTTTATATAGTAATCTATATGTTATTTTTGTATTATTGTTATATTATTTGTGTGTGTGTGTGTGTGTGTGTGTGTATGTGTAAGTCACAGAACAACTTTGTGGAGTCAGTTCTCTTTTTACCCCTTTATGTGTGTCCCTAGGATCATACTCAAGTCACCAGGCTCGCACGGCCAGTGCCTTTTCCTGCTGAGCAAACTTGCCTGTCCCCAGCCTGGGTTAATTGATATACAGCTACAGTTATCCACCTAAGCAATTTTTAGGGTCTATACCAGATTCCATCCCTGGATGTTATTTTTCTTCTAAACAGAGCCATAGTGCCCAATGTACAGTATACTCTGTAGATGTAAATATGAAATATTAGGAATTCAGAATTATCTTCACAAGATTTACTCTTTATTTTTAATCATGTGTATATGTGTGGGTGGGTGGTGGGTGCCCAAGTTGTCTAGAGCATAGGATTTCCTGGAACAGATGTTCCAGGAGACTATAAGCCATCTGACAAGGATGTAAGGAGCTGAACTTGGGTTCTTTGGAAGGGAAGACTGTGTTCTTAACTCCAGAGCCATCTATCTAGCCCTGAGAAATTCAGAATTCTTAAACTGAGAGAAAAAGCAAACATTAAGAATTACTGAACTTTAAGCAAGACTTGCCCTACACTTTCTTTAAAGTTCCACTGATGGAGCCGTTGGTGGCTTTCGAAGATGTTTTACACAGGGTCTCATAAGGTGTTTCAAGCTTGTCTGGAACTAGCTAACAAGATCAGTTTGGTCTCAAACTTGATATCCCCATGTCTTAACCTCCAGAGAGCTGGGATTTCAGGTATACACAGCAAAACCTGTGTCCAAATGGCTTGCTCCCAAGTGCTGGGATTCTAAGACTGTGTCCACAGGACCTACTTCCAAATACCTTTTTTTTTGTTTGTTTTGTTTTTAATTTTTTTTCAAGACAGGGTTTCTCTGTGTAATAGTTCTAACTGTCCTCGAACTAGCTCTTGTAGACCAGGCTGGCCTTAAACTCAGAGATCCACCTGGCTCTGCCTCCTGAGTGCTGTAATTAAAGGTGTGTGCCACCACTGCCCCCCCAAATATCTTTTGAGTGAATTTATATTCCCCTTTAGTTTGGTTCTTAATCTATGAAATAACTATAACACATTCTACACTAAATATTTGTTTGAAAGAAGAGATTCTTAGAAAACAAGTTCTTGGATTTTAGTTGACTTAGAGCATATTAATTTAAAACCTTTTTGATGTTTTTCTGTTAACTATTTGAAAATTTTATTGCTATGTGATGCTGTAAGACCAATAGAAATACTTTTTAAAGGAGTCAGACTTAATGTAAAAATTTTAACTAAAAATTGGATCATTAGACATCCACATAACTCATCACAGTTCTGAATATAGCCCTCAGAAGCATTGTCACAGTCTGTCTGAGATGCAGCATCTTTTGCTTCATGATACAATGTCTAAGA
>JAQHUG010000008.1:16639796-16670107 GCA_028555095.1 Dicrostonyx torquatus | reverse complement strand
AATATATAAGATGGAGCATCCTTTCCTTCCTGATACAACATCTGAGGTGGAGCAGATTTTCCATCCTTTGCTGGTTCCTACAGATTTCATCTTTTATGCCCACTCACTTCTTATTAACTCGCATTTTATCTTTTGTGTGAGTTTAAATATTTCTAGAACAGTTCTTTTTAATTTAATTTGACAGTTACCCAGGATTGCTCAGAACTTTTAAGAAAGTAGAAGCTCTAGTCATGTTTCTGGCTATACATTTCCATTTTGACCATTTATTATTCACACTAATATTAATGGGCTTTTCAGACACAATGAATTCTAGTTTTCCCTGTTGTGGCACCTCATGATATTTTTGAGACTCCCCATCGAGCCTGACACTCTTGTTATTTTGCAATTTAACACTGTCTTGATTAATACTGAAAGTTACTAAGGTTGGGCTATATACATTCCTGATTATATGTAAATCAACAATTACTTCAAATGTGGATGCAACCAAGAGCAAGCAGGCAGCACATGTAAGCACATGTAAGGTGTCATGTGTGTGTATGTGTGTGTATTTGTATGTGTGTGTGTGTGTGAGAGATAGATAGATAGATAGATAGATAGATAGATAGATAGATAGATAGAGATAGAGAGAGAGATGTTCTTGTTCATGTGTCTGTGTGGGTACATGTGTACATGGTATTTGTGTAGATACCAGAGACCTAGGTCCTCACCTCTCACCTTGAGATAGCGTCTCTTATTTCTTGTCACAATATATGCCAGTGTAGATTGCCCAGGCCCTTCAGGGATTTTTCCTGTCTATGTCTCCCATATGTCTTGTCCTACTGTAGGAAAACTTAAAGACATGCAGCTCCACATTTGGCTTTATGTGTTCATCTAGGGATCTGAACACGGGTCCTCATGTGCTGGGCAAGCACTCTATCTCCTGAACCTTCTCCCCAGTCCACACATAGATTTTCTATACAGGAATTCCATTCCACCAAAATGAGCTTGTATCTTAGAACAGTCTCACCAAATGCAAATTGAATTTTGCAAGTTTTCTTGTGTTCTTAATTTGTTGAGGGCGCTTTGTGTTAATTAAAAATGATAAAAACAAAGTATTTTAATGTGACCTTCATTTGGCATTTGTATTAACTTTTCTTATCCTTTTTTATTTAATTCTTCCACTTCTGATGTTCAATTAGTGTTTGACCCCTTTAGGAGAGATGTAAATTAAATGGCATTTCAATGCCAACCGCCATCCCATATTTAAAATACTGTGTTAGTTGTGGATCATAAATGATGATCTTCATTCTTTAGCTAATTTATTCATTTAACAATTTCCCTCCAGAAGTTTCAGCAGAAGGCTGTGAAGCCAACTAAGCAGAAGAAATCCACGTCGGCTGAATTTCTGATGGGTGAGCCTTGCTTGATGAGTTATTGCTCATAATTTGTGTAAGGATTAATTAACTAATTACAGACAAATGGCTGTGGGCGAAATTTTGCTCTAGCTTGTCAGGGTGCAATTTGTAATTATTTTAATCATTTATTCTTTTTTTTAAGAGTTAATTTTAACCTAATTCTGTTTTGGTGACATTTGAGGACGATACACTTGAGTCTTTCTGCACGAGAGTTACTGGGAGGAATTTTCTGCTCAGCATTGGAATCTGTCCTCCTATTGTGTGATCTTCTGACCCCTTTGTTTTGTTCTAGTTGAAGAACACACAGAAGCTACAGAAGGTGCCAGGAATCCAGGTTTGAACATGAGCAGCCCAGAACTCTCAGCCTATCAAACTCCAAAAGAGAAAGTTATTAGATATGACATGCTGGATCACACCCTTGCAGCTCATCGACCAAACCCCAGGCTGCCAGCCTCAGCAGGACCCAAAGGTGTTGCTTCAGTCGTGGATATGCTCACACTTGGTGACAGCTGCTGCTCTTCTCATTTGACCTGGGGATCATGAAAAGGAACCTGACATTCCATTCAGACATGCTTGTACAGCTTCTGAGTAGGCTCTGCTTGGGGCTCTCTCTCTCTCTCTCTCTCTCTCTCTCTCTCTCTCTCTCTCTCTCTCTCTCGCTCTGTGTGTGTGTGTGTGTGTGTGTGGTGTGTGCGCGCGCATGCGCGCGCACATGCAGGTGTGCATGCTGAGGCCCTGTGCTGTCACTGGGTGCAGGTGATACATAGTTTTGTGGGTGAAGGTTGTAGAGGCATGAACTCACCCTTCTTTGGGCAGATGAGGTGGACTGGCCTTGGGTGCCAGAATGCTAAGACTCTTTGCTCTGGTGCAGACAGAAGTTTAAAGGATGGCACTCTTGTTTATAGGATGTCACCAGGCTAATATAGTTGACATCTCAGTTGATACCCTATTTTGGGTTTCAGACTATAACAATTTTGCCCTTTAGATGAATCATATTTTTCTGTACAAAGTCTAGAAACACATGCAAGAACTTAAATATAAATGAAGAAATAATTTTTAATACTTATAATTCCCTTGTAGTAATTTATTTGTAGAAAAAAAGGTTCTTTATTCTCTGGCCAAGGGGGTAGCTTGGACCATCATCCATCCTACCACTGTCTGTGGAGGCAAATCTCTCTGTGGATACCTGTGGCTGTTCCTTCTGGCCTGGGAGCTGCATCTTTTCTAAGCTCTGATGATTCTATACCTTCAAAGAAAGAAGTCATTAAAACCTGCTGTCTTGGCTCTTATCTTCACCAATGAACAAGCCGGAAGACATCAGAATTTAATGACCAAATAGGTTTTGGAGGGGATAGGTTCTGGAGTAATGAGGCGTGAGCTGGCACAGATGTGTTCTCTGCTGGTCCCACTTAGCAGCCTCATCAGGATTCCCACCTGTACAGAGCAGGCCCTGCATGTCCCAGTAGGTTAGCTTGTGATGCTTAGTTCCTGACGCTCAGGGGAAATTCTGCCATCTTAGAGGTTGCTACACTCTGCAATTCCATCATCCAGATCTGCCTGAAAGAGAAGTAGCTTGGTTCTTACTTTCCTTGCTTGGTACGTACAAGTGCATACTTCCCAGTGAGAAGATGAAGGGCTTTCAACAGGCCCATGCTTGACTACCTACTGTAAATTAGCCCTACATTGGCCACTCTGTGTACAGCATCTTCTTTAGTTTCATAAATTTCAGGAGATATGTGTCAGACAGCAAATTCAGCTGTGCAATCGAGGCAGTCATAACAGTCATCAAGACCTTGTATGCCCTAAGCTGGTTTTAACTTTACACCCCAAAGTCACTCAGTAGCGTCTCTTTGTACCAAGCATTGAAAGCGAGGAAGACTGAGTAGAAGTAGTTAGGCATGGCTGCTCTGTCCTTAGCTCTCTTGCTGGAAATTAGTTACCTGGCTAGAAATAGCAGTAAGACTATGGGACACATTGTCATTAGAGGGTGTGTTCGGGGGGGGGGTGTACACAAGTTTCATTCTGAAATTGGAACTCTGTTGATAAAGAAGTAGGGAATACACACTGGAGTCAAAGAGTACATTTTTTTCTCAGGTCCATGTGGCTGTTGCCTTGATCTTACAAACAAAGGGGAAGGCTTATTTTGGCACATGACATCAGAGGTTTCAGTCCTGAGAAACCTGAGCCCTGAGCCCCTATTGCCTTAGGCTTGGGCCAGCATAGTACATCACTGTGAGAGCATGTGGTGCAGACTCACTGTGGTAGAGAAGCAGGGAAGAGGGAGATGGGGGAGGGAGGGGAGAAAGAGACAGAGATAGACATAAAGACAGAGATGGAGAATTTTTTTCTGGAAGACATGAACAAACGTCCATCATCTCAGATAGCGCATCAACAGCTGATCAAAGTAATAATTACATTAAAATCCAACTTAGTGAACCAAATTTACTGGGGTTGCTTATAGGCATATGAGTGAGAATTACTTACAGGAGCATAGATGAATCAAAGGTATCTGCATCTCTGAAAAGCCCAGCCCAACAGGGAGCTTTGCACAGCAGGGAAGGCTCTTCTTCCCAGCAACTGTTGATTGTTCTTGTAACCTGGGAGAGGTCTTGTGAATGATGCTTGCCTTCCGATTCTCATTAGCCCCCTTTCTCCCTTGAGGCGGGGGAAGAAATTGTTGTCCAATTCAGAAGAAGAGGATCTTCAGGTAAAAGTACATATTACTGCCAAGCATTAGTCCAAAGAAACATAAAGATACCATATAACATGAGTCACAGAAGTACTTTTAAATTTCTTTCTTTTTTTTTTTTTCGAGACAGGGTTTCTCTGTAGCTTTGGAGCCTGCCCTGGAACTAGCTCTTGTAACCCAGGCTGGTCTCGAACTCACAAAGATCTGCCTGCCTCTGCCTCCCAAATGCTGGGATTAAAGGTGTGCGCCACCACTGCCCGGCCTACATTTAAATTTCTAAGAGCCACCATTATAAAATGAGAAAAAGTGATTTAACATTAGAAACATCTTAAAATAATCTTAAAAACATCTCCCAAATAGTGTCCTATCAACCTGCAATCAATGTAAAATGAACAGACATTTTGTGATTTTTTTTTTTTGGCAAAAAGTCAGTGTATGTATGATTTCAGATCTCATTGCTATCAAGTCCCACTTTCAGTTCTGTGAATATTGTCCGTGGACTAAGGATCTGTCTCAGAGAGATAAGAATGCACGTAGAAAGTAATAATTTTCATGAGTGATGGTTGGCCTGATTCTGGAAAACAGAGAAAAGCTATAACCCAAAGTAGAGCCAGGTGGGAACAACCCAAGATGAAAAGAGTTTTATGGGAAAATCCAGGAAATGTTTAGCATCTGCACCAATCTAGTCAGACTGTGAAATAGAGAGGAGTTTACCATGTCTGTCCTGGAACACAGCCAAGTTAGAAAAAGTACATTTGATGCATCTCTCCCCCAGTTTGGGAGAGCCTCTAAAAATTCAATTGCAAATGAGATGTGCAATTTTATGGTCTGTGAACAAGGAAGAATATTTTAAATATGTGAATTTAGAAACTGCCAGATAGCATAGAACACAACATTCCTTGTTAAGCAACTTTAAGAACATTTTAGACCGTCTGCCGATGTGCTTGCTTACACAAAGGAGAAGTGCCATACATTCCCCCCCCATGGTATTATTGTAATTAGCACAAATTATCATTTTACAAGTATATATCAGCACACTTGCCTCTTAAAGACACACTTTAAAGAAAAAAAGTCTTAAGTGATGGCAGAATTCCAATGATACTTATTTATATGAGCTATCTCAAGGGAATATAAATATTATTAGATAAAACACCGTGTCTGGGAGAGAAATTTCAGAAGAAGGGTTTTCTAAAATAAACTTTAGATAAGAGAAGATGTCATATATACTGTGACTGGAGCCCTGAAGCAAAAGAGCAAGGAGTAAGTAGACACCTGTGTGGTACCTGGAATGAGAATGGCCCCCATAGGCTCATAAGGTAGAGCTGTTTGAAAAGGATTAGGGGGTGTGGCCTTGTTGGAAGGTGTGTGTCACTGTGGGTCAGCTTAAAAGTTTCAAAAGTCCATGCCATTTCCAGTTAGCTTTCTCTGTCATATGATCCAGTCTCAAGATGCAGGATCTCAGCTCCAGGGCCATGCCTGATGGCCTATTTCTATGCTCTCCACTATGATGTCATAGGCTCTAACCCTCTAGAACCATGCACCTCAAATTGCTTTTATACGTTGCCTTGGTCATGGTGTTTTGTCATAGCAATAACAAAGTAACACTTGCCCTTTAGAACCAGGTGGAATGGACAGCTCCTGGATAGTATGCTAGGGTTTTAGCAGTTTGAATGTCCTTCTTCTCCACCAGTGCATCCCATTGTGAAGGCACTGTCACAAGCTTTCTTACTGAGATCTTCTCAGAGAAAGCCACAGTGTGGTATTTAGCTGATGTCCTAAGTTTGGATTAAGCACTTTGCTAACATGTGAATTGCAGGTATTCAGGAGAGAAGGTACCACTCAGACCTTCCTATCTGCTCTTGGTGCACCTGGGGAGTGGATGCTTGGCCTTTGCATGCCAACTTCTAGCTGATTTCATATTCTTTCACTTACTATTTGCCTTTCCTTTATAGGCAGGTGGCAAACATATTAGCGTGCCCCTGAGTTTCCAGAGAGACGCTCGTCCATCATTTTGGTTTTGCATAACTTCGGCTCTGCTTTTTGCTCTTTCCTGTGTGCACCGCTTTTCAGGACCTAGCATCCTTACCCATCATCCTCTTTGCTCAATGCTGGTGATGTGTCAGCCTGATGTTAACTAAACTTCTAAATAAGGGAGGTTGAGAATTAGCAGAGTTTGGAAAGGGAGAGAGGTAGAGAAGGCACAGCTGCTTATACTTTCAAAGAGAGAAAGGTATTGCATAGGTTCCTCAACCAGTGCAGCTAGAAGGGACATCTTCAACATTATGCATATATAATATGGTGGCACTAAAAAGGGAGTTAATGACTGGATTCTAAATAGCAGGAAAATAAGATCTGGGCAGGTGTGAAAAAGAGCCATGAAAAGAGTTTAGACAGGGAGAAACAATAATAACTAAGGAGAAATAGATGGCAGGGCAGTTCAGCTAATGGTTAGTGACATCATTGCAAATGGGGAGTTTTTTTCTTTTAATAGTTCAATTTTATTGCAATGCCAAGAAAGGAAAGGAAATGACTGAAATCACCTTGCTGTATAACATAGGGTTTTAGGATTATAGTTTTGTTATTTCCTTTCACTTAGGATACTGTGTCTCCCCAGTCAGGTCCTATGGTCTCATCTCAGGCACTTAGCCATCATTCCTAAGCTGCTTGCTGCTAGAGGCCTTGTCAGCCCTCTGCCAACCTGTGTAACAGCACTTGTTTGGTGACCTAGAAGATGGTCACTCCTTCTTTTCTCTTGGCACTATTAGGTAACATACATGGAAAACACATGAGTACAAGTCTTGACAAAACGAAAGCATACACTAGAGAGAACATGACAGGACCCAGAAAGATATCCGCTGGGATCAAGGGTTGAAAGTTACACAATTCCAGAGTTAGCATGGCTACAGCTTTAGAAACACTAGCAGGAAGCCATTTCTTCCCACCTGGTTTTATGAAGCTGTTTCATAATTGATGAGTGGTCATTTGTGGTTGGAAGAGCATCATTAATGTGTGTTGGATCTCAACAGTGGGCTACAAGGCAGATTACCATATGGTAGAGAAAGAAAATGATAGGCCTTCCCCAGAAGATGGGCACGGTGAGTTCCAAGTATCTGATGGTGAAGACTTTTCAGCAAAAGATCGGGGTCATTTGAATGAAGGACAGGACATGGATAATGGTTGACAGTTAGGGAATCCTAGGTTACACTTTTACAATTGCAATTCTCGATTTGTCTTCATAACACACGAATATGAATATTTGGAATAAAAATAGAACTCAGACACTTGTGTTCAGTTCCTTACTTGAGCTGAGCATATGTAGGAGAGTCCGTCTTTATTTCTGTGCTTTGATTGGTTAAATAAAGACTGCCTGGCTTGTAAGATAGGTCAGCCCTTAGGTGGGCGGAGTAGACAGAACGGAAGTTCTGAGAAGAAAGGAAGAGGGCAGTCGCCATGAGGCTCCCGCAGCAGATGGAAGTACCTTAGAACCGTCCGGTAAGTCACCCATCTCGTGGTGACATATAGACTTTTATAATGGGTTAGTTTAGATGTGAGAGATAGCCAAGAAAAGGCCAGTGATAATGGGCAAGGCAGTATTTAAATGAATACAGTCTCATGTGGTTATTTTGGGCAAGCAACCAGCGGCTGAGTGGGCCAGCGGCTGGGGACTGGAAGCTGGGTGCTGGGAATACAACACACACCTCTCCCCCATTTACAACAAGCATACACTTGAAGGAAGCCATCCCCGCATAGTACACACAGCCTAGTGATTTTGTATAAAATGGTTTACACTGTTCTCATTTATAGCTGTTTTTCCCTAATGATGGGCAACAGGTATTGTATAACATTTATAGAACGTGTGAAAAAATACATATTTTTTTGCTTCAGGACATTTTAACTCTTATTAAGAAAAAGGAAATATATAGGAAAATCATTTGCTTTAGGTTTATTGAACTGACCTGAATTTGTATCTTTAGAAACCATTTGGTTCCTAAGTGATTTTAATCTTTTTCATTGATTTAGAGAACTAAGAATAAACACTCTGGAAAGTATCTTTCTCACTGAGATATAAAACATTTTACATAGATATTCAATGAACAGAATAGTGTATCCTAATGCTTTATATATACTCAGTTTTTATACAAATAATATGTACATAAATATTTGATTAGTTTATATAAGCAATTTAGATGTCCTTTTCTTATTTGGGGCTTTTTAAAAAAATATGAAACACAAAATTCTAGAAACATATTCAGTTGGAGAGGGTATTCTAGTTAAATATTGGAGTTTTGGGAATGTCAATAAAACAACAAAATCTTAATTTACTTTTTTTTTCTCAAAAGACACTGCTTATCTATAGAGACACATAGTCTTGTCCACAAAATGAACAAAGGCTCATTGTTATTCTCTCTCTCTCTCTCTCTCTCTCTCTCTCTCTCTCTCTCTCTCTCTCTGTGTGTGTGTGTGTGTGTGTGTATGTGTATGCATTCAGACCCACATATGTCCGTGTGCAGGTGTACTTGCTAATGTGTATACTCGTCAATTCCAGAAGTGGATATTCCATGTCTTTCCCAATCTTCCCCAACTTTAACTTTTGAGATAGGGTCAGTCACTAAGCTTGGCGCTTACCATTTTAGCTATTGGCTGATAAGTGAACTCCCAGGATCTGCCTGTCTCTGCCCCACCCCATGGAAATGATTATGGTACATCTTAGTGTCAAGGATCTAAACTCAAGTCTTCAAACTGTCACAGTGTTTCCCCACTAAATCTATTTTCCAGCCCTATTACTATTTCTTTAGTTGTAAACCTTGAATCCCATCTGACAAGCAAGTGTCCCTTCTATACCTTCTCTAAGTTAACTTTAGGGAGACATTAATATATAGGTTTGAAAAGATTATATGAAACCTGTCATAGATTGTTGGTTAAGATAGACTGTTGTAAGGTATTTTAGTGGTCTTTAGGTCAATGGTGATATATGGATTCACTGAGTTAATATATGCCATTGAAATTTATGTCTCCTTATGATAAAAATGTGAACCTAAGAATCAGTTCATAGGATGGTGAAAGGGGCACTTAAGAATTTCCGAAACAAAGATTCTGTAAAGTAAACCAAGAGTTGTGTGTAAAGACCCAGGGACTTGCCTAACAGCTATATAGTAACAACAGAATCAGAAAGATGCCATTTTTCTGATATGCTAATGACATAATAATCTCTTATGAGTGGGGCAGGCTGCCAAGTCATTTATGTATATTCTCTAAAATATTTTGTGAAGTTTTAAAAATATGTGTGATTTTAAATCAGAAGCAAATTTCTTTTATGTCAATACAATTCTCTATGAATCTTTATTAGGTCAGAATTTTAATTTGACTTCAATATGTTCACTTCCAATTTAGAAAAACATTTAGCACAAATAGGTTTTATAACCTTAGGTTTTTTTTTTCTTCAGTAGAAATTAGTTCTTAGTTTCCAAATAACTTCATTGAGAATTACTTTAGGCTGGATTCAATTTTTGATGTGTTCTAGGCTGTATTTTTCATTTGTTAAAAAGAATTTAACAGAAATAAACTTTCTTAACCTTCATGTGTTGAATTGATCAAAAGTCCTACAAAAGGTAGAAAGTCCTAGTCATTTTGTTTCATGAGATTAAAACGCTGACCCATGAGTTAACACATTTGTTGACAATGAGTTAATAATTTGTCTATACTAAATCTAGTGATTCATTATGTAATTTGTTTTCATATGGAAATAACATTTCCATTGATAAAAAAACCAACTTTAATGAAGCTGTAGGTGTAATACATAATCCTAAGTATTCCCAGAGCTCTGAGACGAAGAAGGACCAAAGGTTAAATTAATGAAAGTGTAACCGGAAGGTGGAGGGCTGCGGCTAAAGTCTAATGAGAAGCAATATTCTGTAGAAAAGTGTTGACAAGAGTCAAGCTTTGTAGAAAAAGCCTTCTCTTTGGCATGACTTTTGGAGGTCTTTTATATGTGTGGTAAAAAAGAAAAGTATATTTAAACTTAACCTTTGAATCACTGCAGTTACTTACACACGGGAAGCTCCATCCTGTTTAGGTGTTAGGAACTCAGGGACACGCTTCAGTTCTATGAGGACTGGGGGTCCAGCGAGCACAGGATGCTTTCGTGCTGTGAGGGGAATCGGAAGGAGGCCCTGCAGCAATTATGCACTCCACAGTACTCTAGTGGCTTACAAGTTGGAGAGGGCCTCGGGGGAAGGAAGAATATGGCTCAATTAATTAGAACCTGATAGCAAACTCCAACTATTACCCTATTTAGCTCTTCAAATCACTGATATATGAAATACCCACAAGGTTTGGGAAGGAAGTGAGGCTAATACAGGACACTCGGTCTTACGTGCATTCTCCGATTCTGAAATTCTGGCTGTTGTTCGACTTAGCCACAGACCTCACCCTTCTTGTTATTGCTTCATTAATTGAACAGTTTCATCATCCTAGTAGCTCTAGCAATGCTTCATGTACTGCATTTACAGCTTTGTTAGGGTAACTTTTTTAACCAATGAAATTTAATATAAAAAACAATTTATATCATGACCATTTTTCATAGTTTAGCTTTTCCAAGGAAAGGGAAAACTCCTATCTTTTTTTTTTAGTCTTTGAAAATTAATAATTGTGATGACAATAGATGAGCTGATATGGAAAATGAATATTTATGACTCAGTTGTGAAAGCTTATGTAAACCTGAACACACCGGAGTTAGGATCTATAAAGGTTAATGGCTCTTCATAATTAAGTCATCGATACATCACTCAAATGGTATCTTTTTTGTCCTATCAGCATTTTAGAAACACCTCCAATGTTTTCATGACATGGAATCATACTGCCTTCAAATTTTAATTATACAAGATATACTTCTCAATAACTTTATCTCAGATATCAACTTGTCCTGGCTAGTTTTATGTCAACTTACACATGCTAGAATTATCTGAAAGGAAGGAGCCTCAATTGAGAAAATGTCTCCATAATATCTGCTTATAAGGCATATTGTTAATTAGTAATCAATAAGGTGTGTCCATCCCAGTTGTGGTGGTACCATTTCTGGACTGGTGGTCTTGAGTTCTGCAAGAAAACAAGATGAGCAAGCTATGAGGAGCAAGGCAGTAAGCAGCTCCTGTCTATGGCCTCTGCATCAGGTTTCTGCCCTGTTGGTGTTCCAGGGCTGACTTCCTTCTATGATGGGCTGCAGTGTGGAAGCATATACCAAATAAAACCTTTCCTCCCCTGCTTGTTTTCATCATGGTCTTTCATCATAGCAATAGGAACCCAAACCAAGATACCTTTAGTTTTGTCTTACCTACTTTAAAAAAGATAAGAGAGTGCTGGGTAACCATCTCAATGATTTGTGTTTGTATTTTGATCTGTTTCTTTGAGTTGTTTGACACATAATATGGTCAAGGCTTGATTTTGAATGTCTATCTTTAGTTTAGTAATGGTCTTCAGAGTGGTAAGGTGGGTCAGTGCAGAGCACTTAACTAAGTTGTGGGAGGCCCTGGGCTCCATTTCCAATGTTGAAAAGAAAAAAAATGAAGGGTGGTCAAAGGAGGAATGGGGAGAAAGATCCTCTCAACATAAATTACCTTTCATTTAAAGGCGTCTGTACATTGGCCTTAGGAAGACTTTAAGTGGATTTACTATGATAACATTTGAGTTGGATGGACTTCCCACCACCTTATGTTGTTCTGTTGGGTCCTAATTTCCGCAGTTGTAGTTCATGGATTTAGGTAACCTGTCCAGTATCATGGAAGTTTAGAGCCAAAATCTCTGTATGAGATTTTCAAGGTGAGAAACTACGATCCAGAAAAATGATCTCAAATGAAACTTTGGTTTTCTAGGCTTCATTCCTTTAACATTCACAGAGTGTTTTAATTTGTAAAATGTTGCTATGTGCCTATAATCACAGAATAGAAAGTCTTTAGTTACATAGTTATAGGCAGCCTTGTGTACAATGAGTTTAAGGTGTATCATAGAAAATATAGTGATTGATGGTAAAAAAAATTGTGAGCTGAAGCAAGTGGAATTATGGTAAAAACATCAAGGTAAAGCCAATGACTACCCCCTTCCAACACACACACACACACACACACACACACACACACACACAGCAGACAGTTGCTTCTGAGTTCTCTTGCTATGAAGTTCATGATGCTGATGAGAGAGGAAGTGATTGCATCACTGAGTCAAGGAACTTGGGTACTTTCTAAAAACCTTCCTCTGCTGGGCAGTTTCCCTCCCTTACTGCTTGCTCCCAAGGAATTGCTTGGGTGCACACAGGATGGCTTCCTGAGCAAAGTTCACTTGTGGTGTAATTTAAGAGCTCTGATTATGCTCTGTGATACTCTGAGTTAAATGAAAGGAAAAATCTGATACGAGAGGAAGGGTAGAAGGCAAGTGGGAATGCTTTCCTCCCCCATTCAGAAAAGCAATGACAGCAACATAGGAAATACTCTAAGTGATGCTGAGTCTCAGCCCTGAGCAGCTCATTAGGAAGTTGGAAAGAATGATAGAATATGAAGAGTACTGCACACACAAATTTAATGATTTTCTATTTTACACATCGTATCCAATTGACTCAACATCTATGACTGTATATGCACGCATACAGGTGATTGTCATCTCATTCATATGGGTATCACAGAGAGTTAACTACCAGCCACATAAAAACCTATTGTATTTGTATTGCTAAGTGCCCTACTTTGAATTTCTCAGTGGGTCTGTTCATTTCCCTGTGAGATGATTTAGCTATATCCAAAAGCATATTGTGAATGATGAGGACGTGTTGAGGAATTCATCCTATTAGTAACCTAGCTTCTGGTAACATATACCTGATCTTAAAACTGCCCCATTTGATTAAATCCTGATGCTACCCAGTGAAACACTAACAACGGGGGACTAGAACTGAGGAAAGTCTCAAGCTTCCATGAGCCATACCTTCCTTTACCCCTGTGCCATGTTAAAAGTTTTGGTTTTTTTGAATAAATAAGAGAAGTCAACGGGAGGGAGTTAACATCTTGATATTTGACAGTTCATCTTTTTTTTTTTTTTTGATTTGGAGAATGGCTTATATTACCACAAAGAGCTGGTAAGCACCCAATAGACATTTAGGTGTGAGGAATTATTAGAGAGACACAACATGTCAGAATAAATTAATACCACACAATACTGTGCCAATATCAGTTAGATCTGCTTCTGGTGTCTTCATGAAGAAGTTTAGACTCTACTGCTTATACTGCTAAATAAAACTGTAGGTGCTTCAGAAAAATTGAGTTTACTGCAAAAGTGTGCTCACTCTACATGCATGTTTTGTGCTATTTGTTTTTGGCCAGGCATCTCTTTCCCACTGGCCTTGATTTGCCTATTCCTAATCATAAACTTCCTTTAGATACAACTGTTCTCCAAGAATCCTCACTAAAGCCCAGTTCCGCTGTTCTCCCCACAGACTGTGCTCTGCAGACAAGACCCATAGTGTTTTTGTCTTAAAGGGAGAGGAAAAACGATGTATTTGTTATTTTATGTGTATGTGTATTTTGCCCCTCTGTATGTATGTGCACCACATATATGCCAGATGCCCACCAAGGTCAGAAAGAAGAGGGTACTGGAGAGATCTCCTAGAACAAGAGTTACAGATGATTGTAAATACCATGTTGGTGTTGGAAACTGAACCCAGGTCCTCTGCAAGAGCAACAAGTGCTCTTAAACCCTGGACTATCTCCCTGCCATTTGTCTGTAATCTCTCACTCTGTCTCTCTCTCTCTCTCCTTTTAAATCTAGACATATTTTTGGTTCTTAGACAGTATTCAGTTTAAAAAAAGAGATAAGAGGCAGCAAGGTGGTGAAGGAAATCAGACAGGGGAGGGACTAGTTACAATGAGAAGAGCAAACTGATGCAAAGGCTCTAAGTTCCAAGACGTGGAAAACATCTGGGTCTCATGGTAAATTCTCAAGGGAATTTGATTTAAATGAGTCCACATCATATTATGAATAGATTCACAAAGCAAGCTCTTGGCTAGATACCAAGGGCATTGCAGATAGCAGTGAGGTCATGTCTTTGCCTTATCAGAGCTTGTGTTCAAGTAGGGGAGACAGGCAACAGGAAGTATATTATATGGGTACTAAGCATACAAAACAATATAACACATAATGTAAGTGTAATATAAAAATATGAATTATGCAAGATATGACCCTTATAAACATTTAATATCATTCAAATGCAATTCTAAGCATGTAAGATCTTCAGTATGTAAGAAGGTTCAGACATCTTTACTTCCAAGAAGCTACATGTGATGTTGCATGATGGGAATTACTAAAGGAATTGCTGGAGCTATGATATTCATAACTCACTTGTCCACCCATGCACATGGAATGCAGCAGGAGCAATCTGTGCAGGCATAAGGTGGTTCTCTCCCAATCTTACAATCATGGGTCCCCAAGCGGTGAGGAAGCAGTTTGACCAGCCCCTAAAGAACAAACTTCCTTCATGCACAGCTGGGCAGACCCCAGCATCTTAGCAGAATAGGGATGGCTTGAGAACTTGATGCCAATACAGCCATCCCATGGCTTCCAAGGAGGGTTGTTTCAGGAACTTCTTTACCATATCCAAAGCTATTTAAATCTTGGATACAAAATACCATCGTGCTTCATGTGAACCTTAATAAGACTTCTATATGTATGCAAACCATCTGTAGATTATTTGTATCTTATATAATGTAGATAGCACATAAATGATTATTATGTTTATTATTTAGTAGGGGGAAAATGAAAAGAAAAGGCCTGGTGTGCTCATTGTTGATGCAATGGTTTTTTTTTCAGTTTTTTTCTTTTGGTTGAATATGCAGGTGTATAATCCACAGACACTGCCTGGACACTTAGAGACTTTTGGTTGAAAACAATTTAATTTTGAATAAATTGCTATTACAAATGAATTGGCTATTTGAGTAGGCAAGCTCTTGAGTTTTGTGAAGTGGGAAGCCTGTGAAGTGGGTCTCACTACGTGGCTATACTGGTATGGCAGTAGAAGAAGGAACATGTCATTAACTTTGCTTTGATAGAGGTGAGTTATTTTGATGGCCTTTAGAGGAAACAGTTTCCCAGTGCTCTCTGGGTGAAGAGAAACAGGTGAGTGAGCGAACCAATCAACACGTATGCCTTCACAATGAAGGATGGCTGAACACCAGAAGACAGAGGCCCAGCCACAAATCACCCAGCTTTATCCTAGGAGGTGGCAGTTGTTGATGGATAAATTAGTAAAATGGAAGCACGTTAATTTTTCATCTTTATGGAGACCACATAGTAAAACAAAAGTTTCTGCTTCTGTACTTACATTGATGGAAAAGAGATTGATGGGGGGGAAATAGTGCTGCTTAAGAAACAGAAACCCAAGCTCCAAAGCCACAGAGAAACCCTGTCTCAAAAAACCAAAAAAAAAAAAAAGAAAGAAACAGAAACCCAATACCCAAACTTGGTCCCCATTAGAACTTCCTTTAGCCTTGGGAATGGAGGTGCGATGTGGGTGGGTTGCTCCTCATCCTGAAGCAAAGGCACCATGCTTGTGACCACACTCTTGGCACATAGTTGCCTTTGTCTGGAAGTCAGCCTGTCAGTACTGGGGTGTTCAGACATGGGTCCCCCC
This sequence comes from Dicrostonyx torquatus, assembly GCA_028555095.1. Lineage (NCBI taxonomy): Eukaryota > Metazoa > Chordata > Mammalia > Rodentia > Cricetidae > Dicrostonyx > Dicrostonyx torquatus. Next base: position 16,654,362 of record JAQHUG010000008.1, on the reverse strand, counting down.
TCTGCACTTCAGTCAAGGTGGATACTACAGTGACTATTGGAAACAGAGGTAAGAAATTTGAAAGGTGCAATGATGCGGTTATTAGTGTATGCTGAATAAAATTGCTGGAGAAAGCATTTTACCTCCTTCCACGTCACTCAAATTGACAAAAAATAGACCAGTAAACAGACCACTATTTCTTTTCTTCCTTCTTTCTTTAATTCCTTCCTTCCTTCCCTCTGTCCGTCCTTCTTTCTTTCCTTCCTTCCTCCCTCCCTCCCTTCCTCCCTCCCTCCCTTCCTCCCTCCCTTCCTTCCTTCCTTCCTTCCTTCCTCATTCTCCTTTTTCTGTGGTGTATGTGTATGCATGTGTGTGTATGTACTGGTTATATGGTCTCTGTATTCATGTATGTTTGCACACACGAATACAGAGGCCATAGGTCAACATCAGGTGTCTTCTTCAATTGTTCTCCGCTTTAGCTTTTGAAACAGGGTTTCGCACATAGCTTGAAGTTCAATAATTCCGCTGATAGGCAAACAAGTCCCAAGGATTGTCCTGTCCCTACTTCCCCAGTGCTGGGATTGAAAGCTCACGATATCCAGCTCTTACACGGGTGCTGAGTCCAAACACTGCTCCTCACGCTCGTGCAGCAGCCTCTTCACTGATGGAGCCTCCTCCCCAGCAACTCTCTTTTTCTTTTCTTTCTCTCTTCCTCCTTCTCTTTCTCTCCCACTTTATCTTCCCCTTCTTCCTCCCTTCCTTTCATTTTCCCATTTTTCTTTCTGCATGAACTTTTGACTAATTTCTTATAATTAAAACATGACTAAGTTTGTCTCAAGCAAACTTCTATGTACAACACGATGATCCATAAACTACAGGTCCATAAATAGAATCACTAGAGTCCATAGTACATAATTCCTCTCCAATTACGCCCATTTCATGGGTATATATGTAACATGGGCTAGCTTGATTTCTGTTCCTTTTTAATTATTACTGTTCTAAAGCCTCAATTTGATAATTTTCTCATTAACTTTTCAGCAACAGAAAGTCAGCACGAACTTATTTCTTGAATTACTTTTTCTGACCTTCTACAAAATGATAATTACAAAAACATGGAGGCCTAGAAAACCTGTAAAAATTTAAGCTTATACAGTAGTTAAAACGATCCTTTCATGCTGGTGTTGATTTCAAAATTAACATTTTGGTTCATGTGCTTCTAAAATAATCACTGACCCTTACCTTGTGGACTTTCCACAGGAAATGAATGCAACAGAAATTACTTTGACCCACTGATGGAGGAGGAAATAAACTCAAGGCAGCGCCGGATGGAGGTCAGCAGATGGGGTGAGCTAGAATTAAGTATGTAATTTTGGTGTCAGAATATTCTCTTCCATTCATGAAAATGAGATGGCAAAGATCACACGTGCAGTTCCAGCTTCGTTTCACGGCTTACAATTTAAATGGTAGGTTTCAGCCGCACAAAAGTGACAGGCAGAAGAGGAGGTGAATTCTCAAGGATGGCTAGCTAGTGGGATGAAAGATGCAGGATCTGATGTCATCTCCTGCTTGGTGAGCTACTTGGTACCATCATACCATTCTGAGGCTGTGCTGTGTCCCAGGGACAGCATCATGCTGCAAATGTGTCTCTCTTTTGAACCTTAAACTTTTGGTTCTTCAGCCAAGCACAGCTGCCACCTGAGTCCCCACAGTCTGCCCTACTCAGGTTCTCAAACCCAGTGCAGGAAATGATCACTGACCTAGCAATCATGAAAGAACAGCGATAAGACAGCAGTTGGTTCTTCCGTGGTGATTCTCAAGATTAATTTCTTGACACAATGAATGATGGAGTTTTATTCTGTTTTCATTTTATTTCACCATCTTCCTCTTCAACTTTTGCTTATCCCTTCTGTATCTCCAAATAGTGTGAAAATGTGTGATATTTTGTCTTTCTCCTTACTATCCTTTTTTTTTTTTTGGTTCTTCCCCTTAGAACATTTTGTCTCTTATCATAGTCCCCTTCTACATGTGTGTGTCTTTATGTGTATATGTGTGTATTGTGTTAGTTATTTTTCATTAACTTGACACAATCTAGAATCACTTGGAAAAGGAACATCAGTTGAATATTTGCCTCTATCAGATTGCCCTGTGGGAATGTCTCTAGAGAAATTTCTTGGTTAATGATTGATATGAGAGGGTCCAATCCACTGTGGCCAGTGTCGTCCCTAGTCTGGGAGGACTCCTTGGGGTAGGAAAGCTAGCTGGGCAAGCCATGGAGACTAATTCAGTAAGCAGTGTTTCTCCATGGCCTCCTTTTGGTTTCTGCTCCAGGTTCCTGGTTTGCGTTCCTGTTCTCATTTTCCTCAAAGATGGATGATGGTGTGGTAATGTAAGCCACATAAATCCTTTTCTTCTCAAGCTGGTTTTGGTCAGTTTTTTATCACAGCGAGAGAAAACAAATCATCACACTCCCTCCCCCCTGACATAGATATAGATCTGTAAATATTAATGTAAAATTGCCCTCAAGCTCCTTACCACTGGTAAGATTGTTTACAAAGCACTCTAGAGTTTACAAAGGGTACTGTTGGGATAATGACAGTCACAGCCATTTCTTAGAGTCAGGCTCAATGCAGACATGGCATATTACTGTGGATCAGACATCAAGTGTATATGGCTTAGGAAAAGCCTGGGCTGAATTCTTACAAATCACAGGGTTCAAGTTCAAAGCAAAGGTTATTTGACAAAATAGTTCTCAGTGAAGCAAAAATTAACTTTTATGTTGTGGAAGTCATGGACTGATGCCATCAACACACACAATTTTAGGAGAAGGGCTGAAAATCAGAGAGGTTTTCCCTGTCCTTCAGTAACCAGAAAGATGAGCTAGAAGAATGTAGGGCTCATCTGATTCAAAATGTCACAATGAAACCACCTATGTTAAACAAAGCAAAACGAAACAAATAAATAATAAAACACAGATTGAACTTGAAGCTATAAAATCTCAACCTATTTATTTTCCCAAATACAACTGAGAGGTTAGAGTACATGACAGTGGTTTCTGGGAGAGGAAAGTTACCTCCCATTAGTTGAAGCTTGTCTTTCAAGCTTTAAAGATTACAGTATATACCTTGGTAGTGTGCGGATCAGCTGACTAGGAAATATGTCTTCACAGGCTACGTTAGATGGATAGACTACAGACAGGTAAGTTCTGAAAAACAAGATGTTGGCTGAATACCTCTTATCTAGAGTACTTCATACCACAAGTGTTTCAGACTTTGAATCATTTTTTTTCAGATTTTGGAATGTTTGCTTAAGTACTATGGAATATGCTGGGAGGGAAACCCAAGTTTAAACCATTATTTGTTCTGTGTTATCTGTTCTGTAAACCTCTTCTGTTATCTAGGAAGTAACCTTTACAATGATTTTAATGAGTTTATGCATGCGTTTCATGCCCAAGAGGTCTGTATTTGTGTCATTGTGTCAACAGCTAACAGTCTGGTTTAGAAGGTTTAGGAATTCATCTGCTCAGGTTGGGGATACACATCTACTGTCCTTATGAGTTACTTTGTTCATCCCTGTGACAAATACCTGTCAGAAGCCACCAAGGAAGGATTCGTTTTGCTCAGTTTGAAGGTCCAGTCCATCTTGGCGAGGAAGTCAGAGCATTGCTCGAGGTGGCTGCTCCTGTTCACTTGCAGTCAGGAAGAACAAAAAGATGAGTGTTGTTACTCAGATTCCTTTCTCCTTCCATTCAGTCTGGGGTCCTAGGACAGTGAAACAGTGCTGCCCACTGTTTGGGTAGATCTTCCTACCAAATTAGACAAATCTAGGAAAATCCATCATTAGACCATCAATGCCCAGAAGTTTGTTTCCTAGGTGATTTTAGAATACAGTAGCATAAATTTGATGCTTACAGCATCATTTAGCTATATAGTTCCTCCCCATTTCTAGAATCGTGGATCACTTTATCTCCTTTCTTAGTCAGTTAACTTTGCCCCACATGGGTGATTGACCTGGAGTCCATGCTGTCATGAGCATGATAATTCTAATTATAAATTCTGTAGCCCATATGGCATCAAGCAGGAAGCCATTCCTGGAGGCTCTGTGTGGGAAAGGTCTCTGGGTCTTATGTATTTAGTGCATCTTTAGCAGTTAGTATCTCAACCTAAATGTCATGTGATCTGTATTTGCGCTAAGAGTCAATGAATATTATGTAAGCATGAACTGATTACATATGCATGCATGACTTGTGTGTGTGTGTGTGTGTGAGAGAGAGAGAGAGAGAGAGAGAGAGAGAGAGAGAGAGATAGTGTAGGGCAGTGTACTCAACTGCAGATGCTCACAACTCTATCTGTAGTGTGAGCTGATAGGCTATAGAAAACAGATGGACATTGCTATGAAATTCAGGCATAAACTGATGTCGCAGTCAAGCTCTACTTTTACAGAGCAGCAGGCTGGAAAGAGAAGAGCAAATTTTTGAGTATTATGAAGAATACTTTTGTGGGAAAGCTCAGTCTGTTCTTTTAAAGTTTCATGCAGCTAGGTGAGATCCATTCACATTCTGATGAGCCATTTAGTTTCCTTAGAATTTAAATGTTGGGTGTTCATCAAAGTGGACTGTTAAGTATCCAAGAAAAAAAATAGCTTCACAGAATTTAGTTTGGCTTAAGGAAGTGTATACCATTGTCAAGTTGCACATAAAATTAGCCATCACAGGTTGCATTTATAATGACATCTTATACAGTGCTGAAATCTATAGATTTGACATGCTTGATGTCAAACTTGGGCTCATAGTCTCACTTCCTTGTTTTTTTTCTCTTGTTATTATCTAACATGGGTTGCAATACTTATTTATTTTAAGGCTTTCTTTCCTACTAGCTCTTAGATGGTCTAAGGGTCGTCATAGTACTTGACTCACAGATGAAATTTAGTGTCTATTTACTGACACAAAGCAAATCTTTATGAAAATGAAGATTAATGAAAGCTCAGAGCTCACATATTCTTTTTTCTTAGCATCCCTGCCACATGTCAGAGAATTGCTAAGTACTTAACAAGCCAAACAACCCACAAGAAGGCATCCTTTGCTGAGTGTCTCCTGCACTCCTACCAGGGAGCTTCTTTACCATGTTAACCCACACAGTGGTCCTCCTTCATGGCCTAGGGCATTGAGTTGCTGAATTTAATGTAAGAAACTGTTCACAGATGTGCAGAGCTACTAAGAGGCAGTGTTGGGATTTGATGCAGACTTTGCTGTTACCAAACCTATGCCATGCTGCGTGTCTTCAGAAGATGGAGCTTCTATTGTAACCTCAGTGGGGTACTAAGTACACTGGCATGAAATTTCTCATCTCTGCATTGGATACAGCTCACTGTTAACTTCCAAACAAGATTCTTTTATGAGCTATATATAAGCTTTATGCGTTTTGTTACTGTCCCACTAAGAGTTATAAAGCATCAGGCAATACTGGTCTGAAAACATGCTTGCTTCCCTCACATGCAATTTACAAAGTAGACTGTCTCCCTCTGCCTCGAATGTGGTCTGTACTGGCTTGTGGCAAGAAAAGAAAATTTGTAGGTCACCTGACACTTGACCATGCCATCTGGCATGTACAAGGAGAAGGCACTGCTAACATTGTGGGTCTTTTTAGGTCATTCTCTCAAACATTTCAGACGCCCAGGCAGTATCAGTATTTCCAGCTCATTGTCATATTTTTCCAACACTGGTCTGCAAAAAATCTTGGGTATAGACAGAAATGGCAGGGTCTAGAGTAGAGTGGAGAATGAAAGAACCCAGGAGGTCTTCTAGAATAAGTCACCTCAGAATTGTCCCATTTATGGGCAGGGGACTGACAAGTAACAGAATGAGAAGTGCCAAATTAAAAACAATGTAATAAAAATTTCAGATCTTTTTTCCGTAGGAGAACTCTGATGTTGGCACATTGACTCTGTATGTGATTTTCTAGATCTGTGTCTGGGGGAAAGTGAGCCATCTAGATGTCATTTTAATATATTGTTAAGGTTTCTAATACCCCAAATCTATCCAAGCATCTACACTAGTCTGAGTTTGGGTTTCCTTTGTAAAGACTATAGATATGCAGTATGTCATATTCTCACTAGTCACCAGTCCAAACTTGAAGGTGAATGTTCCACAAAACATAGTAATTTACATTACTGGATCCAACATCTAGTTCAATTGAAACAGTGTGATAAGGACTTCAGTGCTCACACATGTGGTCCCATGATGGGTTAGTTGTCATTTAGGAATTGCTCCTTTCAGTTCTGTCATGGAACACCCTCGATGGCTGTTGCCCCCATGAACTATTGGCAGTTGTGATTTCCAGAATAAATGCTGTACAAGACTGAATCCTTTCATTTTCCATCAGGAGCAGGGAGGGGCCACTCCCCTTCCCAAGCATTTATAGACAGTGGTTGCTGGGGGAGATATTTATTTTTCTTAAGTGGTGAAGCTACCTGCAAGTCTTCCATGCTCACATAAGTAATCCTAATCCTTTGCCTATAAATAACTCCAGTTAAACTCATTGTTTCACCAAGCTAGACTTGAGATGAATGGTTTCTTTGGTCTGTCTTTTATGTCCAATTTGAGATACATTATGTTTGCTGGTTTTCTTTCCAGGAGAAGTTCATAGGACAAGTTCTTATTTAAATGTAGCAAGCTTTTTTTTTTTAAATGATTAATTAAAGTATTGGGACATTGCACCCAAAAATTTCCATTTGCCTAGCTTTATAATTACAAAAGAACTAAAAGTTTCTTGTGTTCCTTTATTTGTGATATGATGAATCCTTTCTTTACATATGCTATTAAATATGCATATATGTATTATGTATACACCTATGTTATTACATATGCAAATATATAGTAACTTATGTAAAAGGGTTTATGGCTAATAAAGTTTGTTATGTCTTACATTACATAGTGAAATTGTGACCTATATGCTAAAGGTAGCTAGTATGAATAGTAGCTAGAAATGAATAAATATTAAATGTTATATTGTAGGCTTTGAAAAACTTTAAAAGTTTAGTTTGGAGTGATTGTTGAGTAACATTCATTATAACCCATCAATGGGGCATTCTTTTTGTTGGGAAAGTAGCATAATATGCATGTTTGAGATATGCTAATAAATATCATGATTCTAGTTAACTGATTTTCCAGAGAATATTTCTCAGAATAGGACAGCATAGTGAGTACAATTCACATTTATGATCCATGATGTAATAAATGGCCAGGATGACTAATAATTTCTTTTTGTAATGCATTCATATATCTGAAAATTAGCTGATGAGAAAGTTACCATGCCATATGTTCTTCTAACCCTTCTGTCTCTAGCTAGGGATAGAATTCTCTTTAATTGATTAAAGAAATGGCTTTATGACAGTGGGGAAAGAGCATTTCAAGGTGAGAGGTCAATTCTTCAGTCTATAATTTTAATATTAGCTATAAATTTATAGATAGGGTTTCTTTTCAGTACTTACCTTTTTTCCCGTAAATACAACAGTACACTGATGACCTATATGTGATTTGGATGGTTATAAGTACTGAAATGTAGCTAAAAGTTGGAGGTAAGTAATTAAAGTAACTATGGTCTCTTAATTGCATGCGACTTATAACCCCAAAAGGCAAAAATGACATCAGAATTCCTTTTCCAGAATACTACAACAGTTTCTATTTACTACAGAGTCCTACGACAGTATTCATACTGGACTTACTAAGCTTTAAGGTTATGTGCACCGTAAAACCAAACCTATATCTTAGAATGTAACCAAATACTCAGGAGTGATTGAAGTCAAGTAATGCATCTTTCTTAACCTTAGCATGAAATTTGTACTGGCAAATGGTAGATCCTTCTGGTAAGTTATTATATATATTATACTGAAAAATTTAGAGATATTTCTTTTAAAAAGTCAATTATAACTTCTTAGTTTACTTAATATCGTGCCTTAATATCATGAAAGGGCTGCAGAAAAATTTTAACCAGAGCACAGGCAAGATCTGCCCTCTCTGTGCTCGCAGAATTCAGAAGGATTCATTCTGTCATTTCTTAGAGGACATGCTCAGATCTTCTAAAACTCTCTTCTTGTTTTCCTTACTCAAAACAACCACTTTAAATGCATACGTAGGGGAGGGAACTGATCGCCATTAACTTGTTTAATAGGTAATATAGGTATTAAATTAGTTAATTTATTTAGTCTTCATCATTTATTAGTTGTGTGACTTAGGACCAATTTTATTTACCCCCCCCCATTTGCTCCAGTTTCTGAAAAGTGGACTTGTACTATTTCTCTTTTAAGTGTCTGTGACTGTGATTCTTAACCTTACTTAAGCCGTGACCCTTTAATATAATTCCTCATGTTGTGGTGACCTACCCAACCATAACATTACTTTTGTTGCTACTTCATAACTATAATTTTGCTACTGTTATAAATAATAGTGTAAATAGTTTTTGGAGTTAGAGTTTTGTTGAAGGGTCCATGACCCATAGGTTGAGAAGCGTTGGTATATGGGGCTAAGATTATTCTCTATGTCCTGAGCAGGTGTGGAGAGAGCATGTTCTAGAGATATACAGACACTGAGGATAATGGCGCCAACACAAACACTGATGCAAGCCCCATGAAGGCTGGCATTGCCCAGAACACTGAGCAAAAGAACGAAACTTGCTGGGTGTGGTGGCATACACCTTTAATTTCATCACTTGGGAATCAGAGGAGGCAGATCTCTCAAGTTCAAGGCTAGCCCGGTCTACATAGCAAATTCGAAGCCATCCAGACCTCATAGTGAGACCTTGTTTTAAAAAAAAGAAAGAAGGAAAGAAGAAAGAAAAAAAGGTCTGCCATAACTGTTCAGTTGCAATCTTTATATGAGCCACACTCCTTCCCCTCCAAACCCTATCCTCAGAGAGAAAACACCAAAAGTCCAGTTCTACAGTGATGGGGACCCAAGACCCTGCCCAATGGCTTACCATAGCACGAACCTACCTTGGGGCACATCATCACCACGTGCCCCTACAGGTTATTTAAACCATCACCTTTTGAACAGTCATGCACTTTCTCTCCTGTTTCCTTTCCTGAGTGCTTTCCAGGAATGCTTTGGTCAAATTAATCCTGGTCCTTTACTTTTTAATTCAGGTTCGATTTGGCTTACTGCATTGGCAAAGAAACCTACTACCAGGGAGGCAACAAAATAAAACAAACAAACAAAAATCCCTATCAATAACAATCCCTTGACTCCTTGACATAGTTCTCCCCCCATTTATAAAATAAAACTTTTCCCAATTTTTACTACTTTCTGGACATACCCATATTTGCTTTTTTTTGTATGAATTCGTGTAGCCAGCAAACCTTTGTTTCTTTTTGTTTTTATAAATCAGCGATATGTAACATGGCTTTTCAAGACAGCTGTATATTCATCTGAGCAATCCTAAATTAGAATGGAGTATTAGACTGTTTAGAAATAAGAATCCAATAATCCAATAATATATACATACATATATATTCCATATGTATGCACATATGATGATCATGGTGGCACACACATTTAATGTCAGGAGTTGGGAGGTGTGTGTATATATATATACATATATATATATGGTGAGGCATGCCTATATTATGAGGCGCCACCTGCATAACTCCCAATCTCTTGATTCAAATGCCACAAGATCTTCACAGTGGCCTTCAAGGTGGTGTTAGACCAAACAATGGGGTGTTATAGTGTCACCAAGTGTGAACTCACCAGATGAAGTGGCACAAGCAGCCAAGACTTAAGTCAGGACTTAGGTATACTATTCCATTTTCATCCAGAAGCTGCATGTTGAATACAATGCTTAGTCCCTCCTCTTTCTGACAGCTCTTTTAGTCTAGGCCTCTTGAGTCCACTCAAGACAGTACCTGATGGGTCTTCTTGAACCTTTTATGGGCTTTCAGATGTCTCACAGCCTTGGTAACATAGACAGGCACTTTATCAGCCATTTTATACATGAAGATACAAGTGATTCTCTGATAGTTAAAACCTTCCACAAGGTAGCCCTGCAGCCGTAAGCACAGAAGACAGCCAGCAGTCCTCTGAAGGGCTGGCCCAGCACTTTCACGGTTCCACGCCTCTTTTCCCTATGCCATTGTAGCTCCCTTTTCTTGGTCTCTGGTACAATGCAAGGGGTGAAGGCGTGGGGAGGTCTTACACTTCCCAGTAGTTTTCTAAGATGTGAAGATGGAAGAGTATTTTCTGTTTACAGCATGTATCAAGCTAGCTGGATAGGGTGTTTTTATTGAGGATGCTGTTTTCAGATGGCCCAGAGCTAAAGTGTGAGTGAGTACCCTTTACGTAAGTGCTGCCGTTTCTGTGCAAATAAGGCTGGCCAAATAAAGTGCATCTGTGTGTCCAGAGCAAGGGACTGTCTCAGGGACCTGGACTGGATGGGGGAGGGGAGACAAGGTCTCCTCTACCTGCAGTCCCATCTCAGACTGTATCAGCACCACAACCACTACAGGGGAAGGTGTTCAACACAGCGTGCTACCTTAACACGTGGGCAAGAGCAATTAATTAATTAATTAATTAATTAAGGCTGTGCTTGGTAAGTGGCGCCTCACCACTTTCAAGTATCACAGGAGGAATGAAGAAGGCGGTGGTTTAATGTTTAAACTGTGAGACTTCCAGTTTCCCAGTATAATATGTAAAAAAAAAATGAATAATCAAGCCCTCTTATTACATAACAGAAAGAAATGAAGTCAATGTTAAAACAATGAAGGCGAGAGAGATTCTATACATAGAATCTTGTGATCAACAGGTGGAAGGATGAAGGAGGAGACACTGGGTCGGGAATCACTCAACTACTCCAGTAAGAGCCGGGATACTCACAAAGAGGAAACAACCTCCGCATACACCGAAGAGCCTGAGAGGCAAACTCAGAGAGGCATCCTCCTGCTTGCAGACCCTCCATCAAGACAGGTTAGTAAATAAAACATTTTCAAAGCTCTGATGATCTGCTGTTAAAATGACAAGCTGAAATGTCAGCCCGACACAGTGTCTACTCTCTTGCTCCTCAGCAAACCTTAGAATGTTTGATGTGTGACTTTCTGAGACATGTCTTTACACACACATCTTACCAGGCAGGGGTTAAAACCCTCACCAATGCTGCTCTGATCTTGGTAAAATTCAGTTGTATTTTATCTGGTTTGATTTTATGTTGCAGTGGTACTGTGAAAACCTTGGAAGTACCTATAATAGAATTTTAGCTAGAATAAACTGATTTGGATGTAATGAAGAGGCCACTTGGATTTGTTTTTACAGCACATCATTGGGACTCAAATGTTCTAGTGTCCATAAAGTCACCATGTAGGGATTTAAAGACATCTTAAATGCTATGACTTCAGAGTCACCCGCTCTGATTTTCATGTCTATCCTTTCCATGTATGAGTAAAGTTACATCGCAGTGGGCTTTGCTCCATGAAGGAGAAGAACAATGTTTCTTCTATATAGTCTCCTTATCAATCTCCAATAAAAACACAAGAGTCTCACAAGTGTCCCTTCAAAGTGTGTGCGTACGTATGATGATTCAAAAATGTCATCAGGTGAGACAGACGTTTCTCAGTGGTATTTGTGCAGTAATGGTTCATGATCTGAAACATCATTGACTTCAGAAGTCAAAGGTGTAACTTAGTTGGAGTGTGCAGGTGGCATTCTCTAATCAAGAGTGTGATGATTCCATAATGGGGTCTAATTTATTCCTTCGTGCCACTTAGAGCTGAACATGCTGGGTCCATTAAGGGTATGTCTGTCTATTTTGAGCTTTCTCAGGTCAGTGACCTGAATTAACAAGTACATGCAGAACCTCCTAAGAGTCCAGTAGTGAGCTGAATTGTGCCCTCTAAAAGTTTGTCCAAATCCTGCCCTCCAGTACCAGCACACATGGGTCTAACTCAGAGCAGATATCCAGGGCCTAGGGTGGGTCCTAAACCCAGTGACTCTTGTCCTTTAAAGGGAAAGAGAAAAGATTTGAGACAGACACAAGCACAGGGAAAAGCGCGTGTTTATCAGCAGAGGAAGGCTTAGGATGGAACTAATCGCCAGAGGTTAAGAGACCTGAGGCAAATTTTCCCTTGGAGTCTCAAGAAGGAACCTACCCTTACAATCCTTTGAATTTAGGCCTTTGGCTGAAAAAAAAACTGAGTCAATAAATTTTTTTCATTTAAAGCCACTGGGTTTGTGATAATCTCTGAGTGCATATGTATGCCTATGTTGCTAAGTGTGTGCACTTAGGAGCTTGGAGACTTGACTCCTACTCTTTATAGCTATCTTCAATTATTCTCTACATTTATGTTTTGAGACAAGGTCTGATTCTGAACCTGAAGATCATCAATTCGGCTAATGATGATCTTAATGATGATGATGCCAATGAGCTTAAAGGGATTTGCCTATTTCATAGAGACATGCACAGCCATTGAGTCTAGAGATCTGAACACAGGTCCCCGAGCTCGTAGGATAGGCACTTTACCGACAGAGCTAAGATAAACTTTAAAGACAGCAACAAGGTAGCTCATATTCTAAGCTGACCGCTGCCACGAAGGAAAGCTTTGCCTCTTCAATGATGTATTGACAGTGATGTGTGTCTTTATGAGCTAGGATCTAAAGCAGCAGTTCTCAACCTGTGGGTTGTAATCCCTTTGGGGGTTGAAGGACCTTTTCACAGGGTCACCTAAGACCATCTGCATATCAGATATTTACATTACAATCCATAACAGTAGCAAAATTACAATTATAAAGTAGAAACAAAAATTAGTTTTACGATTGGGAGGTTACCACAGCATGAGGAACTGTATAAAGGGGTTGCAGCATTAGGAAGGCTGAGAACCATTGATAAAGGGACATAAGAAAATGCCATTGTGTGTGTATGTGTGTGTTCTTTCTTTCACATTATTTTTTTTCAGATGGACATTGTGTTACATCAAAAACTCAACACTTCATTTTTCATTTTGTAGCATGTAGTACCGATGAAGGTAAGGTACCATTATTTATATCCATAAACTCTGAGAGGTACACTAAGGACCAGAGTTCCCACTTGCCAGCTTGCTGCAAGGCTTTTATACAAAGTGGCAGCAGATGGAGAGGCTAACCTGAACAGGACCCAAGCCTGCATACTTTCCACCTGCCGTAGAAGACAGGCACGTATGCATCCACAAGAACTGGAGCGCGTCATAGACGTGACTCTTTCCTGAACCCTCTACCAATGAAACTTTTGATCCTCTCCTAATCTATGTGCCTTAAACTCTGTGAAAGCATTAGGTGTGTTGGCACAGACTGAAATCCCAGCACCAGGGAGGCAGAGGGAGGAGATTCACAGGCCATATAGCGTGTCGGAGGATAGTCTCGGCCACATGAGACTCCCGTTTCAAAAACAAGAAAACTAACATGAAAGTTTGTCTAAGGTGATTGATTAAATAACCAGGAAGGAAATAATGTTGTTATAAGGTCACCACAAGGGTCCTATTGGTAAAGATGCCAAATTGGCATCAGAACTCTTGTAGAAGCATAGCCAGGCCACTTATTGGGAGTTGGTTTGTAGGTGAGTCACTTAATTTTGCTGGCCTCAGTAACTTCATCTGGAACTTGAAGACTTGGTAGTTTGGTGTATGAGGGCTGTCACTTCTAAAGAATCTCACAGAGCAGGTTGTGATTAAATGTCAGGAGACACTACAGAAGAAGATCCTGGGACCAAGTCTGAGGCCTATATTGTTCTCAGGTTCATTGTATCAGGAGTTTCCTGGACTCAGAAGGAGGTATAATATAAAGAAATAAGTTTGTGATTGGGTTGCTTCTTTGGTTCTGATGTTTATATGGTCTTGGGTTTCTGGGATGACATAGGGCTAAATAGTCATCACATCTTGCATTTGGGTGGGGAGGAGCGTTAGATGTCCTAGTGTCTGGAATTAACACCTTCCCTTTCTTGTGAGTCATTAGGTGCATTTGGTGATGTCAGGAGGTAGCTTTACCTTTTTATTTTAATGGGGAATTTATAATTATAATAAACAAACATTTGACAGAGCTCTGGAGTGAAAGATTCCCAGTTCAGGTGAGCACTGTGGGTCAGATTCCCTCTCTTGCATTTTTTTAGATAGATTTTTTATTAATTTATATTGAGTTCTACGATTCTCTTGCATCTTTATCTGTACCTGCTGATTCATATGATGACCGGTGCGATTCATTCTCATCTTCCATCAAAGGGAGCTGTGGTGGGAGACATAGGGCAGCCATACAACGAGATGGAAGTAGAGGTTGCCAGGGATATGGGCCTAGGTATTATCTGAAATGGAGATTCCTATTTAAAGCTTATCAGAGCTAGAGATCCTGACCATTGATGAGCATCAAGGAGAGAGAAAAGCAAGATGGAAGATTCATCACATATTCAGAAAGTACCTGGTCAAGCACTGTTCTGTAGCAGAATGTGGAGGGGAAGAGTTTACATTGTGTGGTATGGTGTGTGTGTGTGTGTGTGTATGTGTGTGTGTATGTGTGTGTGTGTGTGTGTGTGAGAGAGAGAGAGAGAGAGAGAGAGAGAGAGAGAGAGAGAGAGAGAGAATTCTTGGA
>JAQHUG010000008.1:16613571-16624927 GCA_028555095.1 Dicrostonyx torquatus | reverse complement strand
GTGCTCAAAGTTGACTCGACCATTTAAAATTTTCTAAGACTACGTATGAGCATAAGAATTTTCTGTTTCTGTGAGAAATGGCATTGGAACTTTTCGTAGTTCTTAGAGCTTTTGCTTACTTTTATAGTTTTCTATGCACTAGAATGTACATTCATCAGATAGAAACACTTTCCACTGCTCTTTATTTCTTTGTCTTGTTTAATTGCCACTCCTAAGGAACAGGAGCTCCTACCTTGTCCCTAACGTTAGCCAGGAGATTGTCATATGTGACCTTTATGGTACTAAAATGTTAAGAGCCTTTATTGGATTGTAAAGGATAGTATTTTGGGCGTCTATTTGGTATACATTTAGATGATTATAAAATTGTATCTGCTATCTTACAAAATGTATACTCTTTATTAATTTGCCCATGAAGAATCAATCTTACTTGACCATGGTAAAAGATTCTTTTTGTGCGTTTTTTCAATTAAATTTGCTGATAATTATTGAGGAAATTTGCATCTATATTTATCAGAGTTTTTTAAAAATTTTCTTTTTTTTTGGTTTTTGCACCAGTGATAGCCTTATAAAATGAAATTGGACTTATTCCCTCCATTTCAGCATTTTTGAAGGAGTTTGAGTAGCAGGTAAGGTTGCATACTAGTCTTACCAGTATTCCCAGCATTTCCTGTGGGACAACAGGAATGAGGCCCTTTGTGAAGGGCCCTGGAATGGGGGAGAAGCTTGAGGTCTATCTTCAGCCACTTTCCCCTACTGTAGAAATCAGGAATCTGGGGGCATTCTCTGCCAATCTAGGGAAGGGCAGCATCAAGAGATTTGCTCTCTAGCTGTTCAATCATATATTTTCTCAGACAATGGTCTATGTGGGTGACTCAATCTTGCTAGCAATTCCAGGCATATTCATTTTGTTGCTTTTGCCTATAGATCACAGCTAGCTGGATTTCTGTGGGGTGGATGTGGGGTACAGCTGGAGGACTTTCATCCGTCAATCATGCTCGTGAATCCTTTATTTATTAATGAAAAACAATTTACCAAACTTAAATATCCACACTTTACTTACCCTCCATGCATTCTCCCACCACAAAGAAAAAACAGATACCACATTAAAACAAAACTAAATAAATACATTAAATAGATCGATACCACATTAAAACAAAAACAAAATAAACCTCATATTCCCTCTGTCCAATGCCTGACTCACCATGTCTATCATTTTCTGCTGCAAGTTCAATTTCAGGTGATTCATTCCTGAGATCTTGCCTCAGTTTCTCTGTCATTTGCTTTCCTTGAAGTTAGAATTTCAGTCTGTTTATGTGAGTGTATCTAGTTTTCTCCAACACCAACTGAGAGTTCAGTCGCTTGGATATGTATTGAATAAAAGCTTGACACATACGAAACTGCAAAACCCAATAAACGAGTGAGTCCAGTTAGAGTTTTCTCTGTCAAGTTTAAATAAAGTCTACCACTTTTTCCTTTGTCATTCTAGTCTTTGTTAGAGCTGCTTTTCTTAAGCATCAACTTGGGCCATTATAACACAAATCCTACAGCTTAGGGAGCCTTATATCCTGTTTGGAAGGCTGGAAGTCCACAACCTAGGTGGCAGCATGGGCTGTTTCTGTGAGGGTCTCCTCCTGGTGAGTAGACAGCTCCGTCTACACTGTGCTTTCTCATGATGGCGAGAGAGACAGCCCCTCTGGTTCCTCATCCCATAAAGTCATTCACTGTAGCCAAAGGACCCACTCACACGACTTCATCTAAATTGAATCATCTGGCAAAGGCCCCATCCTCAACAAATAAATTATGGGAGCGCCCAGGTCAGTCCCTACCATTCTTTGTTCAAAACACTAGATTCTCATGCAACTTTTCTACATAGATCTTCGCTCATGAAAAATTCATTTGCCTTGAGCCCTGCGAAGTGTACTTATTTCACAAGTGCTTTAGCTCAAGTGCTTCTTGTGGCTGAGTGCTTCGTTTATTTTAGGCTAAGGCTTTGGACAGGACAGAGGCCTGGGGCTGAGGAGCTGCTGATGGGGTGGGAGCCCCATCAGACCCCTGAGATGTTGTCCTTTTTGTTATCAGAGGCCCAAAGTGCTTCTCAGGCTTCCTGGGAGAGGATTTTGACAAGCACTTTTGAGAAGGAACAAAGTAAAATAAAACTCCTTATTTTATTGCTAAATATTTATAAACTCCTCTCTAGGCGTCTGAAGCCTTATTTGTATCATGCTGATTCTGGGCCATTGATCAATTTGGAAAAAGTGAGATCTTTCCAAACACATCTTGAACAGGAGCCTTTGTGGAGATTTAGATGGTGCATGTTGAGTGTTTAATGTATCAGACAGTCTCCAGTGGAATAACAGAACGGAGTTTGAGATGAAATCAAGAAGAAACGCATCTTCATGCTTGTAAAGTTCCAGTAACATTGATGATTTGTTTTTCAGTTTCTCTAAATAAAAATTCAGATTCCCTTCATTCCAGAGCCCAGTGAGATGAGATTTCCTTGTATACATGTATGAAAGAGAGGGCAGTAACACTGCTTATGAATTATTAAACAAAAAAGGTTTCATAAACATTATGTTAATGTCCATCTTTTGACTGTGACCAAGTCACCAAATGTGCTGCCATGTGAATTCCATTTACATTATATGACTTCAAGGAAATTCCCAACACACCCGACCCTTTAGACACAGGACATGGAGGGTGTGTGCAGAGAAGTCCCCACTGGGCACTCTTACTGTAGAAAGTCTTGCTTTTCAGAATGTCTATATAACATTAATTAATACTAACCAGAATTATTTCTGAATATAGAAACAGCTTTCTTAACGTCTACCCCCTGGTTTGTTGTGGTTTTTGCTTTTCCTCTTGAGTAAGTTACTACAGAGTGTGGTGCTCATTAGCGGCCCAATAAAAATGTGCCGTTAGTAAATAAAAATAACTCTTTGTGGTCCCATCTCTATTCTGATCGGGAGAGCTCAGAGCTTTCACGGCTCATGAATTTTTGAAATACCTCAGCAAAATATAAAGGTGTCAAGAATTACCACTCTCATTTCGTGAGCAGAGAAACTGAGGTATGTTCAAGAAACTATGCCAAGGTCACTTAGGGTTTGGCAGAATCGGGGTTATGACACATTAGCCAGATAATTAGAGCAAAGATAAGCTGTGCTCGGCAGAAAGCAATAGCTTCTGAGATGCTGGTGAGGGGCTATCAACAGCTTCACTTGGAAATAAACGGTCTTCATTGAGCTCTTATTCTGAAGTATTTGTTCTTTTTCATGTTGGAGAATTATCTTTATCTCCCCATGAAGACTTTTTAAAACCTCAGAAAGGGGGGGTTGGGTGGGGGATGATCCAGTCTGTAAAGTGCTTGCCTACAACCCATGAGGAACTGAGTAGAGATTCCTAGCATGCACGCACGCGCACGCGCGCGCACACACACAAACACACATGTACACACATACAAAGCTGGGTCCAGCAGTGTGCATGTATGACCTCAGTTTTGGGGAGGCAGCAGCAGGCAGATCTCTGGGGCTTGTGGGTCAGGCAGCCTAGTTTCATCAGTGAGCACCATGGTTGGTAGGAGACTTTGCCTCAAAAAAGGAGGAGGAGAGCAATGGAGGAAGACACTTGAAATGGACCCAGGGCCTCTACCTGCATGCCCACATGCACATATCCCCACACAAATACATACATACATCTATACACACACACATATATGTACATATATATGTATATGTGTGTATATATATATGCACACATATACATATATCACACCTCACACACATGCACCAAAATTGAAAAAAAAAGAGATTATATGGTAATGGGCCATTTTCTTGAGAGTTTCAGTTTGTAATCTTTTTCTGTATGAAGAAATAGTGTACATTTTCCCAGAAAATTAAAATTAGTTACTAAAAGAAAAGGGACATTATTTATAATCATCTAGCTGTAAGCACTCCATCATCTATTGATCTTGAAGAATATCACGAGATAGACATCCTCTGCCCCACTCAGTTTTCATATGAATGGAAGTTAATAACACAAATTCTTACAGTTTTTTTTCCAAAATCCAACTTATTTCCAATTAAGTGATATCCAGGAGACAATAAATCATGGATTGTTGCTTCAAAGTATCTAGACACAAGGACTTGAATATCCTCCACACAAAGAATTGCCTGTTCAGGGTGATAGAAATGCTCTGGACCCCGGGGTGACCGTGAAGCAGTGTACAACTGCAGATTCAGAGCAGCATGCTTCACCAAAAACTGCTTGTTACATCAGCCCCAGCCTGCGAAGGAGACAACCGATCACATCTGTGTGCTAAATGAGTCTCTAAGGAAGTGACTCATGAATTATTAGCATAAAGTTTTTCCTTCACATAATTACTCCACATGACTTTTCTGTATTATGGGCACTTAAAATTTCAAAGGCTTATGCCTTGGGGCTGCTTTGCAGGGCCATGATCTATAAGAACAGGGACTACCTAGTTTGTGTAAACACATGCAAGAGGACACACACACATCTATATCATACACACATACCCCACACATGTATACCATACTTACACTCACAACATATACACACACACACATGCACCACATGAATACATCACACAGAGAGATAATCCCCCAAACACACACTTACACCACATATACTCCACACACCTACAGGCATACAAACAAGGACACTAGTGTTGTATGTTTTTGTCTCCACTCCCCACTTTATGTAGAACAGTTGTATTTGCAGCAGACCTTCAAGACGGATCCCTTTGTTATTTGGTTGGGTGTTTATCTCCCTCATAATGTCTGTTTTGTTTTCTGGAACATCATGTTTCTTGTATCATTATCTCTGGGGCTCCTCAGATGAAATCCAACATTGCTGCTCTTTTCAAATATGGCCCATTACCCTCTCTTGGCGTATCCCCTGAGGTGCTGATTAAAGTGTATACTCCTGAGTACAAATACAGACTTAACATCTCACAATCTCTGTGATGGGAGACTTCAATTGTATAATTCAACACAAACCCTTGAGAAAATTCATGTACACATTGAGTTTAAGATGTTTTCCTGTCTCATAATCATAGTTTATTCTCTGTAGCACTTACTGAGCACCAGACATTAAATACTTGGTGCATAAGAACTTCCTTAGTGTTCACAGAAACCTTTGGCATGTTATAGTATAAAAAAGGTTATACTCATGCAAAACTTTCACCATGAACATTTCACTCTCAACCATTTTCTAATCCTGAAGCAGCTAGCTGTATTCCTAATTGGTGTAGGAGAACAATTCTATATCTGTCAATTATGTTTTCAATAAACGCTGATTGGTCAGTAGCCAGACAGGAAGTACAGGCGGGAAAACCAGACAGGAAGTAGAGGTGACGCAATGAGAATAGAACAGGAGAATTCTGGGAAGAAGGAAGCCCATTCATCCCAGTCCCGTCCAGACCACCAAAGAAGCAGGATGTGGCCTACCCTGCTGAAAAAGGTACGGAGCCATATGGCTAGCATAGATAAGAATAATGGTTTGATATAAGCTACAAGAACTAATAAGAAGCCTGCACTAGTGGGCCAATCAGTTTATCATTAATATAGACTTCTGTGTAATTTCTTTGGGGCTTACTGGTTGTGGGAATAGGGCAGAACAGAAACACCAACAAGCAGGATCTCATGCTACACCTAATTTAATCCTAATTGCAAAGCTCAGAAGCAAGACACTCTTCAAGAGGAGAATGGATATACTGTGGTATATCCAGATAATGGAACATTATTTAGTACTAAAAAGAAATGAGGCTTTGCCAAGCCACCTGATGGCATGAAGACCTCTGAATATTTCTTATTAAGTGAGAAATAAAATCAATTAGGAAACAGTTACAGTTACATCCTTGTGGTTTCAACTGTATAGCACTCTAGCTATCTTTGAAACAGCAGAAAGACCAATGGCTGTCAATGTTTGAGGTCAGGGAGAGATGAATAAGGAGAACACAGAGGGATGTTGAAGACTATGAAAGTACACAGAATGGTATCCTATCATCTGCTATGTTTGTTCCAAACCAGCAGACTACACAGCACCATAAGCAAACCTTGGCTAAGCTGTGACCTTGGGGTGATGGTTTTATGTCAGTGTAGGTCATCACTTCTTATTAATATGTAACACTGCTTCCAGGAACGGAGAGTGGAGGAGGCTGATTGTATGGGCCTTGTGACAGGGCCAGCATGGAGTATGTGGAAATGCTCTTTATGGGACTTTACTTTCTGCTCAGTTTTACTGACAACCTGTAATTGCAACAAAAATGGTCTCTATCAAAGTCATGTGCAGTGACTAATCTTGCCACCTGGGAGGCCAAGAAGAGGAGTCAAAAATTCAAGATCATCCTTGCCTGCAAAGTTAGTGCTTGGCCAGCCTGAGCTATATAAGACCCCATCTGAAACCAAATCCCCCTCCCAAAGAGAAAAAAATTCAAAACAGTAACTTTGTTTTAAAAAAAAATCAGTGCCAGTTTTTAAAGAGTAATAATGATTTTTGAATCTGTGAAGAAAAGGTATTTTTAAAAAGAGATAGATACTTGTAGGTGGACGTGTCTGTCCTACCAGCAGCTCCTAAATAAACACACTGAGGTTTACATTAATTACAAATGGTCAGTCAATAGCTCAGACTTATTACTAACTGACTCTTACACTTTAAATTTATTTGCTTATTTATCCTTATTTATGCTCTGCCACATGGCTATACTTTTATTATTATGGCACCTTCATCTTATGCTCCCTCTGTATCTGACTAGTAACTCTTCTATCTCTGCCCTTCTTCTTTCCATCATTCGCCTAGTTCGACTCTCTTGCCTAACCTTATTCTACTCAACTATTGGCTAGTCAGCTTCTTTATTAAACCAATCATAGTACCATATATTCATACAGTGTGAAGAAATATCCCACAGCAGATATTGATATAATTAATAGTGAGGTATCAAATATCTGTGGATTAAATTTTTAAGCCTTGCATTTATATGTATATATATATGTAAATTAAAGCCTCATATAAATATATATGAATGTTTATATAGTAATAGCTAGCCATTAGTAAATCTGCACAATGTCTATATAGTAATTTCATTTGTGGTTTTTTTTCTATTTTTCTACACACATTCATTTGGTTTCATCAGAAGTGGTGCTTCTGAGCTGGTGAAGGTCCTATCATTTGGTTTCATCTTGCCTCAGGCTCCCTTGTGATGACTTCAAGCTTGCCCCCATTGTGGTCTGTCAGCTTAGACCACCCACATCAGTGCTTTACACACTGCAGAATAACCTGGGTGTGAACTGGTGCATCCCAGGGTCAGAGAGGGGAGTGGGCCTGGGCACCCACATTTTAAAAGAAGCTCCAACATGCATCAAGAACTGAAAAAATCACTCCTGTAACTGCTCCAGCCCTAGCTTCTAGAAGGTCCAAGAGAAGGCTCAGTGTGTAAAGGAACTTGCCTCTGAACCTGATGACCTGAGTTTGATTTCCAGAACCCACAAAGAAGAGGAGAACCCATCCCTTCAAATTGTCCTCTGACTGCTATACACATACGGTGGCAAGTGTATTCCTCTTATCCCCACAGAGATGACATAATGAATAAATTTTATTGTTGCCTGTAGATGCAGATGAATAACTATTAACCATTTTCTGAACATAGAGAAAGTGGTTTCACAGTGTTGTCAGTTTCTCAAGGCCACTGACTCACACTTCCTATTAGTGTTAATCCCACCAGCCAAGAATAAGACCACTACCAAATTGTTGAGCCAAATTTGAAGCAAGATTTAATTAATTACTGGCCAAGATGATGGACCCTGGCCAGGTCTATTCCAATGTTCTCAGGAAATGTTGACAGGTCACATTTTTCAGGGGTTTAAAAAGGCAACCCTGGAAGACTACCTTTCCGCATCAGGTTCAATCAGGGGCAAGCATATAATCTGGCATACTTCCTGCCTACGTACCTCCTGCCTATGTCCAATCAGGGCAATCATACACCCTGACGCATTTCCCGCACACATGTGATCAAGAACATCTAGTGCAGTGAAGGGGTGTGGTCACAGGCTGGGATGGTGATTAGGTGGGTGGTGAAAACATGTGGCTTGTTCTCATAAACAGCCATAGCATTTCAGGAACTAGCTGTCCTTAGCCAAAGGGCTCTTATATTAGAAGCATTGTACTTCACAGATCACTTAGGCCCAGCAATTAAAACTTAAAGCATAACTTTGACTCTCATATTAGCTGGGCTCTATGTATGCTTGCTAACTAGCTAGACCAGAGATCAAGTCTGCTAAATTTGAGTTTCAGTATATTGAGTAAGCAGCCTGTGTCAGCATTGAGTCAGGCCTTTTTGAGTTTCTTCTCACTTTTATACACGCCCAGAAGGTAGGCATGATGATGGCTATTTCAGAAGGCACTGAAGCTGAGAGGTTCTTTTATTCTCTTCTCACACAGGATTCCTAGGTGTTCCTTCCACTTCAGCTCCTTCACAATCTCTGTGCCCACTCCTTGAGACACATGCTGTCTGCTCATCTCTGGGCGGTCACACATGGATGCTTCCTGTTCCCTGTGGCTTCTTCATTGCTCATTGCTTTCCTATAGCACTGCTGAAACCCAAGTCTCTTATTTGAGAGAACAGGATAAGATATATTTAAACAACACACCATTCAAATTATTTTTTAAAAAGCAATTTTCTACTGTAGATTTAGAAACTGGTGGATCTATTTTAGCCGGCATAATTTCTGATTAACTAATTTAATCTCTCGGAAATTACACAAACAAACCTGAAACAAGCCACCATCAATTTCTTGCCTTTGGATGTAACATAATATTTTCAAAACTGAACCAAATAGAGTAATTAGCCCCCAGGCAGAGAAAATGACTCTAATAGCAATCTCCCAGAACATTTTTTTTGGGTGTGTGTGGGGGGGATTGGAAGACTATGAAGGAAAATGAAACTGTGGCAGACCATGGGTTAAAGCCTTGCTTGTGCCTTCTTAAGCAAAGACTTGGCACACTAATACCTAGTGAGACCTAATAGGAGGAGATAAAAAGGAGAGGAGATAGCTAACTGTCCTTTAGTCCACAGGAATCCTTCCGTTGGACCACGTCGTCATCAGTGATGTTGAGCTACCTTCTGTGGTGCGGCAGGAGATTGTACTTAGAAATTCTGGAGTGAATTCAGTTGTGATTTCTTTTAATTACCTCTCTCTCTCTCTCTCTCTCTCTCTCTCTCTCTCTCTCTCTCTCTCTCTCTCTGTGTGTGTGTGTGTGTGTGTGTGTGTGTGTGCGCGCGCGCGCGCAAGATAAGATCAAAAACAAAATATCCCAACTACTGTAGGAAGTCTTACAGCCAGTGGTTACCTGCCCATTGGGGCGTGGCCTGTTAAACTATATATGCCGATGTAGAACCTGCATCCGGCCTCTTTTCCGGCTGAGGGATTTGGTTTCTGATCTCGTTCAAGCAGAGGATTCTGATTTGTGGGTCTACCCCTAAATAAATAACCATCTCTTTCTCAATTCTGATTTAGTGTGGGATTTCTTTTAAGCATCCTTCTTCACCCAACTGTAGTGGGTAGAGATCGCCATATTTTGAGCAGGAGGCTTGATGGCCCATGGACTGAAGACTCTGTTTACAGAGAATAAGATTTCTGAATTTGGGGTCTGAAAGCTGTTACTGGCTCCAGATTAACAGAGCAACACTCTCTAGCAAACTGAACTCTGGTCAGAGCAGAAGGTCGGATTGGCCACCCAGAAGGTTCTGTTCAGTTTGGAAGTCTAATAAAAATACTCAATTACTGTAGTTTTAAAAGATAGCAGCTGACCCTCAAGTTCACGGCATGGCCAGTGGGAATGCTGGAGGTTCCCTCTTTAGAGTTGAGTATACTTTAGGCAGGAATTGCTAAACATTTAAAACATTGTAACACCTGGAATGCCCTGACTTGGGAGAGCATAGATTTTGATTAGTTTAGTTCGAGATG
The DNA here is from genome assembly GCA_028555095.1 of Dicrostonyx torquatus. NCBI lineage: Eukaryota > Metazoa > Chordata > Mammalia > Rodentia > Cricetidae > Dicrostonyx > Dicrostonyx torquatus. Next base: position 16,614,947 of record JAQHUG010000008.1, on the reverse strand, counting down.
ATGGGAAGAATCTACATTTCAAATAAATAGTCCTCTAAAATGATCTGGATGCAAAATGCCCCCAGCCAGTGCTCTGAGGAACTGTTTAATTCCTGTTGAGAAGGGGCCTCAAATTTTTCTTTCAAATAGTCACCGGCAAGGAGAATGCATAAAAACCTCCACTAAAATTCCTTTTCAAAGTGTAATCCACACTGCGAGATGTTAAATATCAGAAAAGTCATTCTAACTATGGTGTCTGCAGCTGGGCCCTTAGGGAAGAAATTAAGGTTAAAGGAGGCTGTAAGGTGTGGTCCTAATCCAAAGTTACCGAGGCTTTATTTTTCTGGGATCATGCTCTTGTGCGTGTTCACACCTATGCCTGGCTTGCAGGCTGGAAGATGGTGTCATGTGTCTTCCTCCATCTAACTTTACTTTGTTTTTGGGACAGGGTCTCTCATGTAACCAGGATCTCACCACTTTCTCTAGATTGCCTAGCTCTAAGTCTCTGGGGCCCTCCTGTCTCTGCTGGCCAGTGGTGGGATTACAGATGTGAGTCACCATACCTGGTTTGCTGTGTGGGTGCTGGAGGTCTGAACTCAGGTCTTAATGCGTGTGCAGCAAGCACTGTAAGTAGCTACAGGACTGCCGTGTGCTAGGAAGAGCAAAGATGTAAGAGGATATTCTAACTCATCCAACGGGGCCTGTGCGGCAGGAACTCTGCATTACTGCCACAGTGAAGCAGCCCACCACATGCAGCTACCTCACCGTAAACTTACAAAACTTCAGAACCACAAGCCAGCTATACCTTTGTTCTTCAGAAATCAGTCAGTCTGCAGTGGTCAGATTTAGTAATAGTGATCAGACTAAGACACGGACTCTTGCACGGTGAATAGAAGGTCTCTTTTTCATTGATTTCTCTAGGAAGCACCTGATGGGAACCCAAGAGACAGAGCCCTCCCCATAAGATGAGGTTTCACTTTGAACAACCGTGTGGGTGAAATGGCTCTCTTGAAAGTGATAGGTATGTGGTGCTGGCAGATGGCCTTGTGGGAAGCCAGTCTGGTTTACACTGCTAAGAAGCGCAGGATGAGGGATCTCGATTAGGAAGCACAGCTCTGAGGTGTCTGTGTTATCACTGATGGAGAGGATTCACTACAGGGGAAGACCTGCATACTCCAAATGTGGATTCACCATCTTCTGCTCTGGGGCTAGTATGGAAGACGAGGGGTAAAAAAGGATCATGGGAATTTTCTCTCTGCTACCTGGCTGTCATTGTGTGAGATGTTCAGCTTGCTACACCCTTCAATGATAGAGTGAAATAATGAACTAAAATGAAAGTCTGACTGCCACATTCTATGAACACTGTACAGAGTGAAAGTCCAACTGTCACATTGTAT
>JAQHUG010000008.1:16594865-16612654 GCA_028555095.1 Dicrostonyx torquatus | reverse complement strand
GTGAAGGTCTGACTGTCACATGGTATAAACACTGTACATAACTCACATATGATTGTGACCCAAGGTGCTAATTACATTATTAAGCAAAAACAATCAAAGCCCTATCCTAAAATGGATTTAACCTTTCTTGTTCTGTGTCAGTATTCTCACCACTGTCTAGAGTACCCTTTTCCTGCATTTACCTCTCTCAATCAATTATTAATTCAGCTTCTCCTGTTATACAATTGTTAGGCCCAAAGTGGGCCCTCAAAATGATTGGGTAAACAGAAGCCTTCAGGAATCTCTTAAGTCAGGTTTCTGTTTACCAGGAACCTCTCTCTCTCTCGTTCTCACTCTCTCACTATATATATATATATATATTTTTTTTTTCAAGGCAGAGTTTAGTAGTCCTAGCTGTCCTGGAACTTGCTTGGTATACCAGGAACCTCTCTTAATCTGCCCCTAAAGGCCAACTGCCTGGGGCCAGGGCATCTGGCTCTCTGTTAATCGAACAGCCTGCATCAGCTTAGCACCCCAACCCTGCTGACTGTCATATTAAATCTGCTTGCTTTTCTGTTTGCTCCCAATTTCCTTGGCAGTTGGATCCCCAATAAACCTTTATTTCTACCCATGGAGTGGTCTATTTGGGTAGTTTCACTGCACCCTTGGTTACAGCACTGCTTTTTGACATCCACCTAAATTTTTTTTTTTGCTTCCTTGGCTTTTATTTATTAGTTGTTCATTTTGTATTTAATTAATTCCCACATTTATCTTATTCTATCCAGTTGTGTGACATTCCATGGCTATGAAATAGTCCTCTCACTTGAAATTTAATAGGAATGTTGAGGTTGGTGATGCTACAAATGTGTTCTGGTGTAGATAGCAAAGCTTACAATCAGACTCTGGGGAGAGCAGGACACCCTCACAGGCGCATTCAACAATGTAGCAGAGAACTGAATTGACTTTCACAAACTGTAATTATGTGATGGGCATGAAATCTTCCCCTGGGACAAAAGGAGGGAGAGGCTGGCCTTTCCAACAGACTTACCTACCGCTGGGCTAGACAAGGAGAGGAAGAAGGAGGCTTGGAAGCTGTCTGGAGGAGTTGATTCTGTAGCAAGATGAGCATGTGTTTGCTTAGTGAGCATGAGGTTATGGAGTAGACCCTTGTCCCTAGGTTCCAAAACCTGTCCTGTGCTTACTTCAGGATTGATTTTCTGATTTTCATTTAATATGCAAGGTAGAAGTATATGTCACAACTTAACCCCCTCAAACCCAGTGTAGTGCCTAAAGTTGTCTATTTTCTTCTAATTATTTCTTTGCTACCCTCTAGTAATTTAAGGCATATTTTTGCCTTAATTATCAGTTGTACCAGTATATTTCAATTTTCCCTTTTGGTCCACAACTTCTTTAAATCCTAAATATTTGGGCAATTTTCTACTATCTTCTTAAATTTTTTAATTGAATACAGTTGTGCAAGAAGATGTGCTGTTTTATGTTCTGTAGCACAAATACTAATTGGTATTAATAATAAAAATCCGAAGTCAGATATAAGGGTTAATTCTGAAAGATCAAAGAAGCAGAGCAGCCAGCCACTAGAGAGTTCTTCTACCAATGTTCATACCAAAGAGGCGATCCTGTCCTTGGACTGCTTCCTCAGATTGCATCTGTCTCTCTGAAACCTCAGACTGCACTCAGCTTCTGTCTCTTCCCACCTTATATTCCTATTTCTGCCTAGACATAATACTGTCTCCAACTCCCTAGAATTGGGATTAACGGTGTGTAATCCTAAATGCTGGAATCACATTTGTGTGAGCTATGTTTCTCTTTTAGACTGGATCAATTTTGTGTAGCCCAAAGTGACCTTAAACTAACAAAGATCCATTTGCCTCTGTCTCCTGAGTCCTGGGATTAAAACTGTGTGCCACTACTGACTGGCTTCTAGTGGCTTAGCTCTGCACTCTGATCTTCAGGCAAGTTTTATTTATTAAAACACAGACAAAGCCAGGCGGTGGTGGCACATGCCTTTAATCCCAGCACTTACAGAGGCAGAGACAGGTGGATCTCTGTGAGTTTGGGGCCAGCCTGGTCTACAAGTGCTAGTTCTAGGACAGGTTCCAAAGCTACAGAGAAACCCAGTCTCAAAAAGCAAAACAAATAAAAAAAAACAATAAGAAAAAAAGTACAAACAAAATGTCACTACAGTGTTCATCTTGTGAAACCATACTGTGATTATCTGAAGACTCAGGATTAGAAATTATCTTATTTAATGTTTACTCTTCAACAAGATGTGTATAATTCTGCTTTTGGATGGGATATTCTATAAATGGCAAATAAAACAACTTGTTTTAGAGAATTCATAAAACTTTATATATTTTTGCCGACTTTCTCCCTCTGAACTGAGTGGGGCAAGGGAGGGAGGGAGGAAGTAAGGGAGAGAGAGAGAGAGAGAGAGAGAGAGAGAGAGAGAGAGATATTAAATTTCTTAGCTATATCTGAAATTTTGGTTTCTCCCTTCCGTGAAGCACAATCTTTCATGTGTTTGGTCACTTGATCATACATTCTTCTGCTTCCATTGTGAATTCATTGTGAAACGGGGGTCTTGTCTCTGGGACACCCCTTCTCTGGGCTCAACTTTTTCTGCCATTACTATAACCATCCCAGATTCCCTCTCTTAGTGATTGCACAGTTTCTGTAATTTTGGGAATTTTACTGACCCTTTTTTAAATTAAAAGTATGTTTCTTATTAGTTATGGTTTGGCCTGAATTTTTTGTTTATTATGACTATCCCTGACAATAGTGTTTATACCATTTACGTCTAATTATTTTATGTCCTTAAAATTTTAATATATTTTAATTTATTGATTAGAGGAGGCAGCTGTAACTAAACTTGACTGCAGAGTTCTTAGGCTTTTGGAACTGGCTAGTGGGAGGAATTAGGAAAGCATTGGAGATGTGGCTTTGGGAGCCCTCGAATGATGTAAGAGCACTTAAGAAATTATGATGGGAAACCGGAAGAGCAGCTGCTGATACAAATGTGAATGGACAGCAGATACTGTGCTCACAAGGTCTCCGTTGGCAATACGGACTTTGTTAATCACTGTGCCAGAGGCCATTCCCAATGGAAAAGGCCTTGTCTACATTCTGTCATTGTTCCGAGTCATTGTGGAAGAATGGATTTAAAAGTAATGTATTAATTCACCCAATAAAGGAAATGTTATGGGAACTTGGCATTCAGGCTGTGGCATGGTTATTGCTGGCTACTTTAAATAACTGTAAAGTTAAAAAAATATGAGCAAAAAGTAGAACTGAAAGCCTTTGAAAGACTAACAGTTTTCTTAGAGAAGAAACATGTGGAAAGTTGCAGCCAGGGATGCTGGATTTCCCTGCTGTTTCTCTGTTCCTGAAGATAGGGATGGCATTAAAAAGAAACCAAGTACTTTGCACTGTGGCAATAGATGGGATGGCTCAAGAGCACCTGTGGAACTGATCTCACTCATTTTAGAGTTTAGTAGTTTTAACTCATTGGAAAGATGGTGCTTTGAAGAGAGAGGTATTAGGCTCCCTTCTGGAACAGGGCTGTCTAAGAAATTACCTCCTATATCCAGTCATCCAGATATACAGAATATATTGTAGCAATGGACAAAGAGAGCACAACAGCCGGTCAAGTTCCAGAAAACCATCATGTTTGTCCATACGAAGCAGATTTTACAGGCATATAGAAATCAAGGATTGTGAGGTCAAGCCAGGAAGTATATAACATAGTGTCCTTGACTCGATTGAGAGTCATCTGAGCAAAGGAAACCTCAATTGAGAAAATGTCTCCATAAAACCCAACTGTAGGGAATTTTCTTAATTAGTGACTGATGTGGGAGGGCCCAGTTCATGGTGGGTGGTACTATCCCTGGACTAGTCGTCTTTGGTTCTATAAGAAAATAGTTTGACTGCATGGGACCAAACTAGGCCCTCTGCACGTGTGTGACAGTTATGTAGCTTGGTCTGTTTGTGGGGCTCCTGGTGCGGGAAGGCCTTCTGTATATGTTGTTGCTTTAATTGGTTAATGAATAAAGAAGGTGATTAAGCATCTATCAGGGCAGAATATAGTCAGGCTGGTAAAGATATAGAGAGAGAGTAGGCAGAGTCAACGAGACTCCATGTAGCCGTTGAAGGAGACAGACTCCCAGAACCTTACCGGTAAGCCACGAGCCTCATAGTAAGATATAAAATAATAGAAATGGGTTAATTTAAGATGCGAGAGTTAGTTAATAAGAATACCAAGCTAATAGGACAAGCAGTGTTGCAGTTAATATTATTTCTGTGTGATTATTTCAGGTATTTCTGGGCAGCCAGAAAACAAATGAGCAGTCTCCATCCACAGGCTCCAGCAGTGGAAACAAGACCTGTCCCTGCTGCTTGAGCTGGCTTTTGGGAACCTATTCCCCATGCTGGGTTGCCTTGCCTAGCCTTGATGCAGGGGGAGGAGTCTCAACTCATGCACTATGCTTAGTTGACACCCATGGGAGGCCTTCCCCCTTCTGAACTGAGCTGGAGGAGGAGTAGATGGGAAGGGAAGTAGATGAGAGTCAGGGATGGGATGGAAGAAAAGGCAGGAAGGAAAACTGGTCAGTATGTAAAATGAATGAAAAAAAATTAGAAAGAAAAGCAGACCGAGCAAAACAGGATGAGCAAGTCAGAAAGCAGCACTCCTCCATGGCCTCTGCATCAGCTCCTTCCTCCAGGGTTCTGTCCTCTTTTGAGTTTCTGTCCTGACTTCTATCAGTGATGAACAGTGATTTGGAAGCATCAGCCAAAAAAACCCTTTCCTCTCTAACTATTCATCACAGGAATAGAAACCCTAAGTAAAGCATCTAGTGAAGTTTCGTGAAGGTAGCCCCTGAGCAGGCAATCCAGGAAGCTGTGACGGTGAAGCCTAAGTTTCAGTAGAAATCCCAGGACATTAGAGGTGCCAGACATATGGAACCTCGTCTGCTTTGGTGTGTCTTAGTGAGCTTCAGTATTTTTTTGGTGCAGTCTTTCCTTGTTATTCTTTTATTCCTCTCTTTTGGAATGGAAATGTTTATACTGTCCTTGTATATTGAAAATTTATATGAAGTGTTTTGGATTTTTATAAGACCTTACAGCTGACAGTGTGTTCTGAGTGAGAAAAGAAATCTTGGATTAGGATTTTTGAAAAGTTGTAACAGTTAAGACTTTGGAAACTTTATGTCTATTAAATTATTCATTAATTTGTGTATGTGTGTACGTATGTGTGTACATGCAAGTATACATGTTGCCGCATTGGTATTGAAGCCAGAGGAAAACTTGTAAGGGTCAATTATTTACTCCCACATGTGGGTCCTAGAGATTAAACTCAGATTTGGCCGTAAACACCTTTGTCTGTTGACCTACGTCATCAGCCCAAGTGTTGGGAACCTCTTGAAGATGAGGTCAGTACTATTTTCTGTAGTCAGACTTTCTTTTCAGCCGCCGTCCCCAAATACTGATATGGAAACATTATTAATTACGAAAGCTCAACCTTAACTTAGGCTTGTACCTAAGCAGGTTTTATAACTTAAATTAATCTATATCTTCAATCTATGTTCCTCAGTGTGGCTTGTTACCTCATCTTACTTACTGCCATCCTGTTTCCTCAGTCTGGCTCATGACTCCACATTCTTCTTCCCAGAGTTTTCTCTCTGTCCAGAAGTCCTGCCTATACTCTCCTATCTAGCTATTGGCCATTCTGGTTTTTTGTTTGTTTGTTTGTTTGTTTATTACACCAATCACAGCACTATGTCTTCAAACAGTGTTCAAATCTCTCACCACAGTTTCCATTATAAAAGAGCTGCCATCCTTTGAGGACAGGCATGTGATATTTTGGTTTGAATGCGAAATGCCTCGGATAGGCTTATGTGTTGGATGCTTTGTCCCTTGCTGATGATGCTTATTTTGGAGAAAAACATTAGTTTATGGGAAATGACAAAGGTGCAGGTTGTATCTGGTCCAGGTGGTCCCTCTTCATCTTTTTGTTTTCTGGCCACAGTTGTATGAGCTACTCTGCCCCCATAACCATGGACTTGAATCTTTAAAACTATGAGCCAAAAATATGTCTCCCCCCTTTTAAAGTTGTTCTGTTGGGTACTGGGTCACTTCATTAAGAAGTTCTTACTAATACATACTGAAAGTAGCATTTTGAGCACTAACCCCAAATCATAGCTTTTCTTCTTCCAATCAACCATTTAACTACCAACATCCACCTTTGTGCATAACCCTTATTCCTTCTCCATAACACCGTTGTCTGCCTCTCTGTGCTCTTTTCTCTGCCCACCTCTCTGTGGTATAAGCTGACATATGTGTCCGCCAGGTTGATACCACCACAGTCTTTCTAAAGGGAAAGCATGATTTGGTTATTCCCATTGTAAACCTGTGTTTTTCCCCGTTTTATGAGCCTAATATATAACAGACAACATCACTGAAGAGGGAAAGAGAAGTAAAGAATCAAAAGAACCCTGAAATCTGTTCAGCACCCCTTCTTTTCTCATCTTTGTCAGCTTTTCCAACTTGATCCTCCTACTTTGCTGCTCATTGTTTTTCATTCGTAACTCAGTAATTGTTAGGTCATTTTGGTTCTAGTAGTAGACCTCCTTGACATTAATGTGCGTTTCCATTTTTCGAGGGGAATATTTTCATTAATTTCTCCTGGTAAAATTAAGCTGGTTTCTTCAGCTCTAAGCATTGTAGACTTTCTGTATTGGCAATTAATTATCTTTTTGATTGAAGATCAGACTTTCAGGAATTATATCCTTCAAAAGGGTGAGTGTCACGCTTTTATGCTTAATGTTTTTGCATGTACTAATGTGCCTGGAATGGAAGAGCAACACACACACACAAAAAAAAAAGGTGCAAGAGTTTGGTTTGAGTTCCAATTAGTTTATGACACACTGAGTCAGAAACTGGTTAAAGTCTATTGAGTTGGGTCACACATTCTGTATTAAGTAAACAATTCTTTTATTCTAAAAAAAAACCATTTAAGACTGACTATACATTTACTAAGGCCATGATCAGAGTAAGAGATGGTAGGAATATAATAGTTTTCACTTTTATTTTCTGTTTCCACTGCAGAAAAGGTAATGAAATATTGGGGGCAAAGTTATTGGAGTTCCTTTTCCTCTTCGTTGGGCTAATTGTATGGTGAGTGTTAACATAAATGAGGGAGTCTCAGAGCTCATTATACATGTAGTTCAGGCAGCAGGAAGCTTTGTTGACTTTCGGAACTATCTGGAAAGTTTGGACTATTGAAGTCATCTCAACACCTAGGGACTATGAAGGTAGAAGGAAGAGTTTAGGGACAACTGAGAGTCTGTGGATACAGAGACAGCACAGTGCTCATGTATTGATGAGAAAATATGAACTTGATATCTATTTATCTATCTATCTATCTATCTATCCATCCATCCACATATCTATTTATCAAACATTCAGAGTAATTCCTGGCCTTGTGATTTGAGTTAATTTTTTAAAAATTACAGGTGTGTGTGTGCATGCATGCAGTAATTACCACAGTATACATGTGGATATTGGAGAACCTACAGAAGTTGGACACTTTCTGGCCCTTGATAATCTTCTTCCAGGATACAGGTTCTTGGGACAGGACCCAGGTCCTTAGGCCTGCTTGCAGGTACCTTTACATGCTGAGTCATGTTGCCAACTTCAACTATTTTTTTTAAAAATACATTTTTACTAGTTCTTTGAGAATTTCATGCAATACATTTTGCTCATATTGTTTCTCCTCACCTCTAGCTCCTCCTAGACACACCCCTTCCCTCCCGGCAAAACTCTCATCTTCTTTCTTCATCTTTATTTCATGAACACATCAGGTCACATTTGTGCTACCCACATCGTTCTGATTGTGTATGCACTCACTCAATAGTGGTCCTGCTGCCAGTGGTCAAATCCTTAAAGAAAACTGAATCTTTCTCCCCTGGAAACTCTCAACTGCCAGGAGCTACTCAGCTAGGAGTAGGACTCTGTGTCCACCTCCCCTCACCATGTGGGGATTTTATCTGGCTTGATCTTACATGGGTCTTGTGTATGCTGCCACAATTGATGTGGGTTCACACGTGCAACTACGCTGTTGTATCACAGTTGCTTTGTAGGCATCCAGCACTTCTGGGTTTTAATTCAGAATTCTCAGCCCTAGATGGGACATCATACCCCCTCTTCTAAGACTAAGAGATTGTTTTAAATGAGGCATATATTCTCATAAATTAATGTTAGTTCCTGTGTGGTCTATTTTCTGGATGAATGTATCACTCTGTTCTCTATTCTCTGTGCCACCTGGCTTGGTTTGTCATAGGGATGTCATAGGCTTGGTTTACATAGGGAGAGGCTTTTATTTAGGATATGACCCTAATGAGGATGCAGTTTAACTAGAAACACAGAAAAGCATATGGGTATCAGCTTTTGTTTCATCCTTAGGTTAAACAAATGAAGACAGTTTACTTTACTGTTTTAAAAATTACAAGCAAGACAGAAGAGCTCTCTGCCACATGGTAAAAACAGAGAAAAATAATTTACCAAGTTATAAAATAGTGTTCTTGCCTGGGAATCTTACTACATCTTGTTCTAATTGAGTGATCTTGGTCAAGATTTTGACTTCTCGGTGGACTGATGCTCTTGTTTCTATAGCAGTGAGAACAGGACCTGTATTTGCTCAGAATGATGTGGAGGATTAGTATGGTGAGCCATCTTAAAGTGTTTGAAGTAATTTGAAGAGCTATAGGAAAGTAAGTTGTTATTATTTTGCTACCCTCATGGTTACATGTTCTGCTCTGGTCTTATTCGCCCCTCAGGTAGAGCTGTTAGGATGTTTCAGGTGTCACATGCAGGAAAGCATATGGACTCCGGAGACCTACAGAATTTGGATTTGTGTTGTTCTAATTCTGTTGTGTGACATGGGAGAAGCTGATTTCTCTTAAATCTGTCACTAGGGTTGGGGAGAGGTTCGAATCAAAACAAAATAATCAGAGAAATGGCTCGAGTAAAGGCTTCAAGGAGTTTTAGGTCATTATAAGCATGTGACAAAGGTTTGTCTGGGAAGAAAATATCCCACCTGCTCTGAATGAATGCCTGAGACCCTGACAAATAGCTGTGGAAACAATTGTTGTTTAAGAATATATTAATTTCACGGAGGGAGGAAATTTTGTCTTTTAAATTTGAGGCTTTAGATGCACATAGTTGCCAAGAAAGTCTATTTTCCAAGTAGTTTGTCATTTCTCAAACTCTAAATAAACATACTCAGCTAGGGACAAGTGTCCTACTGTGCTGATGATATGATACTTAAGTAATGTATCTAATTGGAAGAGTTTTATTCATTCATCCTTTCATTCATGATTTCTTTCTTAACTTTCCTGACTTTTGTGGGTTAAAATAAACACATGGTAGAATCATTTAAAACACTGCTATTAAAAATCAACAACAAAATGATGCATATTTAAATTAGTCTTGGGTATTTATTATTTACCAAGTCTTACAAGCTCCTTAAGAACTTTTATATCATAATGGATTCATTGCTCATGCTATAATATGGATAAATGTCCCCTCACAGTTAGAAAAGCAACTTCAATGATAGTGGTGTTAAGTTACTTGCCTAAGGTCCCCCAAGGAACAATTCAAACCACACAACAAAGCAATAGACCTGACCTGAGAGAATCCTACGGAAGCAAGTGAGGAAACATGTATCTATCCTATGAAATAAATTCACCTTGAGATGAAGCAGAGCAATAGGATGTATGATAAATTCAAAACTGCCTAATGAAGACTTCAGTAGTTTAACCAAAGAAGATTTATGCAGCAAAGAGCCCTGATGTTTTCACAGGTTTCATTTCCAATTGCCCTAAAAGAACAATAAACGATATATGGGAGATAAAGTTAGTTTACCTCTCAGTTCCTGATTATAGTCCATCAGAGTTGGGAAGTTAACCGTGCATTTGTTTAACTCTGTAAAGATGTGTTGCTGTTCTCATGTACAGTCAAAAGCAGAGTAGTTGTGCATACATGCTTCCAATGATCAGCTGGCTCTCTTCCCCTCATTTAGCCTGGCTCATGAAATAGTCCAAAAGTAGTCTCGCCCGCATTCAGAACGGGTCTTCCCATCTCAGTTGACTAAACTAAGAAAATACCTCAAAGGTGGATCTCATTCCTACAGGACAACCTAATCTAGACTCTTGTGGAATAGACTATGTGTTCAGCTATGTAAAGGTGTGTTACATTTGTTACTCCTGCATTTGTTTAACTATGTAAAGATGTGTTGCTGTTCTTTCTTGCCTGATGGATGTAATAAAAAGTTGAATGGCCAATAGCCAGGCAGAGGAGGGATAAGCAGTGCTATAGGTGGGAGAAAGGGGGAGCCAGCCAGTTGTGGGGCCAACCAGCCAGACACAGAGGAAGCGGAAAAGCAGATGGACAGTACATCGCTGAGGTAAACAAGCCTAGGGCAGCACATAGAATAATAGAAATGGGTTAATTTAAGTTTCCAAAAAAGAAAAGTAAAGGAAAAAAAAGCTAACTAGAAACAAGCCAACTTCATGTGTTGCTTTGTTAAACACACTGAGTCAACTCAACATCGCTAGTATACACATGGGTGAGGGTCTACTGGAGCATGGGTAGCCTCTCAGGGGCCATGTTCTTAAAGAAAAATAACTCTCTCCATCCATCGCCAATAACTCCTCAGCTAGGTGTAGGAGTGTGTGTCTACTTTTTCCCTCTATTCTAGAACTTTTTTCTGACTTAAGATTGTACCTGATGTTACACGGCTGAATTCATGTGTGGAACTGCCTTGTTGTGTCCCCCAAACACTGTTTTGTTGCAGTCCTCCACCCTTCTGACTCTTCCAGTCTTTCTGCTGCTTTGTCACAGGTGATCACTAAGGGAATGTAAGACGCACAGCCCATTTAGGGCTAACTACTCAGCGGTCTCTTATTCATTTCTAGCACACCCATTGTGGGTTTCTGAATTAATTGCTATCTACAGCTAAATGAAGCTTCTCTGATGAAGACTGAGAGATGCACTAACCTAAGAGTCTAAACAATAAGTCAATAGGGGTCAGTTGAGTCCTATGCCCATTTATTTAGCAGAATAATAGTGGTAGGGTTCATCTCTGGGCCTAAACCTATCTGCTCACAGGTTCTGGACTTCAGTGCCATGCTGATGACATTCCAGCCATGCCATGCCAACAGCATGGGTTCTGTCTTGTATCCAGGCAGAGTGTGCTTTCATACTCCCTTACCATTGTTGCTATTGCTATGACTGTGCCAATAGCCCTACCCTGGCAGGCTGGTTACTATTATAACTCACAGGTTTCTCAGGTGAGTAAGATTTCTTTTCTCTTCCTGTAGTATTCACAGCCCCTTTTGGCACCATGAAATCTAGCCAGTAGGGATGAACTTTGAGGCCAGTACCAGCTTCATTTTTCCTTGTTCTGTGATTTAAGTAATGGGGTGTCTTTAGCAATAGAGTCTCACCATCAAGTTTTAGGGGTAACCAAAAAGAATGGCCATAACCATTATGATCTATGCCACTACATACAATTCACCTAATTTCTTAGATATTTATCAGTATTCTAATCAATAAAGAAATACAACCCATATCACGACATTTTGAATAACAAGTCTAATAAATTAGGATGGAATAATAAAAGTATTAGTTATTAAAAGGTATAACAACCCAATATCTGTATTAGTTAGGAGACTCCTGATTAGGTACCAGTGGATACCCACTCAGCCTTTGATCCTCTACTATATTATATCATTACTCAAATCGATTTTTGTGACTCTACTTTAGTCATAGCTTTATAAACAAGCACTTTTTCATTCCCTATGTACTAGGTACTTGTATGTGTGTTAAATTAATGCCATTTATTAAAGAAGAACTATTTATTGAGTACCTAAAATGAAAAATAATTTTGAATAAAATTATGCATTGAATGACTAAGTGGTGGGGGTAGTGTAATGTCATGATTTCTTAAAGAGATCTTTACGTATTTGGTTCAGATGGCAGAGGTTCCCTCTATGGCAGTGTTTCTCAACTCTTCGAATGCTGGAACTGTTTATACAGTTCATCCTGTGGTGGTGACCCCTAACCATAAAATGATTTTTGTTGCTACTTCTAACAGTAATTGGGTTACTGTTAGGAATCATCACGTGAATATCTGTTGTGCAGAATATCTGATGTGTGACTCCTGTGGAAGGGTCATTCAGCTCTCAAAGGGGTCATGACCACAGATGGAAAGCAACTGCTCTTGGGCTCTACTGGCTCTCTAAAATAATTTATAAAGTATTTTTATGTGTTATTTGGAATAATATGTGTTGACTTCTCTATTGATATCTGCGTTTGTGGGTCTATTATTGAAAGGGAAGTTTCCCACATATGAAACTTCTTGGTGATTCTTGTGCTATTGTGAACTTTCCAATAGTCTATATACAGGAGGTGAGCTATGAATTCGCTCATCCCCAACAAATTCTTCTTTTATGAAATCTATGTTAAAAAATATTCTAGAGAGAGCATGGTGGTGCATGCTTGTAATCCCAGCTTGTGAAATTGAGGCAGAAGAGATCTCCAGTTACAATGAAATAACCAATCTCAAACAAAAATGATATAGAAACAAACACATACAATATTCCAAAGGCACAAATGGGTTCGGAGCTGTAGGATTTCCTTTTGGGTGTGTGTGTGTGTGTCACAATTTATAACAGAATTAGTATAACCACATTAGGGGAATATACAGAAAATAAGCAAAACATGACTGGGCAAAGATGCTGAACTGTAGGGTGAGGGTTTGATGTAAAGATATGTGACTCTCTGACTGAACATTCCCTGCCCAACTCCACTACCTTATTTTAAAACATATTCCCAAAGGTTAAGTTGAAAATAAAATATTTATATTCCTCTGCCTGGTTCCCATTTCCCCTAACTGGTTCTACTGCTGGCCTGTGAAGGAGGTCCCTGTAGATACTTAATAAGAAACTTCTGGGTATTTTCAGAGGAGGGGGAGTTCAGGAATGGCTGTTAGTTTTGTAAAAGGCATGCAAAGTAAAGCCGAAAGCTTAGACTGCATTATGCATGAGAACCCAACCCAAATAGCATCAACAGCGTTAATAAAGTTCACAGTCATTTTATGTAACATCCAGTTTGTGCTCGCACTTCACCAGCTGTCCCTTACGTGTCCTCTGTCATCTGTCTAGCAGCAGCCAATCAGGCGCATCTACTGCAGCCGTTCTTCTGTCCAGCAAGCGGGCGTGACATACTGACTGGATTAGCTGTGCTGCGGACATCCTAGAGACACACTTGACCACTGCTTCCTCCTGGAAGCAATTAGTCATCTTTGAATATTTCATTTTGTTTTCCCTGATACTGTTTCTATAAAAAAGACAGGATGTGTGGAGAAACAGCTCAGATGGCATTAGGTCATTGGTAGTTACATTATTTAGTTGAAAGGCAGAAAGCGTGACTTTATGTTTAACATTAGAAACATATTTTCCTCTTTGGGCTCTAAGGTATGTCCCATAAGGCAGTTATTTTAAAATAGCTTAAAGTTTCAATGAATATGGGAAATCTGTCAGGAATGCAGTTTCATGTGCTTATTATATAATGTTCTCATCAATCCTCAGGGTTCACACCTCTCTATGCCTCTCTAAATTACTATTTTTATATCTGATTATACATTTCTGAGAATCATATTACAATTATGTATTTTCTTGATCCGTATCTTTCTGCGCATTCCTATATAAACTGATAGATGACTGCTGTAATTAGGGTATCGTTTAACTGAAATCCCAAAGATTCATGTACAGGATGCTGGGTCTCCAGATCTGGGTGGTGGTGAAGCCTCTGAGATAGGAAACATTAGGAGGCATTAGAACACAGGGCACTAGTCCAGGGTGGATTAGGGTTGGACCTAGGGTTGTCCACTTGAGTTGTGGGTCTCCTAGGACTAGGGCAGTACTGTAAGAGTGGGTTGGTAGAAAGCCTGTGTGCCCTACTGTCATGGACATTTCCGCATATGATATTCCCCCTTTCTGCTTCTCTGCTATGTAATACAGCTAAATAGAAGTCTTGCCAGAGGCTGAGGAGATATTGACCTTTAGAACTTCAAAACTGTGATTTAAACTAACCCTTTCTTTATAAGCATAAGCTATTTTGTGCTTATCTTATTTTGCACAGAACTGAGTCATGAAAATATCCTTTCTTGGTTCTGGGATGTGGCCTTCATTAGATCCAAGGAGAGAATTGTATGGTGTGTTTGGTGGTTTGAAAGAAAATGGCCCCAAAGGGATTGACACTTTTGGGAGGTGTGGCCATGTTGAAGTAGGTGTGGTCTTTTTGGAGAAAGTGTGCCGTGGTGAAGATGAGTTTTGAGATCTCAGGTATGCTCAAGCCATGCCCAGTGAGACACACCGCTTCCTGTTGTTTTTGAATCAAGATGTAAGGATTCTCAGCTCCAGCATCGTGTGTGCCTACATGCCACCATGTTGTACCCTGATAATAATGGCCTAAACCTCTGAACTGAAAGTGAACCACCCCAATAAAATGTTTTCCTTTTTAAGAGTTGCCATGTTCATTGTGTCTCTTTTCAGCAATAGGACCCCTTACTAAGACAGCATGAAAAGGCAAATTAAAGATAAATTGCATGGTATGATCTTACATATAACATTTTTATATGTTTTAGTCAATTAATTTAAAGTTTTGATGCTGTTTTTTGATTTTTTTTAAAAGTAAAGACTAACAAAAATCGATTCTTGGAAATAGGATTGTAGATAATATGTGCCAGGTAATTCCTGTTCTGATGTAAGTCCTTATTGAAGGGTTTGTGTATAGGATTCACTTGTCTCTTAATTCTATCACCTATTCTTAAAAAGATATTGGGACTATCAGGTTAATTCTTCAATCCAAATTATTTTGTTAGGGCTGTTGAATATACAGCACAAATCCTACATCTAATAATTGATATTTCTTGTCAAAATGGTTGGATTGAGAAATGCCCAGAAGTAAGTAAAGCATTTCCTTGGCATGGCTGTGAAGGCATTTCTGGAGAAGACTTAGAGAACAAGACCCACCTATAATGGGAAAAGTGCTATCCCATAGACTGGGTGCCAAGACGGAAGACGAAAATCCCAGATAATGCAGGAGCAAGCATTCTCTCTCTCTCTCTCTCTCTCTCTGCTTCATGGATGCTATGAGCTGCTCTGGGCTGACGCACCACCCCTGTCATAAACAGACACCCCTGAGACTGTAAGCCAAAGTAAATATTTCTCCTTATGGTTCTTATGCTGTGTTGCCACGGTGACAGAAAATCTGATTGGCCAAGAAAATTGGCACCAAATGTGGAATTGTTGCTGTGAATATTTCTGAAAACAATTCAAAAGCTTTATAAGTAATTTGTGCAAGGAATTTGGAAAATTTAAAGATGCAAGATAGAAAAGCTATACATGGGCATGACTTAAGCTGAATGAATAGTCCAGGTGGTAACTCAGAAGACAAGATTGATAGTGAAGATTGTAGTCTGAAGGCTACAAATGGAAAGGGGGCCTTGCTTGGGAATATAGGTCATTTGAATTAAAGTATAGCAAATAATTTATCTATAATTTGTCCTTGCTCTGAGACTTTAGGGGATGTTAAGCTCAGGCTGGGTGATTGGCTAACTAATTTGGATGAGGAGCTTGCAAGGCAGTTCACCTTTATAATAACATCATTATTGCTACTTATTCCTGGCCAAGTTTATAGTGCAAATTAAGAACAAAACACAGAGCAGAAGACTTCTATAACCTTTGTCTGACAAGTTTAAGCTACAGAAACATTGTTTCTAATTTGAGATTGTCTTTTTTTTCTTGTGATATATTTGGGTACCCATGTCAGTGTATTGTGTGGGTGGGTCTCAAATGGAGGTCAAAGTTTGGCTCTGAGAGTTTTCCTCAATTACTCTCCACAATACTTTTTGAGACAAAGTTTCCCACTGAACCTGGAGCTCAGAGATTCTGCTATAAGAACTGATGAACAAACCCTAAGAGATTCTCTGTCTCTGTGCAACCAGTACTGGGACTAGAGGTGCAGAATACTATGTCTGGCTTCTTGTGGATGTACTGGCTAGTTCTGTATGTCAATTTGACACAAGCTAGAGTCATCAGAGGAAGGAGCCTCAGTTGAGGAAATGCCTCCTTATGGTCCAGCTGTAAGGCATTTTCTTATTTAGTGAGCAATGAATGAGGGTCCAGCCCATAGTGGATGGTGCTATTCCTGGGCTGCTGGTTCTAGATTCTATAAGAAAATGAGCTGAGCAAGCCAGGGGAAGCTTGCCAGTAAGCAGCACCCATCCATGACCTCTGCATCAGCTCCTGCTTCCGGCTACCTGCCCTGTTTGTGTTCCTGTCCTGATTTCCTTCAGTGATGAACAGCAATGTGTGAGGATAAGCCTAATAAACCCTTTCTTCCCCAGCAGACACCCTAACTAACAAAGTAGAGGTATTAGGAATCCAAAGCCAGGTCACTTCGCCTTTTTGGCAAACACTCTACCTATGAAGCCATCTCCCCAGCCAATAAATTGTGGTTTCTGAAGAGACTAGCAAAGGAGCTGAGTACTGTATCGGCATATCAGGAAGATGCTATGGGATAATACTCTTGTACACTGTCACTTGGATTGGTTTTAATAGAATGCTGATTGGTCAGGAGCCAGGCAGGAAGTATAGGTGGGGAGACCATACTACCAGGAGAATTTTGGGAAGAGGAAGGGCAGATGCAAGAGATGTCAGCAGTTACCATGAAAGCAAGATATGAGGTAACAAGCCATGAGCCTTATGGTAAAATACAGAATAATAGAAATGAATTAATATAAGTCATAAGCGATAGCTAATAATAAGCCAGAGTTAATAGGCCAAACAGCTTATAATTAATATTAAGCCTTTGAGTGGTTATTTAGAAACTAGTGGGGGGGGGAGAGAAACTTCCAGTCCTTGAGGGACTCTCAGGAAGTATACAGACCCCAATCCATAGGCTCGGGGTTTGAAATGGTAAACTTACTTGAAACTTAATTACTTTCCTGAAAAGGGCATCTCTGGACTCTGCTTATAGCAGGATACCTGGCAAATTTCCTCCCCAAATTTATTTCACTGTGTTCAGCCACACAGGCTTTTAGAGAGCACCGCAGCCATGGACTACAGCAGTCCAGCTACTACTAAATGCTGGGTGCAGACATTGATATCCCCTGTGTGTGGTTTGTTTGGCAGGTTTGTAGAATGTCTTTACCTTATGGGATGGGTGAAACACTTGGAGATGTGCATGGGTCTTGACTGTCAACTCGACTGAATTGAGGGACCTAGGAGACCAGGGACACCATTCCTGTCTGTTTATGTATGTCTGTAAGAGTTTTTCCACAAACGATTAAAAGTGGGTAAATATCCACTTGTTGTGGGCGCCACCATCCCCTGGGATGGTATCATGAGTGGAAAAAATAAAGAGGAGAAAGGCAGTCAGCACACACACAGGCCTGCTCTCTCTGCTTCCATGGTGGCAACTGCTCGGCTCTCCCCACTCTTCCACCACATACTGGAACCTCTGAAAGACGGAGGCAAAACAAAATCTACCTTGTCCCCCACATTACTTTAAAAAATGTTCGGTTTTTTCATAGTAATGAAAATCCAGAACATTTTTTATTATTTTGTTTTTTATTGAAAATAGATTTTTCCCTCCCATCCAATATATATTGAGTACTGT
Organism: Dicrostonyx torquatus; assembly: GCA_028555095.1. Taxonomy (NCBI): domain Eukaryota; kingdom Metazoa; phylum Chordata; class Mammalia; order Rodentia; family Cricetidae; genus Dicrostonyx; species Dicrostonyx torquatus. Next base: position 16,594,912 of record JAQHUG010000008.1, on the reverse strand, counting down.
CTCCCCTACCTCTGCTCTTCCCAGTTCCTTCCCACTTCCCCTTCCAT
>JAQHUG010000008.1:16571296-16589326 GCA_028555095.1 Dicrostonyx torquatus | reverse complement strand
CTTGTAGTGTGTGTGTGTGTGTGTGTGTGTGTGTGTGTGTGAGAGAGAGAGAGAGAGAGAGAGAGAGAGAGAGAGAGAGAGAGAGTTCTTATGATTTAAGTATGAATGGATTGCAGGTGAGTGGCATCCCCTTAGGTTGATTCAATTAGAGGGTCAGAATTTTTGGAACTATGTTCTCACATCATCATGGGATAGATAACTATTTTTCATCTTCAGGATGTTGGATTGCAGGTAGCCTTGCTGATGTAGCTGAGAGCCATGTTTGACTGGTGCTTTAAAAAATATCAGATGCTTGGGCCAGTGTAGAAATCTCTGAGATGTGGGCATAGCAGTCTCTTCATCAACCATAGCTGGAGCAACCATGCATTAGGAGCCAGCATTTGTCTGTTCTGTGTGTCTTCTCACAGCATCTTCAGCATCATCAGTTAGTGAGGCAGGAATGACAACACCCTATTGGGTAGTCTGGGGGTGGATGGAGGTAAGAAGTAGAATATGTCTGAAAGAGTTTCTCTGAGTGTGCTAAACACTCAATGCTACATCATACTCAGAACATTAGTGGTCCTCAGCAAGGATCAGTATCATCCCCAGGCAACAGCTAGTAACCTGTTGATTATGGAAACTGGCAGTAGGTCGGTCATTTCGGAATATTCAGTGGCAGAGGACGGGATTCCACTAAATAACCCAGCAGTGCATTGAGCAACCCTCACAATAAAGAGTTCCCTGGGTACAAATGTCAGCAGTGGTGATGGTAATGCACTGTTGTGTGTAGGTGCTGCCTTTTTACTGTATCCTCCCTTACTGTGTGTCCCAATGCAGTGCATATAGCGCCAGAGCAGGGTCTGTCTCCCTGCGAAGACACTAGCTGTGCAGTTAGGATGATATATCTCTAAGGTATCATTTCTATGACCAACTAAAGACCAGTAGAGAATGGAATAGCATTCCTCCCATGCCCAGCGTTTCTAATGATAGGACTTTGCACTGTGGAAATTGCCAGGGAAGTCTTTAAGACATTACATGTGAGAGAGCTAATTCCAGGCTAACTTGCAACAGCAAAAATAGGAACTAGACTAAATAGCCAACAATAAGGGACAATTTAAATAAATTGCAGTAGACAGAATTAAACACTAGAAACACCTAAAAAATCTAGTTGTAGCAAAACTATACATATAATGTACAAAGTAGAAAATAGAAGTTAGAGAATAATATGTATACTATCAGTTTCACTTAGTGTTAAAAATGAATAATTTAACCCTCTAGTCATGAAGAATAGAAGTCCATATTTTGCAGAGGTTATAAATAGTCTGTAGGTGGGTGGGAAGGTTTTGAAAATATACAACTGAGCACATACACAGGATTTTGTAACTACAGTGTGCAGATATTCACAGACTCAACCAGCCTTAGAGAGAAAGAATCTGTAGGAACCAGAAAGATGTCTCAGTGGTAAAGAGCTCTTGCAGAGAAGGCTTAGGTTTTGCCCCCAATAACCACATTGAGTGGCCCAAAATCACCTGTATCTTATAATGTCTTCTTGGCTCTGGGGATATAGAATAGTGCACTTACCTGTACATACCCATATCTACATGTATACACACACACACATGCACACACACACAATTTAAAATGAAATAAATCATAATAAAAAGAAAGTGTTAAAAAATTAAATAAACCCAACATATATACTGAAGACATACAGCTATTTGTCCCCTCTTTAACACAGGACAAAGGCTGGCTGTTTGCACAGAATTTGCATTATATTCAATACTGTAAGTCAGGTAGAAATGACTTCACATATAAGGGAGACTGTGTATATAGGCCGTATGAAAATAGCACAGCAATGTAAATAAGCCTCTTGAGCTTCTCTGGGTTTCAGCATTTGGGAGGGGCTGTGTTAGAACCTGCCCTCCAAAGTATACAGAGGATGGCTGTGCCTTCATCATCATAAAGTTAATAGTCCATCAGAGGGTAACACAAGAATGATTATCTACCTTAGGACTTGCCTTAGGGTTTTATTGCTGTGAAGAGATACCATAACCACAGCAACTCTCATAAAGGAGAGCATTTAATTGGGGCTGGTTTACTGTTTCAGATCTTTAGTTCATTATCATCATGGTAGCAGGCAGACATGGTGATAAAGAAGGAGTGAGAGTTCTACATCTGGATCCAGAGGCAGCAGGAAGAGAGAGAGCCAATTGGCCTGGCTTGGGCTTCTGAAACTAAAATCCCACCCCCAGTGACACACTTCCCACTTCCTCTAACAAGGCCACACCTACTCCAAAAAGGCCATACCACCCAGGAGTGCCACTCCCTATGAGCCTTTGGGGGCTCATTTAAACCACCACAGGACTCAAGGCAGACAGGATCTCATGTCTGCTCCTGGCTTCTGACCAGGACCACAATTGCTTTACAGGAGCTCAAGTCAACAATGTCTCTGGGCGTTTGCTCCCTGTACTCATTTCTTTTTAATTTTCAGGAAATGATCTAAAAAAAAAAAAAAAACAGTTAATTGTAAATAAAAAGGGGTGCTTGTTACCAGGGACTCCATTTTCTTTTATTTATTTTCTTTCTTTCAGATGATAATAGTGAAGGTAGAATTGTTCAGATTAAATTTTTAGGATATTTCTGAATGCCTTGCAATTCTTACCAAGGGAACAAAGAAAGAAACTAAGAAAAGCCATCTTACTGTGCTTAACATGGAATGCTTGATGTTTACTAATGAAATCTGTTTACCTTCATAACTGTATAATAGGGCCATTAAAGACAATAGATACAGTAGTTTAAAAGTAATAAAATTTACAACAAAGTGTATTTAATTTGAAATTGGATTGCCAGAGAATGGGTGTCCTAATGAACCCCTGTGTCAAAGCAGCTCTAACCACATTACGGGAGATAATTTGTATCACAGAAACTGAATCAGCAGTGAGAACCAAAAGGCTATTCCTCTGGTGGGGGTACAGTCATTGTCACAGATGGCCCCGCTGATGGAATTAAGCTTAAGTCAGGAGAAGTGGGAGATACAATTCTTCTTAATTCAAATGCATTTGGGAAAGCAGGCAGATGATGGCAGGCTTTGCGAGCAAGGAAACAAAAAAGTCAACAATGAAGAAGAGTCTTGTATACACTGAGTACACGTTACTAGAAGGACAAGTACCTAGGGAGCATTTTAAGGTGAGAAATAGATCTTGATCTCCCACCCTTCCATTAAAGACAAAAATGTTTGCGTCTTATCAGCCAAGCATCTATTTTTCAATTAATGCTTTTCTCAAGGTTTCATGAACAATTTGTAGGCTCAAGGAAGAATGGATAGAAAAAAATGAAATGACAAGGAATCTTATCAAATACAGATGGCCCTCCAAATCTGTGGTTTCTGCATCTATGCATTTGACCCCAATAGATGGAAAATGTAGTTCAATCTATGGTGACTTAAGCCATACCAAGTATGTGCAGAATGTTTGCTCCCATTGGCATACTATAGAAACAATGTGTTATATCAGCTCTTTATATAATGTTTTCATGTATTAAACATCCTCTTTAAAAAAAAAACAAAAACAAAAACAAACACCTAAAGCATTGGTTCTCAAACCGTGGGTCACGACTCCCTGCATCAAAATGATCCTTTCACAGGGATCCTCTAAGACCATCAGAAAACACAGATATTTACATTACGATTCATAGCAGTAGTAAAAGTGTAGTTACAAAGTAGCAATGAATATAATTTTACAGTTGGGGTCACTCTGACACGGACGAGTTGCAGCATTAGGAAGGTTGAGAACCAGCGATCTAGAGATTATTTAAAATATATGGTAAGAAGTAGGGCTGGAAAGATGATCTGGGGTTTGAGAAGGCTTGCAGATCTTACAGAGTACCAGAGTTCACTTCCCAGCACCCACAAGGGTGTCTCTCAGTTACCTGGAGCTCTTGCTCCAGGGGATGTGATGCCCTCTTCTGACCTCCAACAGAGTCTGCAGTCACAGGCATGCATATGCATTTGCATGTATGTGTATACACAATTAAAACAAAAATAAATATTGAAAAAATATGGTATATGTGCATATATTTTATATATACTATGCCATATTGTATAAGGGGCATGCGCCTCTTTGAATTCTGGCATCTACAGGGAGTCCCAGAGCCCACTCTTTCCAGATAAGGGAAGACAACTGAACTTGATTTCCAGGTTGTTTCTGAAAGAACTGATACTTTAATTGCTCGAAGCTCAGTAGCTTTGATAGTATGTCATGTATTTAATGGGGCTGTACTCCAGAAACCCTGCTTTAACCAAGTGCAACACCTGCGATGTGTCATTTATAATTGCTGTCTAATCCAAGAACACACTGAAGGAAAGCACCAGGCTGTCTTATGGACCTAACGGCAAGGTTTTCTTCATGCCACATCTTTTTTTTTTTTTCCGTTTTAATTCCTTCTCGTACCTGCGGCTCCCAGTCAGCTGTGCACTGCAGATGGGAATCCTTACAGAAAGGGCAGTACCAAGCAGCAGCGCACATTTCCAGAAGCAACCAAAGAATCCCAAAGAGCAGAAGGAGCTTGCTGCAAGGTGAGCACTCTGGAGTGGCTTCTCCTGATGCAAAATGTCAGATGATGACATCCATCATGTGACTGTCATTACTTGTTCTTTTCCTCCTAAGGGGTTCTTCAGAGAAAGCAGGTCTTACTAAAAGCTTTTGATGCTGATTTCATGCTAAAAACATAAGGGGAAAGCTGTCCATGGAAACATCCGTGGTATTCCTCACCACAGGGTACCGTATAACCAGACCCAGCAATTCATGCAGGTAGGCCTGCCACCTTGCAAATGACACAGGCTAGAGATTTGATGGATATTCATCCCCCTTCTCCTTCTCTGCCTGACATGTGCTTGACAGAGGTTGTAAATGCACGAGAGATGGTGGTATAATTCCTCAGACTGGCATTTCTGCCCCCTAGTCACCATTCCATTATCTTCCAAATTGCTGTGTTTCAGAGAGATAAAGATTCTTTATGGCTTGCTGACTTGAAACAACCACCAGAGCCGGCACAGAGTCGGCTAGGCGACCATGCATAGTAATTCTATTGGTAAATGACAAAATCTTTGTTTGTATGACATTTCCAAAATTACTACAGAAGATGAATCTAAAACACAAAATGTCACATTTGGCATGCAAAACTATCACAATATATTTCAGTATAAAATTCATAGAGGCGTTTAATTTAGAATGTGTTTAATAACTCCGTCTGCCTGCCTCAGTAATCCTGCCTTGAGGTCTAAAAAGATTGTCTTATTTATTCAGATGGTGTTAATTTTTAAAATATTTTTGGAAACCAAAATATTAAGGTTAAGTCTTTGTTGTTAATTAAGATTTTCTAATTAAACCAAAAATAATTGTTATTCTGATTAGTTTTTAAGTATGATTTGAATGAGAAAACAAAAGAAATTGGACAACTTTTCTTGTTTGCTTACTTCTTTAAAAGCATGCTATCTATATGGAAATATACATTTTTTAAATAAATTCCAGGCAGGATTAAGAAGTCCCTCCTGTGGACTCTAGATTAACCCAGCGGTACCACTACCCTGAATGGAACAGTAATGTGCTCTTAAAAATGATATTATTTGTGACTGAAGCACAAAGTCCCAGTGAATTCTTCAAGGTTTAATTATCCAGGGACTTGTGAGTCTAGAAATAAAACTTAATGCCATCTGAATTCTCAACAATCCTGCCTTAGTGTTTACTTAATCTGAAATCATAGTTCATTAAAATCATTAATTTATATAAACTTCTTGACAATTATGGAGCTTGGAAATGGTCTGCTTCAGTCAACTGTTAACGTGCAAGGAAATCTGGATGTTCTATAAAAGGTTCAGCCCTGTCTTAGTTCTACTTCATGGGCTGAGACTCAGGCCTTGATCTTGATTCTCCCCCACCCCTCACCTTTTGTTCTGGGAGGGCTGCTCATTGGAAGCCTATGGGCCAAGCTGATATATTGAAAGTGTGATGGATCAGGTGAAGTGTAAGTTTGACATGTTTTGCAGTTCACTTTTTGTGTAGCATTATTATCTGTGATTAGTATTGCTTAGGGTTGTCACCTTTCTCGTGCCATGTGTGAGGCTTGTTGGGGTTTCCCATTCCCTACTATCTTCGCGAGCATGCTGTGTGGTTTTTAGAAGTGTTGGATTCCTGCTAATTCCATCTTACTATAATAGATGAATGGTTTCTGATGTCACAGCATATTAACATACCATGCTTAAACACTAGCTAAACTTTCCCTCCCAACATAGGGGAGTTTGCTTTCTGACCTCTTAATTATACACTGTGGGCCCTTGTCTGTTATCATTGCTAATACCTGACAATTACAGGTTGAGTAAAAATAATTGTCTCCCTTCTTTACCCTCTGAAAAGCCCATTGTTGCTAATTGCTTGGTTTTACCCAGTTCCTGTGTAATTCAAGAATTCTGCCTTTTGTGTAGGGTGAGCAGTCTCAGTTGCCTCATCTACAAATACAGATCAAATGTCTCAGGGGCCTCAAGGACAAGGCTCCCCAAGGCTCCTACCTTCTCAGAGTGTCTCTGCTCAGTCAGCTGGGGGGCTGTGTCTCACAGTGGTGTCAGACTGAACAGCTGAAGACGAGAACACGCCCAGTTCGTCACAGTGGCAACTTTTATGATGTGGGGCTGTATTTCCACGAAAGCCTTTCCTTGGTAAGCTGACTTTCTGTGCACACATATTACTCTGTGTTTAACTAGGTTCTGCTGTCACTGTCTGTCTGTCTTTCCTCTCTGACCATGTGGCTATACAGAACCAAAACACTGTGATAACCCAAAGGATCTTGTTCATACAATTTTCCATGATCACATTCACTTACTCAACAAGCATCCCATAAGCACCTTCTGTGTATTTGTCTGTCTGTCTGTCTATCTATCTATCTATCTATCTATCTATCTATCTATCTATCTATCTATCTATCCATCTACCTATCTTTCTCTATATATAATCTATCTATCTATCCACCCATCTCTCCTTCCATTTATCCATCCACTTATCCATCCATTCATTTCAACCCCCTAGTGTAGGTAAAAATATATTTAGTATCGTGTCCTTTACTTATCAAGAATGTTGTATGGATTATTGATCTTCCTGTTTCAGGATTTCTAAGTAGACAACTCCAACATTCACATGGTGTGTGACACATGCCTATGTGTGTAGGCAGCCAAGAGTTGGAGGAACTGTGCAGATAGTAAATGATAGGTCATAGTGCTATTCAAACGCATTCTGGAGGGGAGAGTGCTGGGAGAGAAAGTGTTGGGTGAGGCTAGAAGTGACCCTGGAGAAAAGGAGGACAGCAGGAAGTGGGTAGAGTAGAAGCACTGAAGGCAGGCTCACTTCCCCTGGAGCATCTGCACAGGACAGATGCAGTCTTCCTGGGTGGGTAAAGTGGGGAGAGAGAAAGAAGAATGGATTTGTCCTGGAAGCCCAGATCATGATTCTGCACTGGGGGCATGGCTATAAATCTTCACTGTAGAACTGCCTTTTATTTTATTACATTGAATTATTATAAAAATTATCAGAATCAAGATTGATACTATAGGATGAGGTTCAAGAAGAAAATTTTCCTACCCGGAAATAGTTTCACTTTTTATTTATCACTACATTGACATTATAGATGTGTAAGAACTTTGAAGATGGTACCTAGCCCCTCCTCTTTTTCCATAACTAAGAAACAACTCCATAGCAAATTGTGAAGAAGTAAACAAAACAGCATCAATCAAAACCATACCATTACCAATAAGTGTCAAGTACCAAATGATCACTCTGTCATTTAGAAGTAGATGGGATTAAAATTTAAAAAAAAGCAACAAAACCAGGCATGGTCTATTATTGAAAAATGTGCACTACATAAGAGCCATACTTGTGGGTATGCCCAGCTTCAGATATGTGACAGTGCTGACAGAGGTGACAGCCATGACATCAGAAGGTACTTGGAGAAGTCAAACTTCATTTTAGGAAAATATTTAATCGAAAAGGGGACCTTGACTGGCAAGGTTAAGTGGTGGGTATTGCCAAGCCTCTAATATGAACCTAGTTGGTAGAAGGGTGCGCTGATTCTGTCCTACCATAGGTGTGTGCAGAAAGGTGCCTTGCCAATGCATAGCAGGAATCCAACAATCTCCCCTTTGTTATTGTTGTAATCACGCTATCTCTTTGATAGAGAAGCCCATACAATTTTACCCACTGGACTTTTCTTTTGACTAATATGACAAATGCTTGTATTTCAGATAACTTTCCAATTAACCTTTGGTTAAGAACAATTAGCTTAACTTTTTTTTTCCCTTCACTAAATAATTCCAATGTCCTTGTTAAAAAGCATGGGGTATATTCATGGGGTTTTATCTGGGCTGGTTGTGGAGACAATTTTTTCCCCTGGTAAAGCCACCAACTTCCAGTAGCAGAATTTGAGGACAGGTACAAGCAGTTACTGTGCCTGATGCCTGCTTGTTCTGGCTCTAAATTTGACTCTTCATTCTCTCTGTCTATTAGAGAAAATTTTCAAAAAGGTGAGAGTAGCTAAGAATTGAATTAATAATTTTAAGGGGTCTAATCAGCAATATTGTACAATTATATTCTGTGAGCACCTTTCAAGCCATCTTGTTTTTAAATGTTTTGCACTGAGCTATGCTATCACTTGTTTTTATTACTGACATTTTCTCAGGGGTCTATTGTGTCTCAAGTCCCTGGTAAAAATGTCAACTCTCGGTGCAGGAGCTTCATCTGCTCTTGCTGGCTTTGTAGAAGCTAGCCCACACAAGCTGTCGAATGACCGTAATGGTGGCATGTGTGGAGTAGCCCCTTTTAGCGTTTGAAAGTCTTGCTCTACAGAGTGGCAACCCTTTAAAGGTGGGACACAGTGGGAGGTCCCTAGTTCACCGAGGGTCTACTTTCGAAGGGGACTGAGGACTCCTGTCTTGTCCTCTACTTTTGCTTCCTGGTTCATGAGGTAAGTCATTCTAGCCATGATTCACATCTCCAATCTGATTTTCATTTCATATTTCCGCCATCTTTCAGAGGCTGAGAGTCATGGATATTACTGAAGTTGGACTAGAGCCTCCCTAGCTATGAGCTGAAGGACTCTTAATTCTACATTAGTTAACTGCCTCTGGTATTTCTTTATAGGGCTAGAGTGTTACCTGCTGTACAGGGGAGGTTCTGGTCAAAGTGCAAATGGGAAGAGTTGTACCATGCAGGTCTTGAAGGAAATACACTGCAAGTTAAAAGAGTGACATTGCAAAGACCATTTGCAGTGCCTAAGCGGCACTGAGTCTATAGAGATGGGCTGGTGAATCCTGGGACAAGAAAAGCATCCCCTTCCTGCCCATCAGAGAAGGAAGGGTCTTTGAAAGGTTAAAAAGAGCAATCCCACATTTTCTGCATGTGTCAGAAGTAAACAAAATATAATTACCTCCTGCCATAGCCCAGGAAAATATGTAATAGCAGGCTGACCAAACAGCATTGAATTGTGTCCATCCCTCAATACCCACCCATAGCAAAATCCTAAATCTCAAAAAAAAAAAAAAAAACCCACTAGGTACTAGGTTACTTCACATTCAATGTATTTAAGAAAAGCATAGCATTCATGACAAAAATTTAAAAACAAGAAAAGCACCCGAAACAACCAGAATTTAGCAGGAGAGAGGAGTTCCCAGAGCCTTTGCACTTCCGGAAGTTGAAAGGCTATTGCTCGAAGTCCCATTTGCTCTGTCAAACTCAACCCAGCAGCGTCATGTTTTCTCATTAAGTGTACAACTCTGCCTGCTGGTCTCGCTGCTGTAGTTTGTAGGAGACTGAGAGTAAAAACAACTGTAAAGCCATTTTATTTATTTATTAATTTTTAAAACAGGGTCTCACGGATGTCATGCTGGCGTCAACTCACTATACAGCAGAACGTGATGACCTGGCTCCCCCTGCCTCCACCCTAAGTATCGGGATTACAGGCATGTTCCTCAATGCCTGGTTAGTGTAATATAGGGTTTGAATGCAGAGCTTCATTTATGCACCCTAAAAACTCTACCAACCGAGTGATACCCTCAGCAGTAACAGCATAGTTTTCTACTAAAAGTCCATTCAGAAACATAAGACCATGTCTTGGGTTTGTAATTAATATTAAGACATTTGTGACATCTATTTCATTTCATTTAAGAAACAAGTCAGAGAGGCCTATTTCTTTCCTTACTTCATGAGTAGAAGCGGTTATCTTCCCTAAGGCAGCTGGAGAGCACAAAGCACCATACTTGTGCTAACTGGAGAATGTTGATCATGTATCTTTGGGAGAAAAATCAACAAACACAGAAGCATTATTTAAATGAAAGAATAAGGCCTAATTACAGGAGACACACTGAGTTTGGGGAGGAAGTGTCTACATCACACACCCATAAGGTTATCTTGCTAATGGACCTTTGGCGAGAATACAAAGCCACAGCCTCACAGTTCTATACCATCGGTATCAGACTGAGACAGGAGGTCAACGCTTGAAGGTTTAGTGAAGCTGCTGCTGCCTATAGGAGGTGGAGAGGGCTCCAAAGGGAGGTAACAGATGTGTGCCTAACTTTAATCGTGTAGGGGTCCAGCCATCCAGAGTACAAATATACAAATAATTCCAAATATTAACATGACTCTTGATATATTGTGAGGCAGAGGTCATCAAATAAGAAGAGTTAAAGGAAAAATATGAGTCTTAGGCCCCTTACACCACATGAAAAATATCAATTACTTTATTTCAGCATAGTAGGTCAATTTCATTTGTGGATTTTAATCTTAGGCCTATTGGTACTGAGTGCTTGCTCCCAGATTTTTCTGTAACTCCTTGGTAGAACCTGTCTCCTGACACTTGTCCTGGAAACATTTCCAGTAAAGAGATTGTCATCTTCGTTACAGTATCCATTAACAGTCAAAGATGTAGATCTTTGGGAAGAAATATGCAACATGACGTATGTGCCTTTTGCCTTCTGGTTCTGGCAAGATGATGGAATAGGTTAAGTATTGAGGTTATCTTAGTCCACCTTTCTGCTAGGATCAGGGGTTAAAAGGCATATTCATTGTCAGATTCCCAGTCTATAAACATCCTGATTCTCCATAAATGTGGGCAAATGGCTTTGGAATGTTTAAACACTCAAGAACAAAAGGGACAGCCTTGTGCATGAAATACCAAGAAAAATTGGCAAGTGAGAGAGAGAGGAGTGGCAGACTAGACAGTGGTACTGAGAGGAGCGAAAAGGACAAGATGATCAAATTTGGCTAATTAAAGACTTAGAATACAACAACTAGCCAAGGGACAAGACTTTGTATTTATTAGACGTGAAATTTAGAAAATTTTCTGCATGAAGACTAGATGCCCCAATAGTGTACAAAAGGAATGCACAAGACCAAAAATAAAAGAAGAGGCATAATCCATTAAGTAGGAATTATCTCTGATACTAATATTTCATATTATCAGGTAAATAACAAGGATTATTTCTTAACTTAAACTCTTTTAAAATTGTTTCTCTGAATAATCCACAATGATTCTATAATTTAAAATTACAGAAAATAAAATGAAAAATTTAAAAGCTATATTGAAGATTAGACCTTTCCAACTAAGAACATATGATCAGAAAGCCAGGTGAGATACAGTTCCCTAGACTACTGTATTTATAGGTAAAAAATGATGGAAAACATGAAAATACACATACACACCCATCTTTGACAGTTTCCAGAAGGAAAGAACGAGGAAATGTTACATGAAGAAATAGGTGCTGTTCATTTCCCAGACACATGGCAAGACACTCACACACTCTGAGCGGGACCGTGTAAGATCAAGCCACATGAACACACCCTAGCGACAGCAGTGGACTGGGGTCAGCTAAACTGCACGTTTACAAGTCAGAGATAAAGGATTCTCTTGACAGTTAACAATGTCAACTTGAGAGGATTTGGAATGACCCAGGAGCTGGACATCTGGACATCCTGTGGCAGACTAGGTTGGTTACCTAAACGGAGGTGGGAAGACCCACCTGCATGGCATCATTCCCACCCAGGCTGGGATCCGGAACAGTACAGATTGAGAAACAGAGCTGACAAGCCAACAGGCACTTGTTGCTCTCTGCTTCCTGGTTGGGGATGAGGTGTACTAGCAGGAAATGAGACTGAGACAACACAGATCATCTTATCTGTCACCCAGGAACTGGGCCAGAGGTACCACAAATGAATGGAACCATTCCTTCCTTACTAAGAACGTACGATTCGCTTCCTAAGGCTGCCGTGAAAAGTTCACAAAGTTGAGAACAAAAGTTAAGATGTGCTCAGGGGAGGCTTTGTGTTTTTCTCATGGATTCTGGCAGATTTAAGGGTTCCGCAGTTTGTAGATGTACCCTATGATTCTCTCCACATCTTCCCTGTGTGTGTGTGTCCGTCCGTCTCCATACAAACTACTCCTTTCATAAGGAGGTTGCCATGTTGGGTCAGAGACATGTTAGAGACATTTTTACAATGTGGCTAAATAAGAAGATCCCATTTCCAGACATGGCCATTTTCTGAAGTACTGTGTATTAGAAATGTGAGAATGGCCAACATACTTCCTTCTGGAAGACACAATTCACTCTACAATGAATACATTCTTACTAGAAGTTTGCCAAAAGAGCTAACAAAGTAGCATTCAAGATCAACGAAGAACACAAGAGCAGGTGACATTTTCAATCTTTCTTCAAATCTGGTTGAAATGGTGGACAAGCCGGGTGGCGGTGGCACACACCTTTAATCCCAGCACTTGGGAGGCAGAGACAGGCGGATCTTTCTGAGTTCGAGACCAGCCTGGTCTACAAGAGCTAGTTCCAGGATAGGCTCCAAAGCTACAGAGAAACCCTGTCTCAAAAAACAAAAAAAAAGAAAAAAAAGAAAAAAAAAAAGAAATGGTGGACAACTTTCAAAAAGTATTGTTAAAGATATGCCTTTTCTCCTAGACTTTAATAATAACAATTTGATAATTTGAAGCATTTGCACTAGAAAAAAAAGACTAGAGGGTCACATAATGTAGAAAGTATGCGATTATATCTTAATTAACACAACAAGAAATTCAAAGTGAAGGGGTTACAGTGGGGACTCCAGCATCTCTGTACTTTCCCTAAGACAAAAAGGAGGGAGGGAGCCTCTACCTTGAGTCATTCGTAAGTGCACAAGTCTGCATCATGCTTATTACTGCTATGATAGGATGCGACAGACCATCCAGAGAACACCAAGGAGACACAGGAAAACCGCAGTGGTCCTTCAGAAGTTTGATTAAGGATGCCTTTGGTTGTTTTGTCTGTTTAGATTTTAAGACATTAATGTGGCTAATAATACAGTAATGTGACTAATAAATACAGGGCTTTATATGAGAGTCAAGGAGAAAGGATGTCAAAAAACTTTAATAATGTAAAATATGAATTAAGACTACATGTGACCATTTTTTTGTCCCATTAGCTTGCATGATAATTCTTTTTGGGTGACATTTAAAATATCATTATTGACCTTTGGCAATGGTAGTGGAATGGGAAGAAACTTCTGTTAATTATTAGCTAGAACTGTTATGCTTGCAATTCTTAGTTTCATTGGTTATGGGGATAGGCCAACTTATAAAAAAGGATACAAATAATAGGTTAAAGAAGCAAAAACAGCAAAACTCAGGCAAAGAACATTGATTAATGAATTTTTAAAAATTCTTAAAGGTCATGTGCTGAAGTTAGGCTGAGCCTCGGGCAGAGCTAATGAACATGACCAAGCCCCTCTGTGTGCAGCAGGTAACCCGTGCTGACTCGGAATTTGCTGACATTACAGGGTTATTATTTCTGGAAGGATGCAGCATTCTGGAACAATTTCTCTAATGATTCCATTAAGACCATGGTTTCCTTCAATTTAGGGTAACATATTTCATTTTTCACATTACCCCACAACGCAGAGGAAATGAGAGTATGTCTAGGATGGAGGGTCTGTGTCAGCCAACGGAACAGAGGGGGAAAAAAGTCGCTTGATTTTGATGGCACTTAACCCTGTTTTATATTTGATAAGCACATCTGTTTTGTGGGTCACGTGTCAGTGTGTGAGGTTGTCTAAAGGCAAAAAAAAAATTGGGGGGGATTAGAAATCATTAACTTATGGCGATCTTGAGGATCTCTCAAAGAAGAAATGGTGGCTGCCATCACATGAATGGTACTTTCATACCCAGGTCAGGGCAAAGAGTCGGCAGGACCAGGGTCTCTGAGAACATACTGAGGAGACAGGCTTCCAGATGGCGAGCCAGAGAGCTGGCATTTGGTGGTCATTTATCAGGAGGCTCTTCTTCCTTACCTGTTTGTGAACAGATGGAGCCTCTATAGAAATGTACTTTGCTTCCTAAATAAGTCATCTGCAAAGGCTCTTGTAAGATGTTTTTCAGTCTTTACTTCAATACAAAGAATAAATGCAAGAGGCAGGACATAGCAAGATGTGTGCTCTAAAACCTAAATTCTGGCTCCAGACTTCCTCAGTGATAGGACTTGGTGAAGTCGTTATCTCTCCTTGTCTCTGTGATCTCCACTATGAGTCATCACCGGAAACCCTGTTTCCTTGAAGCCATGATACCAACAGCAGTGATCTGGAGTAAATGTGACAGTGCAGCCAATGAGTGCATTTCTTTCAAAGCAGCATCAGCTCCAACGAGCAACCACAGCACACATATTTACTTTCTGTGAACTTCTCAGTCACTGCCGACTGTTCCCTTCCTTTCCATATCCATGGTTATGTCATGAAAGAATACACATATGAACAGTGTTTATATTTCTGCTTCTTGAATGTTTTGTGAAAACCGAGAAGTTTTTATAGAGCACAGGGAAGAATTTGTTGCTTCCGTTGATATCATGACACACCAAGTTGAAGGAAATATTTGGGGTCAGCATTAACGTTTGTATTTCATACACAAGGGCCTAAATTTTGGAGAAGTTTGTCAAATTACACAATATCCCATAGATTCTAGGACAACATTGGAATGGACTCTTTTTTCTATAACTATGGGTACTCAACTATGGAACTTTGGTTCCAGTAGCAGATTCTAATTACTTAACATATAATTATCCAATATCTAATTATTGAATGGTAAAATAATCTTTCTAGGACACAATCTCACTTCTTGATTAAAACCATTTGTGGAGGGGCTGGAGAGATGGTTCAGAGGTTAAGAGCATTGCCTGCTCTTACAAAGGTCCTGAGTTCAATTCCCGGCAACCACATGGTGGCTCACAACCATCTGTAATGAGGTCTGGTGCCCTCTTCTGGCCTGCAGACATATACATGGACAGAATATTGTATACATAATAAATAAATAAAATTTAAAAACCCATTGTGGACTCCTAGTTTCTCTTAAGATAAATTAAACTTGCTGTATATTAAAAGACCCCAGTCATATAGCTTCTGGCTCCTTTCCCTGATATTTCTTCACATCTGATAGAGTCACCCACTGTCATATACTCAACTACACTTGAACTATCACTGGCTGTCTGTAATCACATGTATTCTCCAAGTTCTAGCTTGCTACCTGGCATTGGTCAGAGATATTTACTTTTACTTACCCTTCAGATTCTAAACTCATTCATTTTGCTATGGTTTGTGTGCCATAACTAGCCACCAATAAGACTCCCCCCAGGGTTTGAAAACACTGGATATACAATACCATGTCCTTCAGGACACGGAGCCTTTATGTTTAGCAGATAACAAAAAATAGATTCTAAAATAAGAAGAAAACATGATGTGAAAGTATTTAGAGGGATTAGACAAATTTAGTGGGAATTTAGCTTATCAAAAAATATGATAAGAACATATCATAAAGAACAAAAATATTAGATAATGTCAAAAGATGTATCATAACACAAGTAATTTTTAGCATCAGATCATAACAGAGAAGAAATAAATCAATTCAGAGACTATTTTATTTTAATATTTACAAATGGGAACACACAAGAAAATAATAGTATCTTCAAAATAATCTGATCTCTCCTTTTTAGAAAAATAATATTTTAGAAAAAAGTTTTTAAAAAGAGAGAGGAGTTCACATACTAACCCTTTTCTTTGAAGCACAAGCAAACTCAGTGTAGTTCATTCTCTAGTGGAAAGGAAATTTTAGGGTTAAAGATTAGGCCTTAAGGAACTAGCAGCTTCCTTCTTCTATTGTGTTGGATATCTTTCTCTTGGATATTCAAGTCATCTTGCAAATTACCAAGTCTATTGCTGGAGAGACTAGAGAGTGAGGCCATGGCTATGGCAGAAAGTCCAAGTCTAAACTCTTCCTTGTCCCTGACAAAGTGCAGGGTGTGGGAAACCTGCAACCTTCCATTGCAGCCCAGTGTTAACCAAAGAGCAGTTGCAAAAGGAGGCAGAAGCCTTCCAGGTGTCTTTTGGGAATTTCTGCTATGCATAGATTTACAATGGGTCCCTCATTTGTTAATTACAGCCTTGGTGTTTATAAAGAACACATGAAACCTCCTCCAAACAGTGTTTGCTATTTTCAAGTGAAGATCACTGTTTTTGCCGTGTTCTGGAGGAAAAAATGTAAGTCTTTATTGAGAAAATCAGTCAAAGCCTAAGAAAATAGTTGCCTTCAAGCCCGTATTCCTGCTCTGGAGCCGCATTAGCTGTATAACACTGCCCTTCCTTTTCTTGGTCATGGGCAGTAAACCTGGACAGATTAAATTATTCATTCACTGTGTCTTATTCAGTTCAGGATATTGTGATAAATGCCACACAGTGGATGGCTTGAACAGCAAGCTTCCCTCAGTACTGGAGGCCAGGAAGGGAGACTACTATTCTAACAGATCTGTTTGGTGACTGCCCTTCCTCTGGCTCAGATGACCTTTTCTCAGTCACTGCCCAAGGAGAAACAGTTGGAAGTTGTTGACTTTCCTCTGCTAACCCCACTAATTCTCTCCCGACACCCTCATCACTTCATCTAAACCCCAGTACCTTAAGAGGGCCACCTGTAAACTCTCTTGTGTGGGGACTGAGGCTTACACATGTGTTAATAGGCATTTTGTCCTTTATACTGTGCAAATGAGAAGTGGGGTTATTTCATAAATGACCATCCCTATGCTCACAACAATGCATACAAACAGGAGAGTCAAAGACACATGCCAGGGGTTGGAGAGATGGCTCAATTGTTAAGAGCATGTACCAGACGACCAGAGTTCAATTCCCAGCAACAATATCAGGTGACTCACAATGGCCTGTAACTCAAGCTCCAGGCCAGACCCTCTGTGGGCACCTGCATTCTTGTGTGCACACACTTAGACATAATTAAAATAATAAAAGATAATTTACAAATAAGACAATGTGGAAACTTGGCAGCCAGCCTTCCTTAATGAAATGAGTTTTCTTGAGTTATTGGAAATCGTTGGTGTTTGGCCCTAATTCAGATGGGAGGTTCTGAGCTAGTTCAAGGTTATTGCACTGTACACAGCCAAATAGATTAATTTTATTTGCATTTCTAAATTTATTTTATATTTTATTCATTAATTTAGTAACGAAAATGAAAATTATAAAATCTTTGCTATTTTTCCACTGAAGGCTGAGAGCTTAATTTTCTCTTCTTTAATCTAAGAGGACTCATTGACTAGTAGGTAAAGGAATGTGGTAGAAGTAATTGGGGTTCAATGGAGAGACAGCTTTCTTTTTCTATTGTGTTCGAAGTCCCTCTTGAAGGCTTCCTCTAGCAGCTGATGGGAGCAAATGGAGAAACCCATACCCAAATGTTAGGCAGAACTTGGGGAAGAAGGATTGTGGAGCCAGAAAGGTCGAGAACACAGCTCACAGAGAACGCAGTTCACAGAGAACACAGTTCACAGAGAACACAGCTCACAGAGAACACAGCTCACAGAGAACACAGTTCACAGAGAACACAGACCACAGAGAACACAGACCACAGAGAACACAGCTCACAGAGAACACAGCTCACAGAGAACACAGCTCACAGAGAACACAGCTCACAGAGAACACAGCTCACAGAGAACACAGC
>JAQHUG010000008.1:16548803-16567067 GCA_028555095.1 Dicrostonyx torquatus | reverse complement strand
TTTTTGTTGTTGTTGTTGTTGTTTTCCCTGGTGGGAAAAAGGCAAGAAAAGATTTTGGCCTTTTATAAATTGTCATGTAATCCTTTCATTATTACAATAAGTTTGTTTTTTGATAAGAGTGTTCCTTTAGGGTGGCCATGATTTTGACAGGAAGTTTTGCCCTATGATAGGAGGCACATAGGCACTTTAGACAGTATAGAGAAAACTTTCCCTGAACTTCCGGCGCTAGCAGACTGTTTGGGAGACATACATTATTTTTAAAAATGTAAGTCAGTTAATCTTTATTTATCACTGGGACAAGGTATCATTTTTATAGTGGTAGATGGGCACCATTTTTGTTTCACTGGAGGGAAATCCAATCTGAATAAAACAGCAACTTTTCACACATGACATCTAATCCATGCATGTAAATCAAACTGAGATCTATTATTCATTATTAAAAGAGTGGCGTCTTTTTATTCCACTGAGAATGAAACACAAATACTGTGAAAAATTTAGTGCCCTTTCTGGAAATTTCCAGACACTCATCATGTCATCGTCTGGCTGGTGCTTGCTCTCATTTTTAAAATATAGCCATGAAATTAATAAGTTTGAAGTTTTGTGTCTGAAAAAGGAGATGCCCAATTTCAATAAAATAGACAAATTTATTTTTTATTTAAAGCTTCCTAAATACTTAAGATGGGAAAGTACCCCAGCAGTGCTCAAATTTCAATATGTATATAAAGAATATAGTTCATATTCTTGCCTTATCACTCATGGCCACAGTGTTCTTCCCTCAAGTGCCTTCTGAAAATGGCATATATATCAGAAACTGATTAAAATGACCTGAAGTATTAATTCGTAAAATATGATGAACCCAACACTCTGAAAGAGGTTATTTTCTGTGTGACATTTAATATGTAAGAGTTGAAACGATTTTAATAACTCACAGGAAGGAGTGGTCCTAGGGAATCCAGACCCGGAGCATGATTGCTTTTATTGATTATTAGTTATTACCATTAGCAGGCCAGGGCCCTGGCATATATTATATTTTATGACTTGAGGAAGTTTTCCATCATGTCAGTTTGTGGAAGGCCCTTTTTTTCAGCTCCAAAAAGGACCACTTTAGCAGGTCGAGGAAACCCCAGGCTTATGGAAACTTTTGTGGCCACACCAGTAAGCCCTCAGTGTTCACTATCATCAATGACTTTCCCTGACTTGTTCCATAATTCACATTCTAGAGTGACCATGCAGAATTGTCTCTAATTAGGTGAAGGGAAGCCCATTCCTGTTACCCCAAATCCTACCAAAATAGACCTTAGGTCCAAAGGATGCCCGCCAAAGTGTATCTTCAGGGCGAGACTGAATGGAATCCTGGTTTGGCTAGCATTCACTACGATGAAAGTGATGTGAACTCCTGGGGTCCAGTACTCTCTTCTGGGACATGAGACCCTAACATGCAAGTCCCACAATATCATAAGCCTTACATGTTTTGTGCAAACAGATTAGCCTAGTTTTAAGTAGGGAATGCTGAGTTCTTATCACTTACCACCAACCCTCCATAGGGAGGGTTGCTAGCTTTCCTCTGTAGTTTTCTGGCCTTTGAAAGGATTCCTCCAAGAAGTCTAGTTAGCCTTTTCTCTCCTACGGAATAGCCAGCTCACAGTCCTTTTCTGCTATCGTGTTTCCATTTCTTACTCCCAGGTGACATGAACAGTTTTAAGTCCATCAGTACACAATTCCGCTCACAAAATATTCATCCATCTCCCCTTATTGGAACAAATATCAACTTACAAAAAGAGAAGATTTGATTTGACTCAGAATTTCAGGGGTGTCAGCCCACACTCAGTTCCAATCTCCCATTCCTTGCTCTTTAGGGCTTGTGGTGAGACAGCACACATGGCAGGGGCACATACTGGAGTTAAACCCCTCAATCCACGGTGGGTGAAAGATGGAAGAAGAGACTGTGGTCATGCAATGACTCTCAGTGACCCAACATCCTCCCCAAGGTCCTACTTCTTAAGGGACCAAGCTAGAAACCAAGTCATCCGCATGGGAGACTTTGGGGACATGTCAGATCTCTATGACTTATTGATGCTCTGGTGACAGGAGAGAAACAAGTCCTCATGCTTTCCCGGGCACATTGCTCTGCACCGAAGAGAAGCTACAAAGAGGAACTTGAGAACCTAACTTGTGGTTCAACCCTACTTGCCGATAAGATAAATCGAAGTCAGACTTTCCCAGAGGACTAAAATGAGTCTCTAAACTAGATGCACACGACTCCACAGTAGAAGTGCCAGGCTCACAACCTTGAAAGAAGCCGCAAGAACTGAAATACTGTTGTTGTTTTGTATATTGGGGAATCACTCTCCCATTCCCATAATTTTTCGCTGATTTTTTTTTCACAGATTACTCTGTTTCTAAAGTCACATTTTTTTCTTTTCAGCCTCTTCCTGTCTGTCTCTGAAGAGACTAGCCCTGTTCACAAGCTGCTGTCTTGTATAAGAGGTTGCTCTACTACACCATGCCAGCAAGTGGTTGCTTAACCTTACAGAGCTTTGGACTTAAGTTTTCTGAGGACGGAGAGCTTTGCTTTTCCAGGAAGGTTCTCTAGAGGGGCAGACCCAATAGCATGTATGGGGACCTGTAAGAGAGGGTGTGCCTGATTGGCTCATATGAACACAGAAAGGACAGACACCCAGTGGTCATGTGCAGCATGCATTCTCCCAGGACCTTTCCCTCCCTCTGCTCCCTACAGAGCAACATGTCAATGATTTGTGGAGACACCCTCACAGACACACCCAAAAATCTGTCAAGTTGACAAGCAAGGATTATCCTCACAGGCCTCTTTGCTTACTGTTGCCTTGCTCTATTTCTAAAATGTAGCCTTCTCGGTGTGGATTCCCAAAACTGACCAACACACTTGAGAACTTCAGAGTCTCATCAACATCTTCAAACGCATCAGTGAACTGCCTTTTGCTTGGTTTCTTCCTTCCTTCCTTCCTTCCTTCCTTCCTTCCTTCCTTTATTTATTTAACGATGGGGGTTGAACCCAAGGGCTTGAGATAGTGAAGCAACTGCCCCACCAGTACGCTTCATTTTCAGGACAACCAGAATTACTTTTTTTAAAATAAAAAAATGATGTTTTATGTAGTTTTACACATTTTTATTTTACTGGAAATTCTGCATTTTTATCTTTGTCCTTTGTGTCTGTTCATGTGTGCACCGTATCCAGAGTTCAGAATGCCCTAGTTACAAAATAGCAGTTCTTGTTCACTCCTCATGCAATTCAACAATCAAATCATTTTGAATTCTCTAAAGAGGAGGAACTTGCTTCTATATTTGAACTCACTTGCGTTCAGAGGGAATATGTTTTAATATTTCAACATCTATACAGAATGCTTTACAATTCCTTTTAAAGTATTAATTTTCATATGAACATCATGTGAAGTCACAAAGGACTGAGTAGGGCAAAGAATTTCTCCAAGGCCACATAGCCTGTTAATTGCAAAGAACAGGCTTGGCTATCTTCCCCATCCATCTGACTCACACATGTACTAAACTGTAGGCAATGACTTTGAACTGATAAAACTCTCAAAGCTTAGGGAGGGGGCAGGGATAGAATTCACGTTCAAACCCAGAAAACATTACTAAACACAAGGACCAATGAAGATGAATGAATAAAGCAAATCAAATCAAATCATACCTGTGCTGGATAGTTTTATGTCAACTTGACCTAAACTAAAGTCACCTGAGAGAAGAAAATCTCAGTCAAAAAAAAAAAAATGCTTCCATAAGACTGGGCTGTAGGCAGGTCTTCAGAATATTTTCTTGATTAGTAGTTGATGAAGGAAGGCTCAGCTCATTGTGGGTGGTGCCATCCCTGGGCTGGTGGTCCTAAGTTATCTAAGAAAGCAGGCCGAGCAAGCCATGCAGAGCAATCCAGTAAGCAACACCCATTGATGGCCTCTACCTCAGCTCCTTCCTCCAGGTTTCTGCCTTGTTTGAGCTCCTGTCCTGACTTCCTTTCATGATGAACAGTGATATAAAAGTAAAGCCAAACAAACCCTTTCCTCTTCAAGTTGCTTTGGTCATGGTGTTTCATCACAGCAATAATGTGATAACAAAACAAAACAAAACACAAGACAACATCCCTGCCTTACCATCTTCATCGCA
This sequence comes from Dicrostonyx torquatus, assembly GCA_028555095.1. Taxonomy (NCBI): domain Eukaryota; kingdom Metazoa; phylum Chordata; class Mammalia; order Rodentia; family Cricetidae; genus Dicrostonyx; species Dicrostonyx torquatus. The sequence goes on along the minus strand of JAQHUG010000008.1, from coordinate 16,562,912 downwards.
CTTATAATAAAATCCAGATTACTTAACTAGGCCTGCAGAACTTGTTTTGCCTTTTATCCCATTTTCTGATGTTTTTCACGTGTTTGTTTCCTGCTTAGACATTCATTCCAGTCTCCATTTCCTTTTCTGAATATATCAAACTCCTTCTTCCCACAAGCCACCAAACTCAGGATTTCTGCTTAGTAAGTGTCTCCCTTAAACTCTGACAAAGAAGTAGGTCTCAGTACTAAGTGTTTTTGACTTAAGCAAAAGTTTCTTGACAGAACACACCTTGTCATATTTTAGTGCATTGTGATTTCAGTATCAATTGAGGTAGGTAAATAATTTACTACTAGTGAGACACAATCATATTAGTCAATTGCCTATTGCATGTCTACCAGTTTATATCTAATGGAAGTTAGAAGTTTGTTATGCAAGTTCCAAAACTGTTCTTCAATTACAGTAATTGACATTTAATGAATGTATGTAAGTGAATATCCAAAAGGAACAACAATATTAGATGCAATTGTTGATAAGAGTTAAATCAATAATTTAGTCAATGGGGAAACAAGTGATTTCCCCTCCCCCTTTAAGCCTTGTTCTTTTTATTCACCTGTGAAATGGGCTGATGTCAATCACATGGGAGGCCTGATGTGGGCACCAAGTGCCATAGTGTGTGTTCAAGAGCTGTGTAAAATACAGAGAGCTGCACAGACACTGACTTCATGGCTACGTGTCTTTGGTATGGTGTGGGCTGCCCAAAGGGAAAATGTTGATTAGCAATTATTGCCCAAAGTTTTCTCCTTTCCAATGATATATTTGCATGCTCCTTGCAAAGCCATTTGCAGCTAATTTGTTGGTCTTTGATCTAATCAGACTGCAGATGTTCAGAAACGCCATCTTTTCGTGCATTGAGGCTCGCTCACTGGGGTTTGTAAAAGTAATGGGCTGTGCCCAATTTCCCCCCAATGTGCTCAACTCTCAGGGACAATGAAGGGAAAGATTTGTCTTTTGCCTAACAAGGAGAAAAGAAAAGGGAAGCACAACTTTTTACTTTTCAATTAAAAAAAAAAATCATGGGATAGAAAAAAGCTGAAGAAACAGAGGGGGGATTATCAATCCCGGAATGGAATTTTCCAAATTAAAATATTCAGTTAAAATCCTTTCAGTTCCATGACTTTCTCCTTCATCTCAGTTTTGCTGCATGGAGAATGGTGGGAAGGTCATATGGCAGAGCCAGAAGTTATTCAGCTAGGACTCAGTCTGATTTTAGACAGGAATTGTCCCGATCAGGGGAGTTGATGCGACTTCATCGAAGATACTCAGATCTTCCTTGTCTGTCTTTGTATCTGCAGGGAAGTATTGAGTCTCAAAGAACAAACTGAAGGAGCAGCTTACTCAAAGTGTAGTCACCTGATTTACTTGTATTCCTCACGCTGATTGAAATCTAAGAATAAATAAAATAGTAATAAGCATTTGAAATAAGCACCTGTGGTAGCTTAAATGTAATTGCCCCCCCCCATAATCCCAATGGGAGTAGAAGGTGTGCCTTGTTGAAATAGGTGTGGCCTTGTTGGAGGAAGTGTCACTGTGGGGGTGGAATTTGAGCCCTCTTTTGCTCAAGCTTCATTCGGTGTGACAGACAGACTACTTCCTGTTGCCTGCAGGATGCAGAACTCTCAGAACTCTCAGCTACTTCTCTAGCACCATGTCTGCCTGCATGCTACGTTTTCCCAACAGGTCACCCCAATTGAATGTTTCCTTTATAAGAGTTACTGTGATCACGGTGTCTCTTCACAGCAATAGACATAATAAGCACCTTTGAGTAATTGCGATGCAAAACAAAGTTGGTGGTAGCTGTTGCTCTAAAGCCTTCAGATTTTAGATTGTTAGTGACTTTTGAATGGTTAAATTAGTTGTTCAGTTAGAGTGCAGGTCTCAGGTGTGAGATCACAAGGTTGTGTCCTTTATTCAGGGGTGATATTTATTCAGTATCAGTAACTTATAAAGTAGAAGGTAAATTCAGCCTTTCAGAAAAATTTGTGCTTTAAGGATACTGGACTTTATTAGAACAAGCAAGGTTTTACTTGATTCGTTCTAGGCAAGATGTAGATGCCTGAACCCAAAGTGGGTGTCTTGAAGACAGCCATGTGGGAGAAGAGGCCACATTTCTTACTTTGTAGAAACCATGAGGAACAGTCGGTGGGATAGAACAAGATGGCCTTGAGGCCTCTGGGCATGAACCTAAGGCTGACTTTTTGCATTTGTTTCTCCTGTTTGTGGTAAGTAAGGCTTGAATCACTCTCTGAGGCATACGCTCAGATCCCATTTCTACCTCACAGCTATTTTGGATGTCTATGGACCCAGATCTCTATGCCTCAGTCCAGGTGTTTGTAAAACTGGGTTCATCTGGTATTGTTGTGGTGATTAAGCTAATGAGGATAAAGTGCTTTTAAAAACTGCTTTGAGTTTAGTGACTAAGTGTTAATTGTTGATATTATGATAATATTTAGGATGAAGGACTTAAAATATATTCTAAAGCATACACCTTATGCCCTTGTATTCAAGGGTGCAGGAAGTGAGGGTCTCTTTCCTATTTGGAAGCTGTGTGGCTGTAATTCCTGTGACCCTCTGTCCTTTTTACCTAGGCCAGAATAAATTTCCAAGAACAATTACTTTTTTCTATCGTGTAGCAGATAGACAGGGGATTAGAGCTAACTCGTCTATATTTTAAATTCACAACTGGGAAAACAGAACAAAAAAGAATCGCACTATAAAACTCTGTCTGCTAATCTAGATCACCCTGGGCTCCATATCAATTCCCAAGCACCTTTCTGGGCTGTCTGCTTCCAAAGGAACATTTCGCTATCTCTAAGGCAAATTAAGCTCTGATTTACTTCCTTGACTCCCTGGAGTATCCTCAGCAGAATTTAGCTCTGGAAGACACTGTTCAGTTTATTTCTATTCTGTTTATCTGTCACCATTGCTTCTTCCCTAGCTCTTTATAGATAGTGACATCAAGATCTGAAAAAAGACAAAACAAGACAAAGCAAGTAGGTTATTTATTCAGAGGTAAGGGAGAATTTGTTCTCAGGTTTATCTGACGCCAAAGCCCATGCTTTCAATCTCTAGAATATACAGCTTCCTTCTCCTTTAAATGAGAGCAGTAATTACACAGAGAAGGCGGGACATTTCGTGTCAAGTATCCCGCACCGGTTTCAGTTCACTGGAAGAGTAGCAGCCGTGGTAGATGTCCTATGAGCAACCCACGAATTTCCCAGTGTTCAGTTTGCTAGTTGAAGTAGAGATTGCATGGATATTTACATGTTTATCTACTCTTAGATTTACTTTCATGTTGACTAAAACCACTAGCTTCTCATATCCAGTGACTTAAGATGACTATTATTTTTGTCTTGGCACATTAGTATAATGCTGAATATCAGAAAGGCCGGCATCGTAAGTTTTGTTACCCTGTGTTTACAAAGATAATGGCTGTTCACAGTAGGAGCCCACTTTTCTCTCTTGCCTCACACATACTCAAGAGTAGAAGAAGACTTTCCTCATTGTTCTCATCCTAGGTTGCAGACAGGTTGAAGAACCACCTTCTAGAATGTTTCTTGTCTCCTGGGGAAGTAGAGAAGAAAAGACAACCCTGGTGAATTTAGCAGCAGTGGTAAATTCTCTGCTTTGAAGTGATGGATGTGACTTGATTCACCCCTGGATCTTTTTTTGATAACTAACAAGAGCGTGGCCATGAGGGTCTGTCCTACCTCATGCTTAGAATATGAGGAGGTAGCACTAACTGGTGAATAGAATTCGTGGCACTGTGGCTCCTCGGCACGGGGAGTCACTTCTCAAGAGTTAGAACTGTCACATGTGGACTGCTTTACATTCTGAATTGTCTAGTCTCCTATTGTGGTTACAGGTGGCAAATGGACAATACCTTAATATCATGCAAAGTCTATGGAGCCAGAGACTGGATGTAATGGTTGCTTGAATTTGGGGTCTTCTGTACCATTAGTACTAGTAGATATTTTTCAAAAATTTTAAAATGTTATTGTTATTTTCTGATCTCATCAAATGTATTTCTTTTTAAATTATTGTTATTTAATGTAAGTTTGAAGAACTTGCATACCCCCTAATTTATACTCAGGGTCTATGGGTACCTCTACCAACACATCTGCTTGAAAAGCTGTGGATAAGAAATGTTTTCCTAATGAAGGCAATGTCATCATGAAAAGAGTGGGCCCACCTACATCAATTAGCAGTTTAGAAATACCTCACAGACATCATCATCATAGGCCAACCTGTGGGCAATTCTTCAAGTGACTTACCCTCTTCTGGGGTAATTCTAGGTGTGTGTCAAGTGGACAGGTAGAGCTAACTGTGACAGGCATGGCACCATCATTCACTCTAGGGCAATAATTTATATGTACCTGGTTTCTTGGACATATGTTTCTCATTCCCACTCCACTCAGTGTTCAGTTCCCAAACCCTCATTTGCATCTTAGTTTCTTCTTCCTTGCCCTTCTCCCATGTGTATCTCCCTTCATGTGGAAGATCAAGGACATCACAGCCAAAATATGTAGTGAAGTTTGTCTCGGTAATACCCCTTTCTTCTGCATAATTATTCATGGTGGTCAGAAAACTCAGTTCCTCCCAGGACCGTATGACCTCCAGGTACCAGGACTCTGAGGATGAGATGACATTGGTACCAGAGCAAATGAGCATCTACTCATTTTCGTGTAGAATTTTAAAATACAAAATTAACGAAAGCTACTCAGACATGTGTCATTTCACAGGTTAGCTGTGGAAGTAGTCAAGCTCCTGGAAGTGGCCCTCAGAGAGAGGAACAAGAAAACTTAGCAATCTTTCTTGCCAAAGCACAAACAGTCAGTCTCAAGGTACACATTATGGGGCTAAAGATCTCTTGTACAGCAAGCAGTGAGGGAAATGCACTCAAAGCTTGCATTCTGAAAAGACAATTGGTGTCAGAGAGAGTGGCTTCCTCTCTTTAACAACATACAACACTTTTGGGGCCAGAGAGATGGCTCAGCAGTAAGAGCACTGGCCACTCTTGGAGAGGACCTGGGTTCAATTCCAAGCACCCATATGTGACTCACATCCACTCTGGTTCCAGGGAATCTGATGTCCTTGGATACTGGGCATGCATATGGTACACATTCATGCAAGCGAAACACTCAGACACATTAAATAAAAATAAATAAATAAATGAGTGAATAAATAAATAAATATGAAAGAATGTTTAGCTCCTATCTTGTGTTTCACCCAGAATCAGTGGGCAGTCTTTGCCCTGTTCCTCTACTGTTCTTTTTAGTTCCTACTGCAGAGGGTTTATACACCCTGCTTGGAGAGAGGTCATATTAACAAAGAATGTTTGGTTTTGGCATGGCTACTGATGCAAGCTAAACTCAAATATGTTCTTTTCCTTCCACATCATCCAGGAAGTGGTTGAGATAAGTCATAAATATAAATGTAGGATGAATGCATAATTTATGTTTTCTTGTTAAGTTAGTATGAATGTGTCCTCTCTATGAAGAACATAACATCACTGTGGTTTGGGGCTTTATTATAATTTTGGGTTTTTGACTGGTAGCACTTAAGATTGGGAACCAGGGCCTTGCATATGGTAGATAAGTACTCTTTCACTTAGCTACATGCCCAATCCTTTCCCTGGTTTGATGAGGAAATTCAAGTCCATGTAAATCCAAATATTAAAAGAGAAGTAATTTGCGTAAACCCACCACAAAGGTCACTGTGGGACTGTCATTGCTCATCATAGTCTTATCCCACCTACTTCAAATACTTGCTGAGAAGCATTGGTTTAGTACAAGAAGGGTCCTTGTTTTCACAGATAGATCCAATGATAAAACTAAAGCACTGTTTATAGCATGGGTTCAGCTTTAATTTTAAATCTTGGCTCTAACCAGGGCAGTGACGCCATTCCTCCTCCTCCATTTAGTTCTTGTTCTCTTGTTAGAAATGTTACTCGTGGCCAGCCAGCCAAATGAAAAGTACAGCTTGATTAAGGATCTCTTGTGTCAATAATTTGTGCCTAATGTCTTTAGCTTTCCCATGGGCTGTTGTAGAAAATGGTAAATCTGGTTTAAATGAAATCTGATCCCGCTAATGGTTTAATAGCAGCTGCCACAGGGTTATGGTGTTTTCAACAGATGTCTCTGTTACATTTTATTCCTAAACTTAAGTCTTGGGGTGTTCATATAAATCATATGACTAAAACTGCACATGTTTGGATAAATGTTTTGTGAAATAGTCTATGATAAGACACTTTTCTGTCAGTTTAAAACTATTCACATATGATTTAGTAAATTATGTATATAAATTTTATTAAATAAAAATCATTTATGTCTTGCTCTTTTATAATTTCTTTAAGCTGCATAATGAGCTTCATCTCTACACCTAAGAGCATGGCTTGGTCAGTGTGAACATCTACCCATCATGCCTCCCGTTATTTGTTTGGCTTCAGTAGTGTCACTTTAGGTTAACAGTAGTTACAAATGTACAAGGACTCTGGTTTCTCTTTCTTACAATAATAATTTGAATTATTATCATGAATAGCGTTAGCTTTTCTGGACTGTGATAATTTGTTTGACTATGTTTGCAGGCAGGATTTGCTCTGTGCAAAAGCACTTGAACTAGATATCTGGATGATCTAGAAGATCTGAAATAGGGACGTGATATCATGGTTATAATGGGAGACAGAGATGGTTATGCGATTAGCCTGGGTCTGTGCTATGAACAGAATACTTCAGGCATGGTAATTCAAAAAAGAATGGTTCCATGGTTTCATGGCTCTGTAAGCCAGGAAATTCAAGATTGTGGTGACATCTGGTGAACGCTTTCTTATTGCATTGCATTATGGTGGAGGGCCCTGTGGAAAATGACAAGTAACTGATTCAAATCTGTTATTCCCTTTGTGCAAAGCCACTGTTACTATTCTGAAGGCCCTACCCTCATGACATCATCCAATCCTATCTCCTCAAGACTCTAACTCCATACACCACTAACACACGGATTAATGGATGCGGTTTATAGCACAGCTATTTAATAAACACATTCAAACCTTAACAACAGCAGGCATATCAGCTCAAACCAATAGGAAAGAAAATATAATGTTGCATGTTAACTGCAATGCTACAAGCTTAATTCCTAAAATTTATCAAGCATGGAGTCACTGGCAGAGCCATGCGTTTATGGTTGTATGGCAGCTAAATTACCTGAAGCTAGAAGACTTATTTGTAAATTCATCCAAGAGTAGGTATTTGAAGGCAGCAGGAGGTAAACAGAACACGTTTCTTCAATTAAACTGTCTGGGGTATTTCTGGAGTGAGTAGCACCCTCTTAATGTTCTTCTGTCAATATTTTGGACAGGTACTTCCTCAAAGGAAATCCGTGAGACCTGGCTTGTCTTTTTTGTTTGAACTCTTCCTTCTCCGTGGAACATGTTCTTCCAGTGACCTGGTTGTGGGCTGGGCAGCATTTCCATTGTGCGATAACAACTTTTGTCTCGTGGAAGGAAAGTTCAAGTGTCCCCTTCTCCGAGGAAATTATGACCGGAAACTGGACAGCTTCAGAAAAATTGAAGAATTGATTTGCCAAGATTTGGACCAGTGGTTGTGCAATTTATATTTTAAGGTTTGCAATATGATGGTTTTGTTTATTAACTTTTTGAGATTGGATTTGATATTTGTAGCACAGGCTATCTTCAAACTCTTGATTCTCATATCTCAGCCTTTTGAATGCTACCGAACTGGGATTATAGGTATGTGGTATGAGCTCATAACTGGGAAATAACTTGAAGTATTTTCCCAAGCCACTTTTGCCTAACCATTAGGTTCTCTTCTTGCAATTGCCAAATTAATAAAGTTTATTTAAAAAGGTAAGAATAATTATATCAGATAAATGTTTTTTGATAATGCACATTGATTAATACTTAGAAATAAAGAATTAAATTGTGAGTTTGTGGGGAAAGTGAAAGAGAATTTAATACAGTTATGTATATTGACTAAATCAGAACTCTTACCCAAGCCTCCTGGTTCTCTGCTGTTCACAATCTGTAAATTCACCTCATCACCCCATGAAAGGATGAATTATTTCCTTCCCAAAAGTACTGACCAAGCTTCCCTTGTGTGTTGGGAGTTGCTTGCAATAGGACACAGAAGAGATGAGGTGGGGCTTCTGTATTATCATCTCTGACAAGAAAGAAATACAAAGATCAGCAGAAGTTGAGTGGCCGTGAGATCGCTGTCTCCCTTTGTCACTCCACTCCCAAGCATGCTTTATGTCAACCTCAAATACTTAAAGCTAATAAACTTGGGCATACATTCTTGTATATGTTTAGTTTTTGTGCACTGCAGAACCCAGCCTTTTAACAACATGACAGTACATAAATTCACTGTAGGCAAACGTCATTATCCAGAGAAGAAAATGGCTGCATATGTTAAGAATAAAGTGTACCACCTGTTTGTAGTCTATTTATTTTGTTTTCTGTGCCTAAACGTGTTGTTCTTAATTATAGTATTTTCCCAGGTTAACTTTATAATAAAGTGAAAAGAAATTTTTTTTCTTTGCTTACACATCTGATTATCTACCAACTGTCTGTCTTTCTCTCTGCCTGCCCATCTATAACTATCTATCTATCTACCTACCTACCTACCTACCTATCATCTATCTATCTATCTATCTATCTATCTATCTATCTATCTATCTATCTTCTATCTGTCCATCCATCTTTTTGTCATCTATTTATCTACTTACTTACCTACTTAATTGATGTACCTGGTAAAGATATTTCCAGGAAATGTATAATTTTGGTCTTAGGTTTGAGAGTTTCCTGTATGTCTTGAGGAATTGCTTTCCAGTTACTTTTATTTCTGTGGTGAAATTATCTAGTATTTTATTTTTAGGGAATCCCCTTAGACTGTTATGCTGAAAAACCATGTTGGAGTTGTCTAGAGAACTGTTAGGGAGATAGTTCTAACCTAGATATATGTCTTCCTAGTCATTGCGGAAACAGTGCTATCCTGAGATAAACCTGTCACTTAGATCCACAGGGAAATAAATCCTACCATTCTCTGAGAATTTGTACCAATTATTTTGTACTCGTGCTTCAAGTATTAGAGGTCACTTACAGCTCCTACCTATCAGGAACATTGATTTATATAAGTCTGAAATTGAAGAGTGATACAGGAGTGTAAATAACTCCAAAAAACCCATAACAAGAAAGCTTTACAATTGAAGTCTTAAACATTATACCGTGAATCAAAATAAACTGAAAATTAAAATACAGTCACAAAAGAAAGTTCATTTTTATAATTGTTAATATGAGGAATCTGAAAATGTGCATGTGTGTGTATGTGGGTGTGTGCATGCAGACACATGTGTGCACATATAGGAACATATGTGCACACATGCTCACATTTGAGTTTTGGTATTTCCTATAGTACTGTCTTATTTGGCATGATATCTCAGTAAAACCCAGAGATTCTTCTTTCTGCTAGACTAGCTGGCCAGTGAGCCCCTAGAACCCACCTTTTTCTGCCTTCTGCTCTACCCTATCCATCTCTAGGGTTGCAGGCATGGGCTGTTCTACTTGGCTTTGGTGTTGTGTGGAGATCTGAACCCAGGAACTCATGATTGCATCACAATGATCTCAACCAATGAGCTATCTCCTCACCCATGGAACCTGCGATTTTTAACTGATTTTTAAATTTTTCTTCTTTATTTCTTTCTCTTCCATCTCACTATAGATGCCTGGGGTGGAACTCAAGGCCTCACATATTCCAGGCAATTGTGCTACCACTGTGGGCTATACCAGCCTTTAATTTTCACATTAACTGGTACTTATAGCTCAGTATTCTATAAATTATAGCCTGGAAAGTTGGCACTGAATTCATAAAAAAAAACAATTCATATAGTCCTGGTATTAATCATAAGATTATTTAGGTTGAGGGTAAATCAAGATTTAAAATCTATAAGACAAAATGTTGCTTATTAAACTATATTAAAATAACTTGGCTGGAGCACAATCTACTTGTATTTAAAGAGCATTTTCCCCCTTTTTAATTAAGTAAAACATAGTAGGGGGAAAAGTAATGCTGTTACCCACAGTGCTTGTCAGGCCACTATATATCACACATAGATGTAATTAATCACCAATTCTGCTACTTATTAGATAATGTTAGGAACTGTTACCTTCTAGATCTCTAGTTGGGGAGGAAGTCCACTTAACTGACAAGGATAGTGGCACAACACAAGACATATGATTTTTCTGACTGAGAGGAAAAATAAGTGGGGATAAAGACACTTTGTCATAAAGATGCAAACAGGAAATTTTTATACAAAAACTACTTTTCTTTATATAAACTTCCTTAATAGTTGGATTTTTCTGGTAGGAGTTTTCTCAAGAGCAAACTGTTATGATTAGGGCCAGGGAGATGCTCAGGTGGTAAGTGGCTTGCCTTGTGAGCTTGAGGTCCTGAGTTTGGATCCCTAGCACGAAACCAAACCATACCCGAGACCAACTTTCCCCGTCCCCCCAAATCACTAGATAAGGCGACATTTGTAAACCCTGACACTGGGGGACGTGGGGTCAAAAACAAGGCATCCTTGAAGCCTACTTGTCTTCCATCCTTGCCATCTCCAGGTTCAGTAAGAGGCCCTGTCTCAAAAACATAAGTAGAGAGTGACTGAGGCAAAAGCACAGTGTCAGCCTCTGACTTTCCTAGGCAGGAGCACACCCACAAACCACCAACTCACCTCCCCACCTCCCACCAACCCACCAATCCACCCACCACCAACCCACCCCCCCACCTCCCACCAACCCACCAACCCACCAAGCCACCCACCACCAACCCACCAATCCACCAATCCACCCACCACCAACCCACCTTCCCACCAACCCACCAACCCACTCACTACCAACCCACCAATCCACCCACCACCAACCCACCTCCCCACCAATCCGCCCACCACCAACCCACCTCCCCACCAACCTACCAAACCACCTCTCCACCAATCCACCAACCCACCTCCCCACCAACCTACCAAACCACCTCTCCACCAATCCACCAACCCACCTCCCCACCAACCCACCAATTCACCCCCCACCAAACCCCCAACCCACCTCCCCCACCAACCCACCAATATACTCCCCACCAACCCACCAACCTATTCCCCATGAATCTACTCCCCACCAACCCACCAATCTACTCCCCACCAACCCACCAACCCACCTAACACCAACCCACCCCCACAAACTCATCCCCCACCAACCCACCCACCCCCACCAATCAACCAACCCTACAGAAAGTTTTGATCAAGTAGTGGATAGAAATAAAAAAAAATAGCAGATGGCAAAAAAGATGATGGAACAGAGAAATGTTTTTACAATTTAAGCTTAGAGGAGATTAAAGAATCCAGGGTAATCCTCGCTTCCCTTTTCCTGCAGGGTCAGTGGGAGGAAAATGCCATGAAACTGGCCAGACAAAGTCAGAGGTCATGACTTCACCCTGACCGCTATTGTCCCTCGTCATTAGGGGCAGTGACTGGAGCCCTCAGGAGGAGGCTGGCAAGCAGCTCTGATTTAGTCTGGGTGCATGTGTGCAAGGCCTGAAGAGGAGAGATTGTGCAAGCAAGAAAGGCTGAAACCTTTTCCCAAGGAAGCCCTCCTCCCAGATCCTCAGCATGCTCAGTGTTTCCCTCAGCACTTTGTTATCTTAAACATGGGAAGAAAAAGTGCACAGTAAACACCCATCTGTTCACTCAGCACTGCTCTCTGCTCTTCTTGCCTCTCTTGGCTTAAACTGTTGTTTCTTGGAGATAATAAAGACCAAATGGATATTGGTGCTTCATCCTAGTATGCAGTTTAGTTGTACAGTGCCTTCTTATAGATTATTAAAAATAAAAAATTAAGCATATAAAGCACATGACAGTACTTAAAGTGATTATGGAGATCCTTTAACCTTTATAATTTAACCAGACAAAATCAGAGTTTGGAAAAGAGGATTGTACTTTTAGATATCTCAAAGTCCCCCATTGTTCTAGCGGAGCTTTAACTGCCTAGGTAATATTTGCAACAATTTCCATTAACTGATTTATCTCTTAATAGGTAATTAAAACTCCTTTGCATTTGAATGATCAAAAAAGCCACGAGAGCCGCAGGCAGCTTTCTCCCGAACGTCCTGTGTGCTTAATGGTGGAGGCAGAGAATGCAGAATTCGATTTGGATAATACAGCTGGCCCTTCAAAGAAAGAAGCCCCAAGAAACACTCACGCTGCAATGGACGGCGCCATCCCCTCTTCTCAGGGTCGGTTGACTTATTTTCTTCAGCATTCCAATATAGTGTTCCGATTTGTGTCACACTGAATGGAGCTAATTAAGAAGTGTTAATTTTCTAAGAATGCGTCTTCTGACACAGCCAAATAGAGAGAATATAACCAATGACAAGAATCTTAGATTTTACATCTTGTTGTCTATTATGCAAATAGGCATAAAACTACTTCCTTGACTTGAAACACAAGCCATTCTCCACACCCCCATTGTCTGGCAACTGCTTTTTCACTGATTTTGGAGTTGTGGGGTTAATTTGGCTTCTTTTGGGTCTCCTGTTTACAATTTCAGCTTTCTTGTATGTTTATTTTTTAGAGTAGGAGCCAAAAATGTGAGTCCAAAAGATAAAGTATTCACAGGGCAAAGTTCACAAGTAGTATGGTTTATGCTGTAGGGCTTTATTTTTGAAGATTGGTTTTATCAAACACTAGTTATATCAACTGTTTCAATATGCAATTTTCAGAAGCGCCTTGTTTGAAATTATCTTTTGCAGCAAAAAAGTTATTACGTTTACCGAAGATTTTAGTCATGGGTTTCTTTAAATGGGTGAATACTCTAACAGTCAATAACCTTAGCTCACCCAACAGATGTGATACAGTGGCAGCTAGTGCAGAACTAGCAGTCACAGTATTATGGCAAGGAGTGGCACTCATACTAATTACTAGGGACAAACCCGGTAGTGAGCATTTTCTTTGAAATTATCAAATGGTTTAATTATACAGTAAAGAAAATAACATAACATGTACTGATACTCCATCCTTTATTTTGGCAATTCTGTTTTGCTGCATTTCCTTTATATATTTTCTTTTTATTTCACCCTTCTCCTCTTCCATGTCCTCCTCTTCCTCTGTGTGTTTGTGCATGTGTGTGGATGTGTGTGTGTGTGTATGGATGGATATACATGTGTGTATGTGTGGGTGTGTATGCATGTATGTGTGTATGCATGCATGCATATGTGGGGGTATGCATGTATATGTGTGTATGCATGCATGCATATGTGAGGGTATGCATGTACATGTGTGTATGCATGCATGTTGGGGTTACACTTGTGTTTGTGTGTGTGTGTAGGCATGCCATGGAGGCCAAAAGTCAACATTAGGTATCTTCACAGATGACTCTCCACATTATAATTATAATATTAATATTATTTTATTATTATTTTGGTTTTTTTGGATAAGGTTTCTCTGTGTAACAGCCCTGCTGTCTTAGAACTCACTTTGTAGACCAAGCTGGCCTTGAACTCACAGAGTTCTGCTTCCCTCTTCTTCTCAAATGCTGGGATTAAAGGTCTGTGCTACCACTGCCCAGTTTTCACCTTTTTTTTTTTTTTTTTGGTTTTTTGAGACAGGGTTTCTCTGTGGCCTTGGGACCTGTCCTGGGACTAGCTCTTGTAGACCAGGCTGGCCTCGAACTCACAGAGATCCGCCTGCCTCTGCCTCCTGAGTGCTGGGATTAAAGCCGTGTGCCACCACCACCAGGCCTTCACCTTATTTTTTGAGGCAGGTGTCTCCCTGATTGCACTCGACTGGCTGGTTAGCAGTGAGCTCCACAGATCCTTCTCACTCTGTTTCCCTCAGCGCTGAGGTTACAGACACCTGTCACCACATCTAGTTTAGTTAGGACATTAAAGTGGGTCCTGGGGAATCAGATGAAGGGTCTTATGCTTCTGGGGTCAGTACTTTCTTACTGAGACAAGAGCTAAGACGCTGAGAAGAGAAACAGAATGCAGGGAGGAAATAGGTTCTAGGTCAAACTGC
>JAQHUG010000008.1:16505571-16548707 GCA_028555095.1 Dicrostonyx torquatus | reverse complement strand
GAGAGAGAGAGAGAGAGAGAGAGAGAGAGAGAGAGAGAGAGAGAGAGAGAGAGAGGTTAGTTTGGGGAAACAGGCCACACAATTCTGGAATAGGATGCTGGCAATTCTCCATTATGATTAGACTGGCCACATGATGCCAGTTCTTAGGTCACCTCTGCCTTGCTGAGTTTTTGCTTGCTTGTTTGTCTGTTTGTTTTTGTTCTCCTTCAGTTAGTTGATTAATTGGCAACCTCAAACTTCTCAATAAGTGATAAACACCTGTTAAGTCATGTTTGGAACGTTTTACTTCCTTAGGAGTGATGTCATGTTGGGCAGAGCAGGTCTCCCCCGACTGCTAGGTTCAAGTCATGATTGGCTCCTCTTAAACTTAGGTTGAGCATGAGGCTTGGACTTTCTTATCCCGCTCTGACCTTTGTGGTTGCTGTGACTCAGCTGCCATCATCAGTTAAGAACCACGGAGATGCCACACACTCTAGAATCCTGTGGACCTGAAAATATTACATTAAAATTTTACACAAAGAATACATAAAGGTCAAATTATATGATACTGACCTTAAATATTATTGAAGATAAATTAGGGCCCAGCTATGTGTTGAATCATGTAATAAATTTCATAGCTATGAAGTGATTTGAACTAAGTGTATTATTTACACCCTTCAGAACTTGCATTTAATGTACTTGTAACAAGGAAGAACAGGTAAGTGCATCTTGGTCTGTTTTGGGGAGTTGAAGAGTAGACGTTATCATCTTCAAATGCATTTGTAAGCCGAGTGCAAGCACTTTGTATTAAGATGTAAAGATTTAAGCCTCTAATGTCTTTTGTTTGTTTTTTGGAGGTGTTTGTATTTTGGTGTCTCTACCCTTAAGAGCGCATTAGTAGATATGGGTGATGGAGAAAGTACCTTTGCTATCACCAAACAGCTCTGTAATCTCCCAGTATTTAAAACTGCTGGGATCTCTGTAGAATCTAGCTGACCTGAAGACACTCCCAAGACACAGCCTCTTGAGCCACCTACCCCCAGAGCTGCAAGAAACAAAGCCTCTCCTTCAGAGACGTCCTGTCTGTACAGTTCTAGTGGAGCCGCAGGAAATGGACTGTGACACTGGAAATCGGAGATGTTGAAAAGAGAGACACTGTCAGAGCTTCTCCCGATGGGGGAGATCATCATCCTAAGAAAAATAAAGCAAGAAACAGAATGGGAAGGATTGTGACGTCATTGGACTAAAAAGAAGAGAAAGCATGCCATTGATTTTGCTTGAATATCAAGGTCAAAAGGTCAACTCTGAAGTCACTGAACACTGTGAAATATGTCTACTTGTTGAGTGTGTTTCTTTTTAAAAATGTTTTAGTATAACATAGTCTTAATTTTAGAATTCTTAGCTTTCTGGTGGGTTCTGACATAACTAATGATATTTCCTACCACTAGGTTTAGGATAGTGAGTGGAAGATTAGAAGTAATCCTTTTGGACCATTTTCGCCAGATTCTTTTTGCTTTTTCATCTTTTCTGGGACAATGTGGGTACATTCCCTAGATGAACCACACCATGATGTGAACTTGACTTTTAGAGCGCTGCCTCCAGTTCTCCTCAAAGAGGACAGGTGCACCCTGGGACAGAAGAACACCAACACATTCTGTATGCAAATGCAATACACACCAAAGAGAGAATTTCTTATGCTTTGCTTCAGAAAAACCTGATTATTATTTTGCTTTGCTCTGAGCTCAGAGACTAATGTAAGTCTTATGTTCCAAGGTGCTAGAAGGGCTGTCTCCTTCTGTCATGAACAGATTTATACAAAACCAGAACATAAAAATTTCTCCTAGTACATATTTCCTCTATTGCTTGCTTTTATTTATTTTTCTTGGAAGCTCCTAAGCTTATTATTAGTGGTTAATATCTCCCAGGAGCTTATATTCTGTTATATCAGGGCTGTGATACAGTGTGCTGGTTTTTTTTTTTTTGCCACTGATGTGTTACTAAGAGAGTTAATAATGGGTAAACAAACACAACATGTGGTAATTCATTTCAAATTAAAACTTTATTAAACTCTGGCTTGATGACTTTCTGGCTATTTACAACTAAGAGAAGGAAATGTGGGGAAATTGGGACCACGTGGTATGCTCATGGGCATGAAGTTTCTATCTGAAAATAATATATATTTATGATCTTCGACAAGCTGTATAAGTAGGTTCCATATACAATTTGTCAAATCTACTATTCTGTCCCCAAATCATAAAGAAGTGGCTTTCATGTACCCTTGCAAGTGTTGCTTCCTGTGTACACACTTTTTCCCAAAAGGATTTTGCACATAGTTCATGGTTGATGTTTTCAACATGTTACTACATGGATGCCTGGGAGCAGGAAATATTTATGAAAAGGGCTGGAAGAAAATATCTATGGTGTAACGTTTGTCATCTCCATCTTTCAAGTTGCTTTCCTCTTTAGGCTAACCACTAGAGAAATGGTGATTGTGTTTGACAATTTGTTTTGCATATGGATGTCTTGCAAGAACAACAGTTCTTGGCAAGGTCTATGGATGCTTTGTGATTCTGAATTCAGGAGAATTTCATTGTGCAGTCACAATGAACAAACTTCACTGCTACATGCTTGTGGGACTGTTAGCCAAAAATGTCCATCTCTTGACCTTCAAGGGTTTACTTGAGTCCTTCTGCTCCATTACGATACAAACATATGTCTACACGGCCAGTAGGAAGCATGGGTTCTTTCAGCATCTTTTCCATAAAGAGTCGGCAAATCTTCTGGGGGAGAATCCAGACCCAGAGAAGGAGCAAGTGCAACTAGTAAATAGCTATTTAGTCATAAGATGAGAGAACAATTGTGAGAAATGTGTCATATTTGTCAAGGCGTCATATTTGCACTTCGTCGCAGTTAGCTCTCGCCCTCCTTGTGCATACGTAGAAGACACTCATTTTGGAAGTCTAGATATTAGAGGAGGCAAAGCTCTAATCTATCTATCATCCATCTATCTATCATCTATTTATCTATTTTATCTATCAATCATTATCTATCAATCATCTATCTCTATCTATTTTATCTATCATCTATCTCTATTTTAATCTATCTAGTCTATTATCTATCTAATCTATCATCTATCTATTTTGATCTATCATCTATCTATAAACTATCTATTTTATCTATCATCTATCTATCTAATCTATTTTCTATCTGATCTATCATCTATCTATCTATCTATCACCTATCTATCTTTCTATCATCTATTTATCTATCATCTATTTTGTCTATCTATCATCTATCTATCATGTATCTATCATCTATTTATCTATCAATATATTTTATCTATCTAATTATCTTTCTATTTTCTTTCTTTCTTTCTTTCTTTCTTTCTTTCTTTCTCTCCCTCCTAACACTTCCCTGTCAGTCCCTATAAATGGCATCAACTAGAAGAGAAAATAAAGAACCACTTGTTGATTATAATAGAGTCTATGACATCAGAAGACCAGAATTAGGATTTTTCCATTTTACAGTGATAGAGAAACATTAAGTAGGTAGTAGAAATTTTCTATCTAGTACTGAATTGATATTTTCCCAGACTAGTGATGGATAGCATGGTTCTCTTTCCGGACAGTGGACAACAGCATGGAGCCAGAACTGTCAGCCACACAGTCACGAGGAGACATTGCCAGACCCCAGGTCTCTTAAATTCATTTTCTAAGGGATATTTTTAACTTCAGCTGGATTTCTCAGTGTATAACCCCATCATCAGTCCTGGAGCAGCTGTATTTCATGGTGTACCCCACACTGCACATGACAAGCGTATGTAGGCTTTCCGTTTAAAAACAGACCACCTAACCTTGCTGGAATAGCAGGGGTTGCCACAGTCGAAAAGCAGCCCCAGTGGAGCATTAAATTATATAAAAATTGAGTAGTACCAATTAGACATCTCCTACAACAACAGTTAAGCAAACTTAGTGGAACAGTAAATTCTGTCCAGATATTAGTCTCCTGCGGAGCGGTTAACCTTTCTCCAGTCTTTATTTGCTTGCTTGTTTGTTGTGAAACAGTGTATGGTGAGGCTGGCCAGGCTGACCTAGAACTCACTATGCAGTTGAAGATGACCTTCAGCTTCTGATTCTCCTGCTTCACCTTTGAAGTACAAGGGTTATAAGTGTACACCCACATTGGGTTTAGATGGAACCTTGGGTTGAATTGAAGGTGTTACGTTTGCTAGGCAAAGACTATCCCAGTGGTGTCCCATATCTGGATCTTGTTGGCAGTTTTTAATTATGCTTTTAGTTTTCTTAATGCCGAGGTTTTCTGACAAGTCCTTTCAGGAATATGCTAGCTGCAAATATTTTCTCCTCACCTGCCTTTGACCTTGCTGGTTTTTTAGTCCCGTCTTTCATAAAATGAGCCTCCTGGATTTTGATTAAGTCCTGTCCATCAGGCAAAGTCGATTAAGCTTTTCATGCCATGCCTTCAAACTCTGCCTTGCTTCCGTTCACAAGACTTTCCGTTTTTTTTTTTTTTTCTGAAAGTTTAGATGGATGATTCATTTGAAGTTTGGTTTTGAATTAGGTACATAGTTGAGATCAACTTTGCGGGGGGTAGTGTTCTTTGCACAGGAAAGTCCACTACTAATATCCTTTGCAGATAGACTTGTTATAAGGTTGAGTTGCCTTTGTATGCTGGTCAAAAATCAACTGACCAACTTTTTTAAATGGTTGCTAAAATTCTTTGTCATTTCTAATGAGTACAGAAATCAGTTTCCTCAATATTCCTGTTTAATCCCAATGACTTACTCTTTTCTTGGGCTTAAGCCCTTAAAAAGATTTGACACTTATTTTTGAAGTTATTTTCTTCAATTTCTTTGTCGGTGGTTTATTATAACACTAGAACCTTAATAACCAATCGGTTATACGTTTATTCTTTCATTTAAAAACTGTATTTTTCCTTTGCTTCCTTCTCTTTCTTCTTTCTTTTCTTCCTTTTTCTTATTTCAGGGCCTTTCTAGGTAGCTCCATGGGAGGACTGTGCTTAGTTGTCTGTCCAACAGATGACAGTGAGAGGACAAACAGGTCAAAACACTAGCAGTGGGAGAAGCAGAAGCACAATGAGCACAGCGAGGACACTCCCCATTGAGCTGAACATTCTTTATCTGTGAGCTCAGGAAGTGAGAGCTAACAGGTCAGGAGAGTTACCAGGGTTAGCTGTCTTCCCTATGACAAGCAACAGCTTGTGAGTGTTGGGATCATTTCCGTAGTCAGTTTTAACTAGAGCTCCATGTTACATTGTGAAAGTTCCAGTCCACAATTTATACTGAGCTTAGATAGGACACAGTTATTGTTTATTATGGTTATTATTGTTTCTCCAATTTATAGTCTCACTATATGGTTTGTGCTGGCCTTGAATTAACAATCCTCTTGTCTCAGTCTCCTAAAACTTCTTGAAGGTATTAGTTACCTGTGTCATATATGTGTATATATAATGCTTATACATTAATATCTCTTTCCCTCCCTCCCTCCCCCTCTCTATATATATGTATACACACACACACAAAAAAAAATAATAATTTGTCAGTTGTTACCCCATTGCTGTGGAGGAATCCTGAAATCATGAATCTTGAACTTGAAAACAGACCACAGGATTTTGCTGGTGATAGTTGGAGCTGAGCTTAGGGACAGACTGTCTGAGATAGTTCTAGGTTACAGACAACCATAACCACTGCAGAGAGCTTTCAAAGAAGGAGCACTTCTACATGAAATAGCCATACCTGGAAGTATTTTAAATGACTACTTAGGAATCCCATTTGTTGAAACTTTGAAGTAAATGCTAAAGTCCACAGCATTCGGACTGGAGGATTATTTTGTCTTCAGATAGCATCCATTGATCCAAATCCTTCATCTGAGTACAAAACTGAGCCTCAGGGAACCACAGTATGTTTCAAAGTGATTAATCTGCATACAGAGCTAATTACCTGCATTTTAAAATGCCTTTACTTAAGATATGAAAATGCATGAAATATTATAAGTCATAGAAAAGCTTCAAAATTTTTTAATTTAGATCCCCCTCTTTTTTTTTTTAAAAAAGCAGCAATTGATAAACTCTTCTTCCTGTCCCCACACCCTCTCGCCTATTTCATTCCCCTCCTCTTGCTTTCCTCTAAGCATTGAGGTTGTCACTGTTTAGGTTTCTTTGCAAACAGAACAAGCCTTCTGGTAGCTGTAACACTAAACTCCCTAAACAATCTTAGTTGAGCAAATTCTTCTCAGTTGGAGCTGAGGTAGCTCTCCTACCATTAGTGGATTGCGTAAAAAACAAACAAACAAAAAATCATTGTAATTTGTTTTCATCTTGAGCTTATTTTCTGGGGCTTTCACCATCCCTCACAGCCTTTCATGTTGTTTGATCCACTTCCATCTCAAAGTCATGTCTGAAACCTGCTGGTGCTGAGAAAGCTTGAAGCAAACATGCAGGTCCGCAGGTCCATAGATTGGTTTTGACAGGACTGTGGTACAGAGCCCTGCCTGGGCCCACAGTGATGCTAGCTGACAGCCCCTCACTGCTCCTGGAAGGAGGGAACATGTGGAAAAAATTGCTCTTTCACATTTCACAGTTTGTCATTTCCTCTGCAGGGCAGCCCCTGACCCTTCCACAGATCCTCACACCCACTGATGTAAAGGAAATGGAGAAGCAGTTAATGCCAAGAGCAGAGGGAAGAGGGCGTGGCAAAAAGATGTGAGGAATAAGAGAAGGGAGGGCCTTAACACATTTCCAGCAGGTTAGACTGTGCTGCATTCTTTCCTGCAGAGAGCAGTGCCCACAGATCTGCTGCTGTTCAAAGAGTCAAAACTTTGTAGGGGAGCTAACTTAGAACCCCTCCTTCCTCCCTGTGTTTCGTTTAAAAAGTAGAAGTGGCAACAAAAACAGATATGTCACATGCAAATGATAAAAAACAAGGTTGGAGGAAAAGCTATAGATAGACGTGTGTTCCTCTACTTGAAGACATGAAGTGTGTGTTTTCAATTACAGCTGGGGGTTAGAGCCACGGCACAACACAGTTTGAGATTTCAGACCTGTTCCTATGCTCAGTGTTTTGTGTGGCCTCACGCATCCTCCCTGTTGATCAAACAGTCCAGTAAAGGAACACAAGGACTGAGGGCTAGATTATCAACCACACTACTTTGACATTCCGTTTTTGTGCATGGCCATAGTCCATCCCCAAACTCCAGATTATCTGTGTTTCAGGAATGATGAAGGAACTCGGTTTTGAAAGCACAGACATGCATCATTTAACAACAGGATTATGCTCTGAAGGATGGCTGGCTAGGCAATTTTGTCATTGTGGGAATGGTAGAGTGTGTTTGCATGAGCCAAGATGGTTGAGCCTTCGACACATCTGGGCAGTGTGGGAGAGTGTATTGCTTTTAGTGCAGGCCACTTACCAAAGGTTTTTTACATGGTACATTTTTAAATATTTGGAAACATTTCTCAGGATATGTATTTGTCTAAGAGCACTCTTTAATTAAGGGACAATATTTTACTTCTCCTCTGCTCTCTGATTCCATTTTATGTATGTGATATATATATTCCTTAATCTTTTCAGATGAGTGTGCTTACTTTGCAAGCATAATGTATATATATACATATATTACACATGAATATATATTCAATAATCATTCATAAAGATATAATCTCATTTGTCTTTGGTCAATTTCTCTCATTTAGTTTTCTGTGCTTCAGAATTACACAAATGTCTACAACAGTAACATACAAGTAGATAAAGGCAATAGATCACTAGGCTGTGGTTCTTGGCTGAACACAAGCCACTGAGATGGAGCTATCAGTAGAAGAAAAAGAGAGCACTTTGAAATAGCCTCGGGAGCAGCGGTTTAGGCAGGGAGAGTTATCGTGGTACTTTGATGGGACCCACTCATCTCTGTCCTCACTATTTAATCTGAGGTTCCCAGGAGTGCTGATAGCTGAACACAGACAAAAGTTGAAATAAGGAGCTGTAGGGATAAAATATGCTTTCACTCGACTTTTGCTAACCTATGAGTCATGATGACCCAAAAAGACTGGCTGAGGAGCATCTGCCTCTGAGACATGACAAAGTGGCTGCCAGCCAGATGGACCTTGCAGTGACTATGATTTATTTTTGGATGTTAAGTTAAATACCATTTTAGATATTTTTTATCTCTTAAGATAATTTTCTATCTTTTAAATGCGTGTATATTTTGAGGGTTTTATATATGTGGCTTTATAGATGCGGCTTAGCTCAGTTCTCTCCTCCACGAAACTATCAGATTGTTCTGATGCCGTTAGTTCAAACTATCTTTCCCTCATCAAATTGGTTCTGTACCTGTCTTAAAAATTAGCAACTGGGCACAGTTCTTCAGACGTACTCCTATTTTTGCCATTAGCTTCATGACCTAATGACCTTCATGGAGTTAGCCCCTCACTCTGCTAACTCCACAGTATAGCACGAACAATAAAAACCTGGAGACAGATATTGGGGTTCAAGCTGAAGGTCAGAAAAGCGAAGCAGCGTAACCACTAGAAAACTCTTACGTTTACCAAGGTGCCATTTTGGTTTCTTTGTCAAAAATCTGGTGTTCATAGGTGTGTGGATTAATGTGAGGATCTTCGATTCAGTTCCATTGGTCCTCCTGTCTGTTTTTATGCCAACACCAAGCTGTTTTTAATACCAAGCTCAATAGTAGAGTTTGAAGTCAGGGATGGTGATGCCTCCAGAAGTTCCTTTATTGTACAGGATTATTGTAACTATTCTGAATTTTTGTTTTTCCATATCAAATTTAGTATTGTTCTTTAAAGGTCTGTGAAGAATATTGTGTTGGGATTTTGATGGTGATTGCATTGAATCTGTAGATTGCTTTTAGTAAGGTTGTCATTTTTGTTATGTTGAGTCTACCTGTACAAGAGCATGGACGATCTTTCTGTTTTCAGATACCTTCTTCAATGACTTAAAGTTCTTGTCATTCAGGTCTTTCACTTGTTTGGTTAGAGCTAGACCAAAATATTTTATATTTGTGGCTATCGTAAAGAGTGATGTTTCTCTGATTTCTTTCTCATCCCATTTATGATGTGTTTAAATGAACGAATCAACATTTTGTAAATTTGAGTCCAAAATTTTGTATATGTTTTGTATAACTTCTACCTAAGTATTTTATTTTCTACTTAATAATTATAAATGGTTCTTGGTTTTAATTTTGTTTTAGAATACTCATTGCTAGCATACAGAAATATGATTTTATGTATTTTTTCATAAAACTTTTTGTGTATATTTATTGAAAACTTTTTTAAAATTATGCTTATGTGTAAATACCAGTGTACAAAAGTGCAGATGTTCTTGGGTTCCAGAAAAAGGTGTCTGTATGTCTGATCCCCTGGAGCTGGAGTTAATAGGGGTGAATGAGGGCTGTAAGTTGCATAATTTGGGTGATGGGAACCATACTCAGGTCTTCTGCAAGAACATCAAGCTTTCTTACCTGCTGAACCATTTCTCCAGCTCTGTTGCTTGAAATTTTACGTTGAATATCATGTCATCTTCTAATATAGTTATTTTCATTTTTTTCTGGTACAAACTTATGCCTGCACCCTTAAATCACTGTAGAGTACTCATTATTGTCAGAAGTCCCAACATTACCCTAACAGCAGCAGTGAGAAAATAGGTCTTTTTTGTGTATGTGTACATATGTGTGTGTTGTAATGTATGCAGGTGTATACACATGTGTTTACCTGTGCATGGGCATAAGGAGGTCAGAGATCAAAGTTGGGCATCTTCTTGTCCTCAATTGTTCCTCACCATGTTTTTTGAGGCAGGGTCTCTCATTGGAATAGAAACTTTCTATTTCAGCTGGGCTGTTTTGCCAGTGAGCTGCAGGGGTTCTCCTCTTCCTACTACCATAAATGGTTTCAAATTCCATAGAATTTTGCTTTATTTGATAAATACAATCAAATGGCTTATGTAAATGAGACTACCAGGGTAGGGGATTTAAACATTTGAATCCATGTTATATGTTTAAAAGAGACCCCACAATTTCCTTTTCCACACTCTTTTTCATATGGTGTTGATTTCAGTTTGCTAAGATTCAATCTGTAGGTCTTTTTCCAGCTAAGCTTATTTAGAGATACCAATCTGCTGTCTTTTATTTTGTCTTTTCTTCATCTGATTTTGGTTTCAAAGTTATAGTAGCTACACAAAACAACTTAGTAAACACGTATCCCTCTATTTTCTAGAACATATTGTGGTTAATAATGGACGGTCCCTCACCAGCTCATGTGTTGACTGTTCAGTCGCCAGGTGGTGACACTTTGGGGAGGTGGTAGAAACTTAGGAGCTTGGTTGTAGATGGAGGTAGTACTTAGTTGAAGGTGTGCCTTATGCCTTTGGAGATGGTTCCTGATCTGGTCTTTTCTCTGCTTCCCCTTGACATGTGGTGAAGACTCTGCTCTCTACACACTCATGTCTTGAATCATCCTCATCCCCTTTGTGAGTCTTGTAGTTTATCAACTTTACTGCTTTTAAAGACCCAGCTTTTGTTCTGTTGTTTCTTTCTTTCTCTTGACTCTGCACTTGATGATTGATATTCATATTGTGACCATTTTCTGCCTTCTACTTGCTTTGGATTTTTTCATGTTTTTCCGGCTAAACCTTAGATGCCTAATTTTCTTCTCCCCAGAGTGTTTAATGCTCTAAGATTTCTTCTCAGCATGGCTTCAATTCATCCCATTAATGAGATTTTTTTTTGATTTTTTATTAATACTTTATCTTTAAACCCCAGGTTGTTTAGACTTGTGCTGTTGAGTTGCTAGATGTTCACAATTTTCCTTCTTGCCTTTTGTTTCTCATTATAATCATGGGACATGTTCTGTATGATTTCAATTCTTCTAAATTTCATGAGGCTTGCTCATGGTCCAGAATGTACTTGTGAACTACCCATAGGCACTTGGTGGAAACTGAGATACTTGCGTGTGTGGATGTGGATAGAGTCTGTTTATTGGTTTTGTTTGTCAGATCAACTATATCTTTGTTGTAGTTTGATCATCTTTTAACTTTATCATTTGGGGGAAGGGAGAATTCAATTCTTTAACTATAATTGATAATTTGTTCCTCTTCAGCCCCATTTGTGCTTTGTAATTGTTGACAGTCCACCATTTGTCCATAAATTCTTGATATTGTAACATCTTATTGATACATTAATAATTTAGCTATTACATAATATTCTTTACATGTAATAGTCGTTTTTGCTTTGAATTCTATTTTTATCGTACATCAATATAGTGACTCATGACTTCTTAATGCTAGTGAGTAAATAATTCATTTTATTTATTTTTTAGTTTAATTTTTCATTCAATCATTATTATATACTAATAATTATACATAATTAGAACATTTTTCAAAAGCTTGCTTTGCTAATATCTATCTTTTAATTGAAATAGTTATACCATGCATTTAAGATAATTATTAATGTGACAGAATATGTCTGCCATGTTAAAACTTGTTTTCTTGTTGCTTCTTCGGCTGTTGTTCTCTTCTACTAGCTTCTCTCTGTACAGATTATTGAATATGAGCTAGAATCCCACCTTAATTCACTTGTAGTTTTAACATATGTCTCTTTATATGGTTTTTCCAGTGGTTGCGTTAGGGATAGAGATCCAATCATATCTTGTGTTACACTATTTTAGGCAATAGTAGGCTGATTGTTGGGCAGTGGTCCCACAAATGCATCCTCTAATATATGCAAGTACATTTTGTGATGATTGTTCAATGACAAACTCACCCAATAGGTCAATTGTGGTCACCAGTGTACACATGTGATATCAGTTTTGAATATCTGTGTTTTACCACTTTGAATCAGTTGGGCAAGCCTTGCTTCCATTCTGGTCCTTTTACTCTTCACTTTTTTAAAATATCATTTTCTTGAGTAACATGTGGTATTATAAATCTTGTTCTGATCATCAGATATGGTTTCTGAAGGCCATAAAAGAAACTCTAGCACATTCTACATACGCTAATGTCAGAGGCTCTTCCATTTTTCTTTATTCCTTCCAGGTACCCCATGGTTCCTTCACCTCCACCTCCATTCTCTTTATGTTTTAATGTGA
This sequence comes from Dicrostonyx torquatus, assembly GCA_028555095.1. Lineage (NCBI taxonomy): Eukaryota > Metazoa > Chordata > Mammalia > Rodentia > Cricetidae > Dicrostonyx > Dicrostonyx torquatus. The sequence continues at coordinate 16,536,599 of JAQHUG010000008.1, read as the reverse complement.
ATGGTAGATATTTTGGTGACATTTTCCCCTTTCATTTTTCATTGATCTGAGTGTGTATTTTCTCCTTCATTATCATATAAGATTTAATGGCAGTTGTCACGTAAGATTTTGTGGTTTAGAAAATTGCAGTTAGAATTTGAAAGATACTAAATTATTGCAACCTTCATGATTCAATTGGTGCTTCTTGGTTTCCCTCTGGGAATTTCTGAGGATGGCGAAGAGGATGAAGAGCTTCTATAGGTGAGCCACTTAGTGTGTACAATTGTGAAGGTTTTCTCTGGCCTCATGCTGAGAGGTACCTGTCAGACACTTGTAGTCGGTTCCTTTATGTTGATGCCACTTGGAAATGTGTGGTCTTTCAGTGAGAAAAATACCCCAGGAAGCAGGAAAGAAAGCCTCAGTCAGGATTCTGTGTTGTGAGAACGCATTCTGCTCCTCCAGCCAATAGCCATTAAGATACCAGCCCACTTGGGCATGGTCTCTGATACTCTAAAAGCAGTTGTGAAGTGTGTGCCTGCTCTCTTGCTTTCGGCTGCTAGACTCTGTTCCTTTTGTGCAGAGGACTGTTATCTAGGACAGTGATCTGTAAGTTTTTCCCTTAAATAAATAGCCCTTTTATTATTCAAAATTCTGAACTGGTGTGGAATTATTTTGTGATTTCCATCTTCAATTCTGGGTCATCCTTGCCCAAGACTCAGTGCAACTTCTCCTGAGTGAAGAAGTAGGCAAGTACCCTTGATGACTTTCTCTTTGATCTACAGATTATTTCTAAGAGTGTCATTTAACTGATGATTGCCTAGTACTTTTTCTTCTTTTTGTTTTGATTTCTAATTCAGATTTGTTGTGTTCATACAAGTTCATCTATTGGTCACATGAAGTTGAGTGTTGGCAGGTGCTCATGAATCCACCTCATTGTCATTCAGCAGACTTCTGTAATGTTAGACAAACACCTTGTTGAACTGGAATATTGGTCTACAACTGTATCAGTTCATCTCTCTAGTTTTCTAGTGTCACCAGTAACTGAAGGAGGTAAAACAATTCTATTCCAAACAGTTTTGAATGTTCTAATTCCACAGGAGGTATTAATTGATAATAACCAGAAAAAGCTCACAAGCATGAATTAAAATTTTTGGATTCCTTTGTTTTATGTAAAATGGAGAGTTTAATATTTTTAAGACAAAGGGGTTGAAAAGAAGGTAATTTTCATAAAAAAGTAGAATCTTCTTATATATGGAAGCATTGGGATATGTTTGAAGGTTATTCTTTTTTCATTTTTGTCTTTTTTTGGTTTTTTTTGAGACAGGGTTTCTCTGTGGCTTAGGAGCCTGTGCTGGAACTAGCTCTTGTAGACCAGGCTGGTCTCGAACTCACAAAGATCTGCCTGCCTCTGCCTCCCGAGTGCTGGGATTAAAGGCGTGCACCACCACTGCCCGGCTTGAAGGTTATTCTTAAAAAGAATAGCAAAGTATATAAATTTATTATGTATACTTATTATGGTAGTATTTTAACAGACAAGTTATATGTACATGAATCTTTTATAATCTTAAGAATGAAAGTTATTTAAATATTAGTAATGTGTGTAGTCATTCTCTGCTGGCCATAAAGTTCATGAGCAACTTAGATTAAATAAATAATATGTGCAAATATCTTTACAAACTGAAATCTATTGTATAGATAAATGTTCTTCTTAACTGACTGCAGAAGTTCATAAGTGTCACTCAAGTGTGCTTTGTGTGCCCATCTATGTGGGAACATGTGAGCTTGTTGATTTAGACAGGATGAATTTAAGGGTGGCTTCATTGTATTCTTTCTTCCAGTTACATTAAAGATTTTTTTTGAATATTAAATCATTAGACCTTTTCACATTAGAAACAGCCTATCAGTTACTAATCATTTTGGGTGTTAGAGAGACTAACATAGGTTAAACACTCAGTTAGCCATAACTTTTTAATTAAATTTTATTTTTAAATATTTAGTGTGTGTGTATGTGCAGGAGGGTGCGCCCACTCAAGTGTGTAGCTATTAGTAGAGACCAGAAGAGGGCATTAGATAACTTGGAGTTGAAATTACAGTTGGTTGTGTACTGGGAACTTGGGTTCTCTGCAAGAGCAGCAATCCCTTAACTGCTGAGCCACCTGTCCTGCTCCAACCCTTAAACCTATTTTCCTCCCGGAAAGACAAGAAAGTTGTTTGTTTGTTTCTTAATATTGTGCCACCTGCTGCCATGCTTATATTGTAAGCATCCTTGCAGTTACTGTTTATTGGGTCAAATCATACAACTAGCACGGAGTGCTGTCAACTCTTACTTGTGTTTATAGAAACCCTAATTTATTTGCTGTGCAAATTTTCAGTTAGATGTTTGACTGCCGTTTTGAATCTGGTTAAGCCATTTGTTGACTTGACCAGCACATTTCTAAAATTTGGAGCCACTATTTTTGAAGCCAATAAACACATTAGTACCAGGATTTGGGCCTGTGGCTGGCTGCCATGGTCATTGTAACATGCTGCTAAGAATTTGTAGTTTGTTGTTTATTTTTGGCCTTTAAACTGTTCATTTGTCCTGTGAACTAGATTATGTGCTTCCGACTGTCAGTTAGCTGAATGCATTTCAAGTCAATTTACTAAAATAGTCACTGTTAAGCGGTATATTTGGGCAGAGTTGACACCTTTGACATTTTCTAAAATGGCAAAAATGGCTGTATTTAAGGCTATGATTTATGAATGTTGTATGCCTCCAGAACCTCCATCTCATTCTGGATTTTAGCCTCACCGCCAAAACTCCTTTCACGAACTGCTGGAGGGGCAACTAATTAGTGCTGCAGGATCAGACAGTTCATGACGGATGGACAGACGAACCCCAAACCAGTGACCTTATTGCTTCTTAGGATTGCCTCATCTCACGAGAGTAGAACTGGGGAGGGGGGCACAGAGGACGCAGAATGAGTGGGGAAGAAGAAATAGGATCTATGGGACAGGTTCGCCTTTAGGAAACAAGCACGCTTCCCTTGGCATAAATACAAGGCTCAAGTTGCTATGATTTAAAAAAGTATTTTGAGCCTTCAGTTGTCTTCTAGATTGCTGGCCTCTATTAAAAACTTCTTAAAATAATAGATAGGTTTAATTCCTCAAGCTAAAGAAAAATTATGTCATCTTAAAGATTTCCCTTATTTATTATACGGATGGGGCCTGACTGTGGAAGGAAGCGGCAGCAGACCTCATGTACAGCAAGTTTTAAATGTACCAGGCTAAGGTTTACTTAATTGGAACCTCCAGGCAATAAAGGAGCCCTTTTTAAAATTCTGTGATTCTTAATATGCTAAATAATGCAAAGCCTCCCTCTTGAAGCATGGGACACACATCTGGCAGCTTCACATTTAAATTACAGGGGGAAAAGCGCCTCACTTCAGCTGTAATTTTCTCTAAGAAAAGAATAGGAAATGTAATACAACCGAATTTAATTTCTGCTTAGATCTCCATCTTGTCTAATCGCAGGCATTTTTCCCTTTGTATTTATATTTTACGCACACTTTCTGTACGTTTTATTAATCTTTAATTTGAGATGCTTCTCAGTGTTAGAGAGCTTGAGAAAACGTGGTGGGCTTTACTTAGTGAACTGTTTTGAAAAATCTGTCAGATTTCCAGCAATAAAAACAATAGGATGGAAAATATTCCATTTCCCCTTTCTGACAAGAAGAGGGCATTTTTCAGTGGGCTTCCCTCTCAAGGTTTCTTTTTATATATTTATTTATTTTCTCCAGTATTAATGTTTTCTCTGCTTTGTCATTCGCTGGCTGTTTTTCATGCAAAAGTTATTATGAGCGGCATTCTTTCTTTGTATTTCTCCAAAGGACAGTGTCAGATCCTTGATTAATTTTGCAAAGGTCATTTGGAAAAACCATTAAAAAACATGCCAAGTAAAAAGATTAGCATACAGGGAGAAAATGCACTTTCATAAACATATGCATTTATATACAGAGAGGGTACTGTGATATTATACAATTTTGACAAGTGTTTTCCTTGTGTTCCTCATGTATTATTAAAAATATGACTGTTCCATTTATTTTGTCTGGGTGACACCAGCTGACATACTCTAAAGGCATCTGCGGGTTAATGCTACTTGTAAACATTTTATCTTTTTTCTCAATGTAAGAGGGTGTGATCATTAAGTTGAATGCTGTTCTATAAAAGAAAGGGGACTTTCAAAATAATTAACCTAAATTTGTATTATTAACACATAAAATGGACCATAGGTAGCTCAGACAAGGACATGTATTCATTTCAATCTTTTAATTAAGATATTAAACAATTTTTTCCATTTCTGGCTTTAATTATCATCCGGTAGCTGGAACTGTACTAGGTCTTCTAATAAAATTCACCATCAAACTAGGGAGAAAAACTGAAGCTATTGCTGGGGGGTGCTAGGATCAAGAAAGATGACCGAGACTCTTGCCAGCAGAGGCATTGTGTCTGAGTACTTGCAGGTGATCTGTGTCCCTCTAAGCAGACATGGCATTCCAGCTGTGAAACACCGATGTGCCATTATGGGAGTGGTGCTCCCCTAAGCTGAGACACTGACAAAACTGGGGCCTACAGATCAGAGCTGGTAGCGAAGAGGTGCCCATATGAAGTCGTTCCCCGCCTGGGGAGGAGAGTTGAACAGCACACAGTCAGACTCAGACTAACTTCGACTGTGGTGTTGCTGAGCCACTGCTTCCTGTAGCTGTTGTGCACCTGAAATAGAACAGCAGAAATACCAGGAGGTAACAGGGGAGGTCAAGTACAGTGGAAATTATGCTAATAAATCATTGGGAATTGAATAGCCATTTCAAGTCAAGGCACCCAAAGTTTTCGTGTTATGAATAAAGGCCTCCTCCTGCAAAGATTACTCCAAATCATGCCTAGATTGTTTTAAACACGCCTATAGACCAGTGGTTCTCAACCCTTCAATACAGTCCCTCATGTTGTGATGACCCTGAAACATAACATTTTTATTTACCCGAGGTAAATCACATCATTGCAGTCTGACAAAACTATCTAATGAAGCCATAGTTTCCTCCTGTGTCCCCGGGTTATTCAATTATCCCCTTCTTTGCAGGTAGAACAAAATTTCATTCCTGAGATAACCGTGGAGCCTTAGCAGAGGTCTGATTAGGGAATGTGCTCTGGAAAGAAGCAGTCTTGGAATTATAGGCAATGATATGGATGGGCTATCATGCATACATACAGAGAACCATCCGTGTTTACTGCCACTCTATGCACCATTCCTAGCACCTGGAAATAGCCTAGATGTTCATCTAGCAAAGAATCTAATAAAAACATGGTGCTGTTGCAACAATGGGATATTACTAGCTGTCTAAGCAAAGCAAATCTATGAAATTTGCACGTAAATTGATGGAGCTGGAAACCACAATTCTGTGTGTGGTAACCCACTGTGTAAGGCAAATGATGCATGTTTTCTCTGTTTATGAATATTATATTTGAATTTTGTGTTATGTGTATTTCTCCTGGAATACCTAAAAAGAACAGTAGTTAAGTAAGAGACATAGTTGGAGGGGTTTACAGAGCTAGCTATCTGAGCAGAGTAGTTTAAAGGACTAATGGGGAAAATAGAACAGGGACAGTTAAATTGTGATGGGAGATGGGAGAGCAGGGCAGAGGGTAGAGTGTGGAGAGAGATAACTAACTTGGCAGACGATTTGAAAATGTTCTGTGGGAACCTCGCACTCTAGAGTATGGAGACCCAAAAATGTGAGCTTATTTCCACCTTGCCTGAAGGTCAGAGAATTTGAGTTTGTTCACAATTGTTGATAGCAACCAGGGCTACACACCCTGACCCAGGATGTGGTTACTTGGTTCTTTTGCCATTAAGATGGCCTGTACAGGTAGATGCACTTCACCCTGATAAATGGTCAGGATATGCAAACATACTTCTGCTCCTTCTTTTGAAATAGGAGGTTTGACCTTGGGAGTGGTTGCTTTCAGGAAACTTGGTCTAGGGTGGGTTCACTGCCCAATAAACAGAATGCTAATGAATAGATTAATGGCCCTGATGGATCAAAGTGTTGAAGCAATTAACTGTTTGGAGTTGTTCTTTGTATCATGTTAAAGAAGTCTTTTGTTGCCTCTTCTCCCCCTTATGCACTAGGGTGTAAAAGTGTATGGAAAATTAAACTCAGGCAATTTCAGTATTCACTGAAACTCCCTCTTGATATTATCCTACACTTCCATTTTATTATTTTCACTCGCATGCTCGTTCTCTGTACTATTTTTCTCATCCTTATGCCCCCACTCTGGTAACTGGTATTTTTGTCATAGCTGATCTCCAACAAATGACAGCCCAATATGGTGCAGTCACTGTCATTAGACACATTAATATCAGTCACCAACAAAGCCCTGCTGGGGCCTGTGGAGTGTCTAACTAGGTATTGTGACATCATAGGGCTTTGTATCCCAGTGTTCACTCCAGACCCTTCTATATGTTACAGTTGTATAGCTTGGTCCTCTTGTGAGACTCCTAACATTGGGAACAGGGCTGTCTCCAACTCTTTTACTGGCATTTGGGACCCTATTCCTCACCTATTCCTCATACTGGATCACCTTGCCCTTCCTTAAATACACGAGGAGGTTCTTAGCTTTACTGTAACTTGATATTGCCGTGTTTTGTTGAAATCCATTCCTTTCCTGAACAGAAACTGAGGAGGCATGGATTTGGGGAGTGGGAACAGAGGAGTGTCAGGGGAGGATTTGGAAGAGAGGAGAGAGGAGAAACTGTGGCTGAGGTGTAAAATAAATAAATGGATCAATGAATAAATAAATAAATTGAAATGTCAAAGCAAAAAAATTGTTGCTATTTCATAACTATAATTTTGCTGCTGTTATAAATCATAATATAAATATATGCTATGTAGGATATCTGATATGTGACCTCTGTGAAAGGGTCATTGCCCCCCCCAAAGGTGTCACACCCACAGGTTGAGAACCATTGTTGTAGATCACTAGTTTTCCTGTGAGATACATTATAGCCAAATTAGGCAGTGCTGATTAACCTCATGGATTTTCACAGACAACAACAATAAACTATAAACTGAAGGCTGAAAAAAGTTTAAACATGGAAGAAAGTAAATGAGCTGCTTGCTATAAAGCATAGTAAAGCCTTTTGGAGAGTCCGTAAAGCCTTCACAGAGTCCAGAATCTTGTGCACTATCTCTAAAGGGAACTGTAGTTAACAGACGTGCTAAGAAATAGGAAATTATCAACTATACTTATGAGGAAAGGAAATGTAAAGATAATTCCAATATGGTTCTGTTATTAAATTTCTTAGAGAATATTTTTTAAGAAGTCAATATAAACATATTCACAAAATTAAGGAAAGAGTAAAGGAAAATTTGGTCTTTATAAATGAATAATTAAGGTATTTTGTCATAGAAAGGAAGTCGTGAAAAACAAAAACTAACAATAAACAGCCAGGTAACCAAACACAAAACTGAAAATGTAAGGCTTCAATAAGAAATTTATTAGATAAGTTTAACAGCCCATCAGAATGGCATAAAAAAGAGATTGTGAACTTGGAGCCAGAATAATAGAGATCAACCAGTTTATAATGTAGAAGAGAGAGAGTGGGGACAATCTAGAGACTGGAAAAACCCTTCAGGCGACATTACCCAGCTGTCTCTGTGTATGGTAGAGACACAGGAGGAAAAGAGCAGCACTATGGAAGAGAAATGTGCTTTAATAGTCGTTGAATTGCACTCTGTGTTATTTTAGAAACTGGGGGAGGTGGGGTTGGATCTAGAAGGAGTTGGGTGAAGGGGTGAGGAAGAGAAGATAATAAAATCACTGTATATGAAGTTATCAAAGACTTGATGATAAAAACTATTTTTAAAAATAGTTATTAAAAATTCCCATATTTGAAAAAAATCAATTCACAGGATTGAATATCCTCAGTTATCTGAAAGGCAGAAGTGCAAAACAGAGTCATGCCGGACATCTAGGACAAAGTGAAAATCCTGGCAGTAAGTAGCAGAGAAAACCAACACATTCTAGAAAGGAAACAGTGCTATCAACAAAATGAAGGATGTAAAGTCACAGAGCTTGGGGTAGCATGCATAAAACCTATTCAAGTCCAAATTAGAATAAGCCCCAGTCACAATCATAGCTATGGAGTCATTGCCAGTTGTTAGCTGCTGGGAGATGGAAGGACAGCTTTCCCTAAGAGTCTAAACCCTCATAACCATGCTCCAGTGAAAGATCAAACTCTTGAGAATATTTGGGAAATACAAGTTGAAGGGTTAATTAAAGTTGGTACAAATTTGGGTGGGCTGAGAATGTGAATGGGGTAGGTAGAATCTGTCCAAAATGGGATAGCTTCATCTTCTCCCTACCCATGTGCAGGGAACTCTGGAAGAGGGGACAGAAATATCTATAAGTGCCAGAGAGTGATGTGGGATGTCCTTCTGTATATGTGTTGCTTTATTGGTTGGTGAATAAAGCTGCTTTGGCCTATAGCATGGCAGAATAAAGCCAGGCAGGAAATACAAACAGAGATATAGGAAGACAGTAGGTAGAGTCAAACAGATGCCAGCCAGCCACTGAGGAAACAAGACATGTAGAAAATGAGGTAATACCGTGGCCACATAGCAATACATAGACCAATAGAAATGGGTTGATTTAAAATGTAATAGGTAGCTAGAAATGTGCCTGAGTCGTTGGCCAAAGAGTGTTGTAATCAATATAGATTCTATGTGAATATTCAGGTCTGTGCAGCCAGGAAATGAAAGTTCAGTCTCTGTTTACAAGAGGGGACTGAGGATAGCAAGGAAAGAGTTCTTCCAGACATGAACAGAACTGACATATGTGTATATGAACACACAGAGATTGCGGAAGCTTGCAGAAAACTTGTACTCAGACAGGGTCCCAGTAGTGAGTGGGGAAAATGGACACAAGCCCCCATCTCTAATGCAGAAACTATCTCCAGCCGATTCTACTTGCAAAAGAAAAATTAGTTTTCTCCAATGGAATGTTCATCATCACTTATTCCCCGGCGATGCTTAAGCATGCATGGGCAGCCCATTTATGGTGGTTCTTATCCTGGGCAGTCCTAGAAATGTGTGTTATTATCATACCCAAAATTTCAGTCTTCCTTTGTGCTGTCTAGCCAGCATTTTTTGGGTCATCCTTTTTATCTTATCCCGTACACTCCAAGCAGTGTTATCTTCAAGTATCTGCTGTCATTCATTCTTATAACATGGTCAAAGTATCTCAAGCATCATTGCTGCATCCTGTAGTTTACTTCCTTCTGAAGATGGAGATGTTTATTATTGTCATCATTGTGCAGTCTGTCTTTTTGTATGGAATGTTACTGAGTATATAAACCATACTTTTGTAGAGATAAAACTGGGTGGGGGGAAGATGTATCTTGATGCCATTGACTAGACTTGGTAGATTCTGCTCACACCAGCAAACCTACAAGGGGTCCCTACAGAACCACAGCCCTTGCTGTTGCATTGATCTTAGCTGTATAAGGCTTTTGGGGTAAATCTACAGAGCCAGGCTGTGTTCAGACATCCAAGCCACACACACAAAAAATGTGATTTAATATATGGGTGTCATTTTAAGCCACAAATTTGCTGTAATTTGTTCCAGCAGCAAAAAATAACATGTCCAGTATTTTTAAAAAGTTATATGTAAGTAGAAAACACAGTGTGGGTTCTCTAGTGAGATACAACAGAGGGATTAAATATGTGGGATTTGAGGTTAAATAGAACTGAGATCAAAATTTAGACTTTTGACTAATTTACGTTTGATTCAAAGGATTGTTTGATCTAAATCTCAACTTCTGAATCTGTCAGATCTGTCAAACATGTAGAATTGTATAATGATAATAGTTTAAAAGTTTGGTTTGTTTGTGTGTACATGAGCAATAGTAACCAACATAATGCAAATGGGGTCCTTAAAAACACTAAAAAAAAAAAAAGCAAAATGTCATTAGTAATACCTAAAACTAATAAACATGTTGTTTTCCACATCTTTCTCTTCTCTTTACTCTGTAACTTGATTTTAACCATATTAAGTTTGGTACTAAGAAACTTGTTATTAGACTTCCAGTAAAGAAACTTGTCCAAGGGTTTATGTGATCTTATCTCAGTATCTAGAATATCCAGTATCTAAGAAGGAGTATCTCGCAGATCTCACCTTTCCTGGGTCTGTATATAGCTGGGAATAATCTACCAGGGTGGGGTCAAAAATGTAGTGAAATCATGTTCCCCTATAACTACAAACAGGGGCATGAGCCTGGTTGGAATGCCCCTGAAGGATTGAAGGTTCCCAAAGTCTGTAGCCATGTCCTAGAAATTTGACACTATTGATTTCATATTTTAAAACACTGGCAAGAGCAACCCAAAATGGCAGGTGATGGCAGAATTCAACTTTTGTAGGTAAAGGGTAGGGTGAGAATCAAGACCTGTCTCCTTGTGGATGACACTATTCCTTATTGCACTATCAACCTCAACAAAGCTATTGCTGATTGAAGGTACTCCAAGCTCTAGAAGCTTCTGGAGTAGGATATTTGAGCTTTTTTTGTTTGTTTTTGTTTTTGTTTTTTGAGACAGGGTTTCTCTGTGGCTTTGGAGCCTGTCCTGGAACTAGCTCTTGTAGACCAGGCTGCCTCGAACTCACAGAGATCTGCCTGCCTCTGCCTCCCGAGGGCTGGGATTAAAGTCATGTGCCACCACCGCCTGGTTGAGTAGGATATTTGTTATAAGATCCTCATTGGCACAGGGGTTTGCTGAAGTAGACCGTATAGATGGCAGAACATTATAGTTACTACCTGCTTTGGGGATAGTTTTGTTATTTATTGAGAATTGCTTGTTTTTACCTTAAAAAATACTGTTAGGAAAGCACACGAAGTCAATCATTGCTAGACACTATTAGCAAAACAAAGATAAACTAAACACATTGTTCATAAGGGCTTTGTGGTGTAGAACAGTGTTCTTGACGGGCCACACTTTGTCCCTCAGGAGGTGTTTTGGCAATGTCTGGAGATGCCCTTGGTTGTCACAGTAGACGGGAATGGGATGAGAATGTAGAGGACATTTCTAGAATCCAGTGAATAGAAGCCATGGATGCCACTAGTAAAGCTTAAGACAGCCCCGCCGTAAAGCCTTATCAGGATCAATATGTCAATACTATCGAAGCTCAGAACCAATCCCAATGAGGGAGTCATTTAGGATGTGAGATAAGTGGATTAGGGAAGATGCACTGGATGCAGGATTTCCTGGTAGACCATGAAGAGGGTAGAGGAGATGATTTAGAAATGCAATCCCAGAGATGAACCTGAGAACGAAGACTCCTCCCTTGATGGAGTTAAGGAAGCATCTCTGAGACACCTGTCTTGTAAGGTAAACTCACATTGTGTGACTTTAAGTTCATACAGCAACTGACTTGAACCAGGGGATGTGGATCCACAGGGCGCCTCCTTTGAAAGGTCTCTTTTAGCTGAAACTTGTCAGGCTTTATATAAACTCTTGTATATTGGTGCTGTGAGATTACATTGCCTCTGAAGTGAAAATCTCTATAATATATTTTCCCACCTTTTTGTTTTTAACTCTAGGGGACATTTCTAATAAAACTGATCCCTGCCCTAGGGACTGCCATCTCAGCCTCTTCAAAGAAGTCCATGACTTACATGCTAAGGTAAGAAGACGTGTGCTAGCAGAAAGACCATGAAAACAGCAACCACTGGTTATTAGCTCTGATTTCTTAAAATGTATTTCCAGGTCGAAAGTAATTTGTTTCTTCAAAGCAGGTTTTGAAGTGCAGGGCATGCTAATGTGGCTAAAGTCTGGCGAATCTACAGAGCCAATAAATTTTTATTACATCCGATTCAGACTTCTCTGACTATTGCGAAGTCTAGTTTAAGTTATTCTGTCTGGGTGACATTCCCTCTTGAGAAGACAATTAGGAAATGTGTTGACGGTGCTGTGTTTCACGGACTTACTTGGCATGAGCTGCCGGGAAGTGTGTGTATAAAGCTAGCTCATATTTATTAATTTGTTTATTGTATACAGTGCCAGAGTTATATGGAACATGGGATCAAATACATGCTAACCTATCACTGTGCTATTCTCCCAGACCTAAACAACAAAATAAAAAGCCCAACAATTCAATAATTTAAATTAGTTACCCTGGGATTCAAATATATTGACCAAAATATCTTTGCTGGTATTGTGAATCTAGTTTTTAGATTAACATTTCAAATATTTATTTTTACATAGACTGTGTCATTTTGACCATAATTCAGCAAATTGGGTGAGAAAGTTAAAGTCGCTGGACATGGTGACCTATGCCTGTAATTTCAGGACTCAGGAGGCAGAGTTGGGAAGATCACTAGTTTAAAGTCAGCCTGGAGAGAATATGGTAGAAAAATAGAGAGAGATGGTAGGGAGGTGGGGAGGAGGAGAAAGGGATGAAGTGAGGGGAGGGCAGGAGGAAATTCAAATAAAAAGATTCCTTCCTGGTCTTGTCATTTGTGTAAAACTGTTCTAAATTATCTTAATTACTTTGATTCTCTACTTTGTATCTAATTAAATCTGGTCATGATGGGAGCACCCCCTCCACAGTGGGCCAAATGTCTAATGGTCACACTGTAAGAGCTGATTATTGCCAATTGTGTAGCCATCTTAGTTGGAGGAAGGAGAGCACAGATGTAGTTCACACAGTGTTGAAATTGACTGCTCATGCATATCTTTGAATATGTTTGCCCCATTAAAAGCAGCATGATGGAGGGGCCAGTGAGGTAGTCCAGTGGCAAAACTCCTGGCCATCCAAGCCTGGTGACCTAGATTTAATCTCCAGAACCCACATAAAGTTAGAAAGAAAGCTGACTTCCACAGCACACGCTTACCCACCAATCACGCACACAATGACAATACTAAACAAAAACAAAAAATGCTTAAAAGATAAGTGTGATAGTTCTATTGAAACAATTTTGCAGCCTGTACTTAAGACTAGTTTGAATGTCCCATTGGCTTTCTTTCATCTATAAATAGCAGGCCACCATTTAGTCATATAGGTGACAGATTTTAATGTCCATATGGCCAATTTCAATATTTAAAATTGTGGTAGGTTTTCTACTGTGGCCTGTGTTGTCAGGGATGGGTGGCTGAGGGATCAAAGACAGAAGTAATCTGCTGCCATTGCCAGATAGCAGTAAAGATTCTCAGTTCCCATGCGGGTAGTGACAAACCCATAGAGCCATCCTCATCATGATTCCTGTTCTACGGGTGAGAAGATAAAGCATCAAAGAAGGGAATTAGCCAGAATGACACCGTTGCAGCCAGAAGCCTGCACTGACAGACACTGGGCTCTGAAGCCAGACTTCTTGGCTCTAGAACCTGTTTGTATTGATTCAATATTGATCCAATGATGCTTAGGTAAAACAATGTGTATCCCTTTCTCCTTTTAGTTAGATACGTATTTTCTGCTACCCAGTTTTGAGTGATTTTAACGAGGGACAATTGTTAGGGAAGGACATGTCTCTGACCTTCTGGGACACGGTAGGTCTGACATCAACCTTCTAACACCTTTCATACTTAGGTCTAACAGTAAACTTTACAAATGGGAGAAAATAGGAAAGATGGCCAAAATATAATCACTATAAAAACTCCAAAATTTTTCTGTTTTCTGGGTTTGCATATTTAGTTTAGTTTGCATATTCCTTCCTTTCTTCCTTCCTTCTTTGCTTCCTTGCTTCCTTCTTCCTTTCTTTCCTTCCTCCCTCCCTTCCTTCCCTCTCTCCCTCCTTCCTTCTTCCCTTCTTTCCATTTTTCTTCTTTCCTTTCCTCTTTTCTCTCTCCTGTCTCTTCCCCCTTCCTTGTTCCTTCAGTCGTGGGAAGAAAGGCTAGGACCTTGCTCCCAGCAGATAAGCATTGTGCTGTTCAGCTCTGTGCTGCTCGGCTCTACCTCCAATCCTTTCTTATACTTTGTTTCTAGACAAGTCGTCACTAAGTTACCCAGATAGCCTTCGAATTTACCATCCTCCTGCCTCAACCTCTCACACAGTTGTGATGACACCACTGTGGTACCATGGCTGTCATCATTTTACTTTCGATACTATATTTCATGAGCTGTCAGTCAGTTGTTTGGGACAGTAAGTTCTTTCCTGAGGGTCATGTACATTTGTCTAAACACTGAATCAGATCCGGGGCATGACGGGAATACTCTCAGCCATCAGAGAGCTGTGGGTAGACAGATTTTGAAACATGCTCAAGTGGCAAGCTGCTGAGTGTTGGAAGGAAGGACAGATATCCCATTTCCTAGGCAGAGACACAACACCCTCTTCACAGCTGTTAGTCTGACACACCAAACTCCTACACAGGCCTGCATCTTCACATAGTATCTGGTGCTCACTGAGCGACTGTGGCAGAATAAGGCTCACCTTGGAAAGGCAAGTATTGTTTCTTCAAATATCAAAGACCAGAGAACCATCTGCATGTGTGGTTCTGAAAAGTCAGGGGTGCTGGCTATCCTACATGAGGCAGAAAGAGAATCCCAATGGAGTTGGTTGCTGGAGGAGGTCTTTCAAGTTTAACCCTGAACTACGCAGCCTGAGATCCCTTATCTCTCCAGTAATATCTTTTTGGCTGACACATGGGTGTGGATTTGCAAAGGAGAAGCTACATGGTTTTAAGACTTAGACTGAGAATTTGAATCTACATTTACCATGATTCATTTTTTTTTTTGGTGGTGGTAATAGCAACAAGGACAGAAACAACGGCATGTCATGTTAATTTGCTTTGATTCCTGTGTGCACCTGGCATTTGTCGTTATCCATGGCTTGCAATTCTATGATCTTATTAACTCAGGCCTCTTAGTGTCAAATCTTCCTCTCCTGCTGTTTAAAAAAAAAAAAACTGCTCTGGCTGGCACTGAAGTTTCCCCAGCTCTCTTCTGATCCTCCCAGGGCAGTTCAAAAGCGTGGTAATCCTCAGGATTTAGCCTTCAGACACCATTTCCGCTTTCGGAGGCTACCTCCTTTGATGTGAACAATTCCTGTGCTCCTCATCTGGCAGATGGGCAGGTGAACACTCTTCCTTACAGACCATGCCCGAAGTCCTTGCAAGGTCTCAGGAAAGCTGGACTGCGTAGCAAGGCTTCTCTCCCATACCCTGTCCCTGGCCTTTCAAATGCCAGCTCTTCTCTCCAGTGGAATCCCTATGATCTCACCCTTGTCTTTAAGCCAAGGGGTTTAGGGAAGAAACTATGATCAAGGGGCAAAAACATCTGAACAAGAATACAAGAGCACAGGAACTTTGCATTTTATTTTTTTATGGACTTAAGAAGTAGACACAGAGGTCGTGAGCTTAGATGACCTTGGAGCATACTTCTGCCTGTATTTTAGCTTCCTGAACTCCTACAATAAATGCACCAGAAAGGGGGCTAAACACCCACCTGACCACTTATGCTACATATCATAGTGCAGATTCTGTTTACATTAATATTCTAAAACATCGGAGGGGCTGAAGAGATGGCTCAAAGGTAAAGAGTGCATACTGCTCTTGCAAAAGATCCGAGTTCCATTCCTAGCACCCGTATCAGGTGGTTTACAAGAGCCTGTGATTCCAGCTCCAGGGATCCAGCAACCCAGTTCTCCATGGACATCTGCACTCAAGTTTGCACATACTCACATGCAGACACACACATTTAGACATAATTAAAAATGAAATGAAATAAAAAAGTAAGACATTTGAGCACTACTGCCTTAGTTCTAAGAAGAATTACATAAATAAAACTATACATATTATATTATATTATACATATTAAAATATATGATACAGCACCTACGATATAAATATACAGTGTAATATATAATATTTAAAATATATTTATTATTTTATGTATGCATACTTACCTCTACGATTTATGCTTACAAAGAAAGTCATATACATATAATTATATATATATAAATAATTATGTGTAAGTCTGAGTTGCCTTTAATTAAACTGGATCTGATCTGTGTAAGGCAAATAGTATCTCTACTGAAAGCCTTCTCTTCATAGGCCTTGTCCCTCTGTATTCAGTAAGCGTCAAGTGGACACGTATGTGTGTCTTTTCTATACTGCTGTGATTCTTACTATAACAATAGTATTATGCACTTAGGTTTCCAAAACCTCTCAAGAGGGTCTGTCCCTCACTGTATACTACAGAGGAGAGAGCGGTCTCTCAGCCTTTCCTAACCAAGGCTGGCTCTAAAGAGCAAGCCTCGCCAACCAAATATTTGGTCTATCGATGTGTAATCAGAATTGGAGTTTTGTAAATCTATCTTCAAATATATTTGCTTTGAATTTCTATAGTGTGTCAGGATGTGAAGAGCCACACATACGCCATCTATACTGCGGCGTTCTAGAACAGATTGTTCACTGTGTTCTTTTCTGAAGTCCAGCTAGTAGTGCTTCTAAGGCACTACTTTAGGAAAACCCACCCCAGGTTTCCAGTCTGTAAAGACAATGTTCCTCTACTTCACAGGCCAGACAGGGTTTAAATCTGGAATGGAGCGGAGGGTCTCCACTGTCTCCTAAGAGTTGACACTACTGTAGTTGAAGCCTTATCATCCATGGAGTCAACAGCAAAATTCATGCTTAGAGGACACCTGAGAGTATTAGATACCACAGCGCTGGCGTACAGACCCAGGTTCTCTACATGAGTTCACATTTTCTAAGAATAAAAACTCTTTGTGTTATTATTTGTAGTAGGGGGAGCTTATTGCTTTGGTCATGAATGAGTTTCCATGATTTCATATTTTTTTCAAAAATCAATGTGAAGTATTTTTAGTGTATATACTTAAATATTTATTTTTTTAAAGAAAATATAAAGGGCTCAGGAATTTTTTGAGTTTCGGAATGTATTCATATCTTTCTTTATGGCTTAAAAGCAGGAGGCTTGTTCGTGTTGCTGGATGTAATATGAGTGAAATGACCCAATGACCATTTCTTGAGCATCTAGTGTGGTCTTATTGCCGTGCTGGATTCTGTGAAAGAGTCAGTGGGATATACTGAATCCTATGTTTATCAGAAGTTTAGCTGAGAAAACAGGACAAATATCCATGGGTCAATCAAATAGAAAGCAATGCAATGGTCCCTAGCATAAAACACTTGCTTTATTTTGTAGATAAAACTGGTGAGTGTGTAAGCTGAATTAACAGACTATATCTTGCCATCCATTTTAGCTTTCTTTTATTTTCAGTTATTAATTTTATGTGTAAGAGTCTCTCCTGCATGAATGTCTTTGCACTATGTGCATGCCTGCTACCCTTGGATACCTTAGGACAAGGGTCATGAATGCTTGTGAGCTGTCATGTGGGTGCTGGGAATCAAATCCAGGTCCTCTGGAAGAACAGTCAGCACTCTTAACCACTGAGTCATCTCTCCTTGCCCCATTTCAACTTTCTATCTGGGAAGATATAATAAAACAAGAAACTCATAAAGACGTGGGATCAACTTATAATTTGAATGGCTACAAAGACATATGGGACAATTCAAAAGTCTCATAGTTTTCTCAAGAATTTTGACACTCTTCAATTTCCTCAGGAATGGGGTAATTAAGAACACCAGTGTGAATAATCTGATCAGAAATATTTTTGTTGTTTTAAGAGCTCTAAAGGCTAAGGAAGATAAAAAGGACCACAATAAAAAGTATTTCACATTCGTGGCTGTCATAACTGGATTTTGTTCTTAAACTAATCAAACCAATCAGTTCCGTATAAAAGAAATAAGCCCTGTTGGGTTCACTAGGGATTTGATGACACATTGACTCCACCTGGGTTTCTACGGTTTTCCTGGTCCCTGCAACCTGCCAACCCCAAGTCGAACTCTGCAATTGCAAAATAAACTCTTGAGTTATGCTGACACTTAGATCAGCTGAGATCAAGGAATTTCAAGAAACTGGTCCCTAACAAATGGCAACCGAAAGCCTGTCGGGGAAGACAAAGGGTTTTAAGGCAACTGTTACGAATGTGACACCCAGTGTTCTACTGGTCCAGGCTCGTGTTCTTCCAACTCCCTTTTGTGGCTAGCATTTGTACTAAAATCTTCCAGGAGACTCCCATACACAAAACAGGTAAAACTTGAGGTGACTCAGTGGAAGGGGAAGAGAGGCCCCTGCTGGGTTAGCTGGTCCCTACCTCACTCTCCACCATCACAGGACTCCCAGATTGAATGACAGGTCTCTCAGACCCAATGTCATGTTGCATGAGTCTTTCAAATTATAATAAATTTGCTTCACAGACACTGTACTGTAAGGTTGCGAGAGTCGTAGGTTTTAGCACGCAGAGGTTAATGGAGGCAAAGCTAGTATGCAATGGCCTGAGGGAGGACAGAGCAGAAGTGAGCAGAATCTTAAGAACTCATCAAGTCCTCCTGTCCTGTTTTAGGAAACCAGCTACTTTCTTTTCTCGTCTATAGACTGCCCTTGTAAATCTTTCCAACTCCTTTCGTGAAGAGCTGATATAAGGCACACTCCTGCGTTAACTTAGAGCCAAAATTCTGATGGCGTGAAATAGTGTGATCACGGTTAGTTTGCCTTGTGGTTGTCAGTTATAACAAAAATTACAGGTACCGTTCAGTGTGCTTTAACACGGTGAATGCCCCGTGCTCTTGCCTTTGGGCAGTGAAGTTTGGTGAGAGAATAATGGGACAAAGCAGGAAGGATAACTGATTTGTTTGGTAATTGGTGATTCCACGGGTCATCCTGGAGAAGACATTCCTGAATCTAGGTGAACATGCCATCAACTCTTACTAAAATACTTCTCTCTCTCTCTCTCTCTCTCCCTCTCTCTCTCTCTCTGTCTCTCTCTTTTTATTGATTGATTCTCCTAACAAGGGTGAGCATTCTGTGAAGGAAAGATCTACTGTGTGGAGACCAAGAGAGCCTGGAGATTTCTCAGGGGATATATCTTACCTGGAGGAATTGGAGAAACATCGACTTTCAGTTTGGTGAGTGACTTACTCTGCCTTTTTAATATTTTTTTTTTATTTAATTCATTGACTCCAACAAATCTCTCTTTGCCTCATTCTCATTATCTATTCAGTCAACAAAATTGATTATGTATTCATTGTAGACTATAACATATCTACCCTGGCCTAGAGATGTTCACAGTCCAATGATAGATATGAATGTGTACATTAGTATGTTATGATTTATGAGTTCTTTAATAAAATTCACAAAGTACCACATAGAAAAGATGAAGACAAGATTCCTGAGAAAGCTGGAGTTAAGGCTTAAAGAGGAGCCTGCAATAGAGAAATGACAGCAATACGGTGGCATCAGGAATGGAGGACTGAACTGGGACGTGGCTGGATGTCTACCCTGGAAGCCTCAGGAGGCTGTAATTATTGCTGTCACCTCTAACTTGTCTCCTGCTTGTGGCTGTTTTTGTATAAACACATGTACCACATGAAACAAGGTGAGACGGTCTTTGGAGTGGGGGCTCTAGAGGGAGTAGACGCAGGGCTTCCTAGAGATGTCCTCCTCTAAGAACCATGGCGACAGTGTGACGGAGACAGCAAACTTGGGAAAAGAGACAGGAGAGACAGTCAAGGTTGTCTGTTCCCACCACTGCTTCTCTGCTCACCCCAAGGTTCTTTCCTGGAACAGCTTCCCCATGGGGCAGTTTGTCTGCCCTATGGTCTACTTATCAGAGTTTACCCTCCCTCTTCCACCCAGAGCTACAGGCTTGAGGTCACATCGTTAACTCAAATCTTGTTATCCAGTCACATGTTCTGTAATTCTTGCTGGCTTCATTTGACTTTAGAGACCTAACCACATTTACCCGTGCTGCCTAAAAATAGCAAGACTATGTATGTCTCCCGGCTTAAGAGTATATAGTTTTCTATATGGAGACACTAACTCCCATTGTGGAGTCTGTGCCATTGAAGTCAGTGCTGGTCTTCACCTCTGTAGATTCACACTCTTATTTTTTCTTTCTGCAACCTTTGTACAAGCTCTAGTCACCACCTAACTTATAGTCAGCATGCCTGAAAAATTTATCACTAAGCTCTGCTGACAGATCAAGATGTAGCTGGACAGCTGAACTTGGAGAAACCCTTCCTTCCTTCCTTCCTTCCTTCCTTCCTTCCTTCCTTCCTTCCTTCCTGCTTTCTTTGATCCTTTCTTTCTTGCTTTTTTCTTCTTTTGTTCCTCCTTCTCCCTCCCTCTCTCTCTCTCTCTCTCTCTCTCTCTCTCTTTCTTGTTTGTTTTTTGAGACAGGGTTTCTCTGTGTAACAGCCCTGGTTGTCCTGGAACTGGCTCTTATAGACCAGGCTGGCCTCAAACTCACAAAGATTCGCCTGTCTCTGCCTGACAGTCCTGGTATTAAAGGTGCGCACTACCACTGCCCAATAGAGAAACACTTTTTTAAGTAGCTCCGTTTGAATAGCGTACCCCCAAGCTCTCCCTCTTTCCTTATGTTGTTTTTAAAAGAAAACTTTTTAAGCGCGTTTCCATTTTTACACACTGGAGCTTTGGAAGACCATGGTTTTAGCCTCAACTTACCTTTCTCTCTTCCCAGTGGTAAAAATCAGTTTTCCCTTGATGATGCTAGTTTCTAAGAGTTGCAGAGGCAAAGCTTACATTTGCTTCTTATGTGACTTTAATTTCACTTTTATTCCTTTCTTATCTGAACTCTCAGAACTACTCAATGTTTCTGAGCTACTTTGAGCTCACTGTAAATTTGACTGAAAGCAGTAACCCTGCCACACCCTTAGTGGTATGCTGTCTTGAAATTTCCTCTGGTCTATATATTATTAGTCTATCATCTTTTAATTCAGCCTCACTTCAATGTCCAGAACAAGAGAAAGGCATATAGCTAGAATCTTTGCCAGACTTTAATGTAAATTGCCTGAAATCGCATTCCTGGTGGACTCCTTGTTCGCATCTGACACCCCTAAGTTCACTCTTTACTGTCTGCTTCTCTCTTGGCATCCTAGGCTTGCACATTTTTACTAGAAGAGTGCGTTAAGCTCCAGTACTTCCCTGGCCAGGGGATCTCAACTCTTCCAAGTGTGTCTTCTGTACCATTTCCAAACACTTACAGAGGACAGGATCAGATGTGCCTCTGCAGGAGTCCCACTTCTTGGCACCAGTTTTCAGCATTTGATTCCTTCCTTTTTCTGTGACAAAATATCTGATAGAAGAGATAGGGGAAACAGTTCGCTTCGCTTCACGCACCATGATGAGTGAGATATGGGCACATAATTAAAAATACTATCTTATTGTCCAAAATAAATTGCAGAGGGCAGCCAGAATGGGTGAGGACTATACCTCCTGATGCAAGAATTGGACAGGGGCCTTTGCAAGTGAGCAGGCTGCAAGGAAACACTGTACAGCTAGCTATCTTGGAGACTTGATCTAACACATTCAGTTTTACTGATTCCTAGATGGGAAGCCCCTGTCATTGGGGTCAGTAGTTGTTTCTAGAGTAAAATCTACAAAGAAAAAAAAGCAGAAGCATGCTGGCTTTGCAGATAGATCAGCCTGGGTGTGAAATCCAGCTCTACCCCACTGTGGATGCTTAGACAGTGTGTTTAGCCCTTCGGTAACTGTTTTCTCTTTATTGAGCACGTCTGATAACTTGCCTCTGCGGGCCTTTGGTGACTGTGAGAATTGAATGATAATCTACATGAAGACTGGAAGACATAGATTCTTAACACGGGAAAGTGTTGTCAGGAGCATTTCACAGAAAGACCCCATCTGAAATTTAAAATAAGGGACTATTAAGCTAAATGCTTGGCCCCTAGCTTATGGGTGTATAGAGGCAGGGTGGTGGAACCTTAGAAGATAGGCCCAGTGGAAAGGAATTAGGTCCCTAGATGCATGCCCTAGAAAGGGAGTTTGGGACTGTGGCTCTTGCTTGTCCTGTCATGAGTCCAGGAGCCACATGATCTGCCCTCTGTCATGAAATCCTGCACTGACACAGTCCCGAAACAAGAGCCCCACAGAACCGTGAAGTGTAAGCTTTGAAGCCATAAGCCCAGACAACCCTCTCCTCTATTAAGATTGTTATCTTAGGTGGTTTGTCACTGTGACCAAACACTGACTAATACAAGGGCGTAGGTTATTCAAGATGCTTTGTCATTTTCCACAGCTGTCTTCCGTCTATGTTTGCCAGATGTGCGAAGTACTGGGCGACACCAGGGCTTTTGTATTTCATTCCTTCTTTATCTGAAACGGTTCCCCACTTCCCAGTGCTCTGGTTAGTATGTGTGACAGGTCTCACCATCAGTTTTCTTTTCCATGAGAGCCAATGCCTACTGACAATACATAAAAGTAGAGTCTGCCCCTAGTCTGGTTATTTTTTTTTTCTTATCACTCTGTTTCCTTTACAAATTTACCACAATTTAAAATTATATTTTCTGTTTATTTGTTCATTTCTCCTCTCTCACCTTGTAGCAAAGCAGCAGGTAGAAGCCCCTCTGAGCTGCTTATGGCTGGGTCTGCAGGCTCAGTACTTGCTCTATTGTTTAATCTGATCAGTACATGTTTGTTAAGCAAATAGAATGATAGACAAGTGACTATTTTTCCTCAGCCTCTCACCCTGTTGGCTCTCATGTCAATTGATTTGCTTTCAAACATTTTCTTTTCTAGAAATTGCTGCCACTTTTAGAAGCATTAGCTACTCTGCAGATTTTATTTTTAACCAGACTTGAGGTTATGGGGACTGCTGACACCTCTATAAAATTCTGTTTTCACAATCTGAGTCTGAGATACAATCTGGACAATTTCATTGATTCTTTTTTGTATTAGAGCTAGTAAATCATTTGCTGGTGTAGCTTTTGCCTAAATCCTCTCCAAATCCTCTTAACATACATTTAACACAGAACACTGTACTACCTGATTTCAAAGCTAAATATGATGTCAGGCAGGTAGCGTGTGTCTGTGTCCCATGCCAGAAATTTTGAATGATATTTTCTGTATGTGTGTGTCTTGAGTGCTCTGCCTTACACTCTCATTTACTCTGATAGCACCATGCCTCCGTGGAGACTACTGAATTTGGAACATTTGGTAGATTTCGGAAAACCTCAGTAAACCACAGCCGCCTCCCCTTCCCCTTCCTCTTCCTTTCCAAATATGGGCACTTTAACTAGTCAAGTGCAAATTTCATTTGTAGCCACCAGTCATTGTCCTGCAGTGTTTAAGACTATTAGGCTTCTTTTTCTCAGCCTGTAAGCTAGTCAACTAATTTGCCTGTGACTGTGGGAGAGAATGAGGTGCTGCCCCCTCAGATGGCCCTGAGAGTCCTGGAATCATAGGTGCGAATCCTTCGGGACACTGCCAGAAGAATCTGCATCTTACTCTCTTCCAGGACAGAAGACCTGTGCCATATTATGCTAGCATTGCTTTCCTTCATGTGTATTCTTGTGTTGATACCTTGGTCAACATTACTTGTAGATTAGATAGATACTCTAAGATCTCCAAAAGATCACCCTCCCATGACTTTGTAAACTGCAAGCATTTAATAAGTATCGGTGGAATTGCTATATGAAGAATATGCTAAAAATACTGGTATTTCCAGAATAAATTTCTGTAGAAACTTGAAGGCCTTGTGGGTTAGGGTCTCTTCTATAGCTAATGTTTGTCAAAGGGTTGGCAAGTGCGGATACTATTTCTTCCTATTATCGATCTTTCTGTCCAGAAATGTCCCCTTCTTCTGATAACAGACTTGTCTACCATCCTCATTCCCATAACCAAGGGCTGGCTGACATATGAAATGATCATGTGATCACAGGGATTGGCAGGCCACCTAAAGAAGGCTCCCACACTCTGACCTGGGGATTTTTGTTACTTAGAAATTTCTTCTCAAGGTATTGAGCTGACAATCCTTCCACTGGCCCCACGTTTCTTCTTGTTCATAGTTACCACTATAAAAGTCTTGAAACGAAAAGATGTAAGTATTTCATCAGCTGCTATGCTTGAGACCAGGTGGCACATATCACATAAGGATAAAGGTAAGTGACAGGAACTACAGAACAGATGCAGGCTAACATGGATGAAGTGATATGAACACACAGAAAAAAACATGTAGTATCCCCAGTCTTCTGCGTTGCCTTCCATGGTTATAGTTACATGCAGAAAGCTATGATCCAAAGAACATTACATGTAAGTTTCTAGAAATAAGCAATGTATAAGCTTTTCATTGTGTGCAAGTTAGAATAGCGTGACATAAGCTTGCATCATCTCTGCTGCCCAGCCCAAGCTATGAGTCATCACTTGGACTGTTGTTTTCCAGGCTGAAATTGCTCCCCATCCGTAATTTCATGGCCATCTCAGTAACCAGACTGACTGTTACAGGACCATGGGGCATATGTTGTACAGTAGCCTAGGAGTATGTACAGTGCCTGTCACTCATCTCTGTTCATCTCATCAAGCAGGCATGGTGCTATCTGACAGGATGAGATTACATTTCAATAAAATATTTGGAGAATGAGGCTTTCTCCACATTATCTTTATTATAGTTATAATTGTTCCCCTTTGTTATTGGACAGTTTTTAATACCTTACTGTTCTTAACGTATACATTTAACTTGGCCATGGGTAAATAAGCACAGGAAATCATAATGAACAGAATTTGGTCTCATCTGTGGCTTCAGACATCCACTGGTGAGGGTTGTCTTAGAACATAACCCCTTCAGCAAAGAAAGAGTCCTGTTGTATTTTAGGTTGAAAAGGACATTGTCCACTGGGAAGCTTTCATTTAATTTTTTTTCTTGTGAAAGCAAAGACTTTGGGGAGAATGCTTATAATATACATTCGGTTAATTACATAAATAACCACTCGTTTGGCCATTTAAACACAAGCCATGTACTCCCATCACCTGCAGAGCAAATTGGGTTCTGGGCTTCCTAATGAAGCACCTTAATCTTTGTGCAGGGACATCTCTGAACAGGGAAGCCAAGGTGTGTGTTAAGTACCTCTGGATATTGCTCCAGCCAGTGCTAAAAAGCAGCTGATCCCACTCTGGTGACTGAGAGAAGCTAACATAGTCCTAAGGTATCCCACTTCCAACTGGGGAGAAGGTTCCAGTCAGGAGGCGACCTTAAAAGGATCCCATTTCTGTTCAAATGCAATGGGCGGCTAAGCAACAGGAGACTCACACACATTCAGGGCAGGAGGGGATCCGGGGAGTGACTTAGTTCAGTCCTGTCAGTTCAAGAAGTTACACAAAGCCGGGACCTGTCGGAGTACAGTGACTTGCCTGAGGTCATAGAGCTGCTTAAGGCTGGAAGTGGCTGGATCCCACTTCCTTTCCCTGTCAATCCATCTCAATTGTACAGAACAAGCTCTCCGGAGAACAATGCCGCTCTTTTTTGAGTTTCCTGTTTTTTCTCCGTGGCATAAGGCTCTGATATTTTTCAATGCATTGATAAGAAAGTGCTGATCTTTGAGAAAGTCCATCTAATGGATCAGTGCGAGTCTCCTTCTGTCATGGATGTGAGGGGCAAACGCACAGATGTTTGCAAAAGGCACAGGTCACTAACCCATGCACACTGAGATCTATGTGTCTCTTTAAGAGCTTCTGTGGCTGCCCTGAGAGTGTTGCTTAGGGAAGGTGTGGTGAACTCTGCAGGAAAGCTATCGTTAATGCATGTGCTACACTTTCCTTTTTATAACACACATGTGATTTGACATTGAAATAGGATGCAGATGCGTCTTTGATTGGCGTATTCCCCATTGTGCTTCTGTAAAACACCTTCACATATGGTCTGTCTCATTCCTGAGAAATGACTTGTTTATGTCATACAAGCAGAGCAGATTGATTTTACAGTGAGTAAGGAGGCTGATGAATTGTACGTTGGAGAGAAATCCTTGTCTCGACAATCTAAACACTTGAAAATTAATGTTACCTTTTGGAAAAGTCTCTCGTGATAAGCCCATAATCCCGCCAATGGCCTAAACAGAGCCACACCTGTAATCTCACCGAACAGAATTGTCTGGGTTCTTAAGGCCACCTCAAAATACAAGTTTTCATTTTTGCAGTTAAATGTTTCACTAGACCAATCAGGTCAAAAACTGACAGTGCTGTCTCCAAGGAACCAACCCCCTAGATAGTTCGAGATGTGTCCATACTGTAACCGGAATAATGCAATCCGAGGTGGGGAGAAAGTAGTACTGTTTCTGTATTTTTTAAATGCATTTTAAATATACGATTCTTGTGCTAAGTAGCTGTCTCAAGGAGCCCTCCTCCCCCGCCCTGCTTTCATTCAAAATTTTGCTGTACAGTTCACTGAAAGGAACGCTGCAGATTCACACCTGTGGTAATAGACGAATCACAGCGACTCAGGCAGAGTGCTACACATTGTAAATCTTTTTCACTCCCCCTCCCCCATGTATGCTCATAACTGTCTTGTAATTGGTTTTAACTTGGAATTGAACTCATGGACATATGTAAGCGAGGAAAATGTTTTAACCCCGAATTCCATCTCCAGTTCTCTCTTTACTTTCCATTTTAAGACTAGGTTTAACAAAATTCCTCAGGCTGGCCTTGAACTTGCTGTCTCTTGTCCAGATTTCCACGTAGCTGGGATTGTGTTTTCTTGCTATGTATCAGAGTATACAATACATCCCAAGAGATTAGGCCGTGTATCTCTCAACACTTACCTGATTTGGGTGTGCCACTATCTTATATTTTTCCCACTGTACTTTGTCACCTCCCTTTCCAGCCTGAGAGACACTTGCAGTCTTTAGGTTCTGTTTATGTCTGAACTATCCTCTGTTTACATACCCCAGAGAGCGTGTGAGGAATGAAGAGGAGCAGCCACGGAGAAGAGATGCTTACCTAAACCAGGTTTAGAATGGTTTCAGCAGAACTAAATACCCATACAGAGCTGGGCTTGGGGGCATAGAGCTGTTAATGGAACTACTTGGGAGACTGAGGTAGGGAAATCTGAAGCTCAGCTTACAGAGCTCATTAAAAACCAGCCAGACTAACTTAGTGAAACCCTGTCTCAAAGAAAAAAGGGAAAGCTAGAACCCTGGCGAGCAAGCGTAGTGGTGGAGCATTTGGCGTGCATACAGTAGGGCCTAGGTTGAGTCCCCAGCAACAGAGTGGGGAAACAAAACAACAACAACAACAAAACTAAACTAAGCATGGACACATGTTCCTGGAGGTAGTTGACCCATGAGCCACAGGCAGGTTGGTATGCATTGACTGATGTTTTTATCTTATAAGATGTGGGTGAAGTGTTGGCTGACTGTGTATCTGGAGGTATCAGTCTTGTTGCCTAACAGTACAGGTTCTGTAAACACAACCTAGTAAGTCTGATTAATCTCCTTTTATGGCTTCAAGTAGGTAAACTCGGGAGTATACAAAACCATGAAGTTTCTCCAACTTGTTTTGCCCCAATTTATTAGTAAAATGAAGATAGTAGCACACATCTAATTTTTTTTAGTAAATTCAAATATGTATATTAAGTAGGGAACAGTGGGTCTGGAGGTACATCTCAGGGGTACAGAAAATGCCTCCCATGCATAAGAACCTGGGTTCTACCTTCAGCATCTCAGAGTGAAGACAATGATAGTACGTAAATACACAGAAAGTGCTCAGTAAACACTACAAGTGGCAGCTAATATTACTAGTCAGAATTCCCTCTGCCTCTCTGTTTTCTTGCCTATATTTAAGGTATTGAAACAGTGAATTTTTTTAAATAAGCAAAATATTTTGCCAGTAACCAAAAAATCTTCCATTGGCACATAGGATGCTCATGATGGAAGATAGGGGCTATGCATACTATATTCTTTTTTCTGTTGGCTCATTCAGGGATATGACAGACATGTAGCTTTAAGCTCCTCAATTCTATGGGTGATGTTGCTCCACAGCGCTCAGCTGGTCTCTGCCAGGGTCTCTGAAAGGTGTGCCTGAGGTGCTGACTGTGCTTTCATTTGGAGGATTAAGGGAGGAGGAATCCTCCTCACCCTCATTCAGATTACGAGTGAATTTTATTATCTGCAGCTGTGTGGCAGGGAGCCCCAGCATTTTCCTAGCTGTGGCTGGGATGCTGCCTGCAGCTTCTATCAGGCCAACTGCTGTTCCACACGAGATGGGCTTCTTCGGTCCAATCAATTATCCCAGGCACTGCAAGAGGGAGCCTCACCTCAGGTGGGTCAGTTCTCTCAAATACTAAGCCAGGAAGGTGAATCCTTCCTTCTCTTTCTCAAAACAAACATCCTAACCTCAACAACAACAAAACCCACAGGCGCCAAGAGCCAAAATGAGTTATCTCTTGTAAAGGAAACAGTGAATTAGGTAAAAGAGAAGGTAAAAGGGAAATTGGTGGTACCTATGTGCAGTATCAAGTTACAAAGGAATTAGGGTGATCTATCCTCTAATTATTTTATAAATTGCCTCTTCCATCTTTTCCATTTTTCGCTGAACAGAAGTCAATAATAGGCCCCACCCTTACTCCAGGGGAGGGAACCGCACAAAGCACACATTGTGGGAGCCAAGAGTCCCAGGACCTTCTCTTAGCATCTCATGGGATCTGTCTGTTCCACCCTAGAACGTCAGCTTTAGCCGTTGGAGTGACTGTTTCTCTACAGGTTCTAGAATTGACCACTTAACATGGAAGATTGCAGTCCAGCCGGCCTTTTTGTCCTATGTGCAGAATTGAGGCTGGAATTCCCTTGTTGGTCTCTGATGATCCAAGTGCATAGTCCACACACCCTCCTTCCTCCTAGAATGCCTTTCAGCTTCACCCTTCTTTCTTGGTGCCTTGATTATATGACCATTGTCTCTCTATCCTTCATCTACCCACATCTACTCTTTGTTCCTGGAACATTTTGATTCTACTTTTATGGGCATAGCTTCCCTCCTTTTTTTAAGCTAAGTTGCTTGCCTATTTTCTGCCATGCCATTGAATTTTAAGGAACTTCCTGAAAAGATATTCCCTAACATAACACACACACACACACACACACACACACACACACACACACACACACACACACAAAGCTATGATGGCTCTGATAAATGGTCTCAGTTATTAGACCCCATAGTGTACTAGAAAACAGGATTGATAAGAGAAATCACAGTACTTTTGCCCTTATCTGCTTCCATATAAATAGTATAAGAACATGAAATTTAGTTGCAATTGACATCCAAAGCTTTGATCTCTTTGATTTCCTTCATGTGTAAAAGTAAGAGTTGGTCCTCAATATCCATCTTATTTCCATATTTATTTATTTGTTTGTTTTACCGATTCTAAACATTTTATGTATGTATGTATTTATGTATGCATTTATATATAGATAATAATGGGATGGCATGTGTGTAAGAAGGATGGTATGTGTGAAGAATGGGGTGGCATGTATGTAAGAAGGATGGCATGTATGACGAATGAGATGGCATGTATGTGAAGGTCAGAGGACAAACCACTGAGTCAGCTCTGTCTTTTCACCAGTTGGGCTCAGGAATGAGTGGATAGAAGTCTATCATTCAATATGAGTGGTCAGGGATTTGATCCTAGCCACTGAGATGTGGGAAAATACCAGCTTGTGCTTCTTCCCTGTTAAGGAAGAAGAACGCTTCTTTGACCCTTCTCATTTCTCCTCAATCAGGCCATTGTGATAGGTTATGATACTGGGAGCTGTTGTGGGCATCGTGTATTAGATGAGGAAAAAACAGGAGAGTGGTCAAACCAGTGGTCCACCCTGTCATATCGAGTTTGTATTTCTCAACTCCTCTCACTTGCTTAGAAGTCCTAATACATAAGATAATGAAAAGAATGGTTGTTTAAAATTCTCAGATAAGCATTTAGTCGCTAGTAGCTGAAAACATGTTGTTGAGGCAATGAGCCTGTATAAATGTGTTCCTTGTGTAGTGTGTGCTTACATTCAATGCTCGTTCTTTCATTCAGTATTTGGCAGGGTTGAGTTGTGTCCCATCTTCTGGATGCATAATATAGCAATAATTGCAATTTTGCCCAGGACTCACTAAAACATAGTTTGTCAATAGTTGTTCTTCAGTCTGTCTTGGAAAATGAGCACAGTGTGTTTCAGGACACTCTTCTCTATAGACACCACACCGATTCAGTCGGGAAGATGGAGAATGAGGTGAACAGAATTAATTTAGTCAACTGTCTGGAAACCTAACATGGCATCAGTGATAAGATTTAAATATCCTGAAACTTCAGCTTGGGTCCGTCCAAACTCAAGCTGCGTGATTTAAATGATGAAAGGGCAAAGCTGGGCACAAAGCAATGTAGGGATTTGTTTGATGCAAAAACTCAAATGACCAGTAAAACAGATAACGTACTGTTGTAATAGTTTGTAAACAGCATCAAGAAAACAATTGAGTGGGTGTATTTGGAGCTTCAAGCACTGTAAATTCTTTCACTCTCATATACTTTATGCCTTCTTTAATAAACCGGAGAGTCTTGGGCCAGCTTCATCGGTGACGGTAGGTGGTCATTCATTTCACAATCCACTAACTTTCATGATTATTCAGTATTTTATGTTACCTAAACAGCTTCGGATTTTGTCTTACTCAAATTGTAATATGGCAATAGCTTATATGATTTCAGAATCATTAATTCAATGGGTGTTTTCAGCACATGGAAGTTACTCCCTCATCTCTCTAAAACAAACACAAACCTAAGGGTTTTAAGAGCAACAAGGACACATAAGCACATTTAAAGTATACATAGGTGGTGCTTTTACCTACTGAGTCATGGCGAAGAGTTCTAAGTGCACAGAAAATCAAGAAAGCTTCATGTTCTCTTTAGGGAGACAAATGTATAGCTACCTTGAGTTTATCTATAGTTTAACAACTGAAATCTTACAGTAAAGCTGAGATTATTTAAGTTTTTAGGAACTTTTTATTCTAAATGGTTTTTGGCATGAACTTTACAGGAAATTTCCAAGGGTGCACTATAAGGATTGTATGGTATTTTACAAAGTCTCCTCCCCTTCCTTTCTGCTATATTCCTCACCACCTAAAACTTGAGAGCCATTGACAGCCTCTGCACAGCTGTCACAGTCTGCATC